>CM076258.1:7416833-7481833 GCA_038380765.1 Odontothrips loti | reverse complement strand
GCGGGAATGATTTACAGTGCGAGGTAGGGACAAGTGTAGTCATTACACTGGAGGGCCGCCGCGTAATCGGCTGTCTCGGCGTGCTTTCGAATTGGTTTGTAGCGCGGGGAGGAGGAGGAGGAGGAGGAGGAGGAGGAGGAGGAGGAGGAGGAGGAGGAGAAGAAGAAGAAGAAGAAGAAGAAGAAGAAGAAGAACTGCGTGTTAGAAAAGAAGAAGAAGAAGAAGAAGAAGAAGAACTGTATTTCCCCCGTATTTTTGGGTCGCAGCTGCGTGTTAGAAAACCGCCCTCCCAGCTCAGAGGATTTCGATTCTGTATCGGGGACAATGTCTCAGTCTGCAGTGGTCTGAGTTTGCCTGTAGCAGTCGTGGCTCTCTCTCTCTCTCTCTCTCTCTCTCTCTTTCTGCATATATTTAATTCTCTCAATGTAACACCTTCTGCAAATGTCTACCTCTCAAAAAAAGTAATGCTTCAACTGTTAAAGACTTTAGACCCATTAGCATGCTCACTGAAAGTTACCGGGGATGTAAGAAACTCTTTGGACAAAAGACTCCTCACGCTGCTTCTCTTGTATGACTTTAGCAATGCTTTCCCGTCTGTCCACCATGAACTTCTCTTATGTAAACTTAAATTGTTTGGCTTCTCTAAATCTGTACTTCAATGGATGAGCTCCTATCTTTGTAACCGCTCTCAACAGGTTGTTAATGGTGATGATGTTTCTACTCTCATCGGTCTTAAATTCGGTGTGCCTCAGGGATCTGTACTTGGACCCCTACTGTACTCATTATATGTAAACGATATTCACACTGTTTTTACTAAATCTTCTTACCATCTGTATGCCGATGATCTTCAGAACTATGTGCATTTTAAGGCGGATAACTTACTCTCTGCTGTTGAAACTTTAAAGATGGAGGCTGAATGCCTTGTAGACTATGCTATAGGGCACAATTTATTAATTAATGCCGCTAAAACCCAGGCAATTATAATTGGCAATCATAAACTGATAAAAAAACTTCCTGTACCTTCCCCATGTGTCTCAGTGAATGGTATTGATATTCCCTATTCTATCACTGTTAATGATCTTGGTGTCCACATCGACCAGTACTTATCATGGGATGTCCACGCAAAGGTGATGTGTAAGAAAGCGCTTGCGGCCCTTCATGGTTTGCGTAGGCGGCAAAGGCTGCTCCCCGTTGACCTGCGAAAACGTTTAGTGGAAGCCTTAATATTCCCCATTTTTGAATATGGAAATGCTGTAACATCCAAGAGGTTGTCCCAATGTGACATCAAAATACAACGCATACAAAACGCATGTGCCCGTTTTGTTTTCAGCCTCCCTAAAGATTGCCACATTACGAAATATATTAACGACCTTGAGTGGCTCTCAGTTGTAAACAAAAGCATCTATTCATCTCTGTCACTATTTAAAAAATGCATCACTTCTAACTCTCCTGTTTACCTTTGCGAAAAATTTGTACTGGACAGACATGTTAGAGATAGACCCTCTCTTCACCTTATTAGTAGTTTGCCTCTGTTTAAAAAATATCTAAAAACCCATTTAATGGCTACGCAACATGGTTCCTGAATTTTTGCTATATCTCGCTCTATTACCTGTTAGTAATGTATCTGTAATGTCGTTGGCACTACGCACTGTATAGCATCTAATTATGTTTTGAACTGTTCCGTACTCTGGTATGTACTGATGGTGCTCCCCTAGGACTCTCTAGTCCTGTTATGTACCTATGAGAAATAAAATTCAAATTCAAATTCAAATTCAAATTCAAATTCAAATTCAATTCTCTCTCTCTCTCTCTCTCTCTCTCTCTCTCTCTCTCTCTCTCTCTCTCTCTCTCTCTCTCTCTCTCTCTCTCTCTCTCTCTCTCTGCCACGTGACGTCGCTTCCCTCCTTCCCATGTCTTTGCAGACCGTTTCGCGCTGCGCTCCGCCATTTCGCCATTTTATTTCGCAGAAGCGAAAGCCTGGGCCACTGCTGAGGAGAGTTGGCGAGCTCTGGCCTATCTTCCAGAAACGAGAAAGGGGAGGGGGGGGGGGGGGATGGTCAGAAACTAGCTCGATGGTGAGGGCAAACATGGGCCAGCGTGCGAGGGAGAAGGAAGAATAGATATAGGAGGCAGTGTGTGAGAGAGAGAAAGAGAGAGACAGAGAGAGATGAGAGTAAGGACGGATGTTGGCTTCATCCGCCTACATCCCCGACCCACCGTACTCCCTCTTGCCCCCTCCTCCCCGCCCTTCGTACGTGGCCAGCAGACCCCCCCCCCCCCCCCCCCCCCCTTTCTTCCCCATCCCAAAGTCGCGTCGGCTGAGCCGGCAAAATTCGCCAGAACACAGAAAGAGATGCGTTTGTGCGGCGGGGGTTGGTTGGCTGGCTGGTTGCTTGGTTGGTTCGGGTTGCTCAACATTGCGCGCGTCGTATGATAAACTTTGGATCCTCTCTGCGTGTTGTGTGCAGAATTTATGATCGCCAGCGCCGGCGGAGCCTTGCAAGAAGTCAGCCCGAGAACTGCTCTTCCAAAAATGAAAGTTAAAAGGAAACTATTCGGGGGTTGCGAATCCGACTGAGTTTCAGGCTTCCTATATCTCACTGACTTTGTCAGTTGTGATTCGGCTGACGTGTGTCGCCTCTTGCAAATGAAAACAACACGTACAGTACATGCATGCGTACTCAGGCCGTGTGCTCTTGTTTGAGCTGCTGATGTCACCTATCTCATCTCCAAGTGATTGTCAGATTGTTTGACCGTTCTGACCGATCCGAAATGACTCACATGTTTTTATTGTCGGGCGATGCAAGTACGGTGGTGCGCGGTATCAGATCTAAGGACCGTGCTCCGTCCAATCCAGTATTTTTTTTTTTTTTTTTTTTTGCATTTCTGTGCATTTCGAGCACATGTATGTAGCAAATGTGTGGTTTTGTGTCGTGCTTTCATTTTGATCTCTGCAATGAGGTTTTTTTTTTGTCCTTTAAAAAAAAATGGAGTTTGGTATGATAAGTGCCTGAAATTTGGTTTTGACCCCACCTTGCATTCTTCTATTGCAAATTTTGTACTGGGCACGCCAGTGGCGCCACCATCGCCCTGCCCGCCGCCGCCTCACCAGCCCAGCCTGACCCGAAAGCAAATGCAGTGTGTGTGTGTGTGTGTGTGTGGTGTGCTCATTTGCTGTTCTGCCCCTTATTCCCCCCTCCCTCCCTCTCCCCCTCTCTCGGTCTTGCAGTTCCGTAGTGCCCTCCGCAGTGCAATATATGAATATGGCAGCGGAGTTGCCCCCCCCCCCCCCCCCCCTACCCTCCCCTACCCCCCCCCCCCCCCGATCGCGACCCCTGCGCCGAAATGCGTTTGGCATGCGATGGCACTGCTGCTGCTAACCGCGTGTGGGTGGGTGGTTAGGGAATGTGATTGGGGTTCAAATCGGGAGCGATTAATGGGCATCGCTGTGTAATTATCATTTTTAATCGCCTGTCATTGCTGTGGCAACACACTCGTTTTTTGGTGTGTTTTATTGTGTGTCGGTCCATGGCGTGTGCTGTTGGTAGTTGTCTTTGCACCATTTTTGACGCGACCTTTGTTTTCGTTTGTTGCAGGTTGGTACTCCCAGTGTGTGTGTGTGTGTTTAGACTGGCCGCTGTACAATGTGAGTGTACCGGGTCGACCGCCCCCGTCGTGCATGTGCATACGTTCTGCTTTTGCTTCGCTTTCCGTCGGTGTTGGTGTGATAAGTTCTTGTGACGCCTTTAAGCAGCCGGATGCATATCCGGAATAGACTCGGGAGCAGAACCGTTTGGATTTATTATTTTGTGTGTCTGGGGAGAGGACAGTGTTCCCTCCGTGTTGGAACGTTTTGGCACGGCCGACGGGTGACCCGCATGGACCGATCCGATGCGATTCTGATAATGCAACTCCCGTGTTCCTTCTGGTCACGTGACTGGCGAAGAAAGAAAGAAAGAAAGAGAGAGAAAGACGCGGGGGAGCTAGGCTGGGAGAGAAAAGGGAGGGGGGGGGGAGGATGTGGCAGCGAGCAGACGCAGAGGGGGTGGTAAGAGAGAGAGAGAGAGAGAGAGAGAGAGAGAGAGAGAGAGAGAGAGAGAGAGAGAGAGAGAGAGAGAGAGAGAAAGGGGTTGTACTATAGTGAGGGGAAGGGGTGGGAGGAAGACGAAGAACAAAGAGAGAGAGACAGGAACCGACAGGGGAAAGGACGCAGTAGGTAAAGTCGAGGGGCGGTAGAATTAGGTGTGCAAAAAGAGAGAAGAGGGGCTGATTGCTTCTCCGATACCTATCGACTGCGCCAGAGTGAGGGCCGGTGAGGGCAGATACGTCTCGCTTAGTTCGTTAAAAAATAATTTAAAATATCTGTCCGAGCAGAATAGGTGTAAGGTGATAAAGAAAACCTTCTTTTCGACAAGTGGTAACAATGCTATGAAAATTTTCAGATAAATTTTTATATTTTTCTGAACATTTTTATCGCGAAATAGGTGTTATCGCCTCCACCTGTCCCGGAGGCTCGCCCTGAGGTGTGAGCTTGGCCGGGCCGCTTTGCTGGGAGCGCGGCTGTAACTCATGGCGGGGCTGGAGGCGGCCGATATAACTTCCTCGAGGAGTAGGTGTGGAGAGTTGGGGTGGGGTCCGTGCCGATAGCCGATAATTCATTTGGTCGCCTCGCATCGGCTTCAACGGCACGAACGCCCCGCGCACCGCCTCTTGGCAAAGAGAGATCCATGTTGGCTGTCTGGCCGGGTTGCTCTGACCATTTCTCTCTCTCTCTCTCTCTCTCTCTCTCTCTCTCTCTCTCTCTCTCTCTCTCTCTCTCTCTCTCTCTCTCTCTCTCTCTCTTTGTATGTCTTTTTCTTCATGTCCCCGCTAGGCCGCAGATTAGAGTGGATGAAATCCCTCTGGCGTTTTTTTCCCCCCACCCGTACGAGGTGGACAGCAGTTTCATTCCAGGGCGGCTCTTTATTGGAAACGCGCGCGCGCGTGTGTGTGTGTGTGTGTGTTGTGTGATCGAGGATCGTGGTTTCGCGTGGGCCGGCCGCCGGCCCCTTCGCACCCAGGGCGCGTGCGACCTTTACCAGGAATTGTCGTGCGTGTGTTTGCGACAGGTGCCTTGAGCCAGGGTGCGTTGTGGAGGGTGGCGTAGGCCCCGCCAGATGCAGGCACACGCCCCCTCCTCCTCAGGCGGCCCCACGAGGGGTAGGGGGAGGAGCGTGACTAACGTCTCTATACCGGGCCGACACCCATCCGGGCCCCCTGCTTGCCCCCGGCGGGGCCGCGCACTTTAGGGGGCTCCGCGGAGTTACGTACGACCCACTGCATTTTGATCACGGCCGGGCGGGAAGAGGGCTTGCGACGTCGTTCGTTAAATTGTGGGGGTTGGTTTCCGCGGCGGGACGTGTGGGCTGGAAACGGACTTCAGCGAGCGCCTCAGCGACCGGACCAGACCAGCGTCGTCTGCGAGCGGAAAGTATGACGTGATGGTGCGCTGTAGGCGGCTGCCGGCTCACAGTGACGGTCCGCTTTGTCTCTTTGCAGGGCACCGCGGCAACGCCATGACCCCCGAGAAGAAGGTGCGCCTGGAGGAGGCCGTGGCCCCCGGCGCCCCCAAGAAGGAGGTGCGGTCTGTGTGCGGGGTCTGCTACAAGGAGTTCACCACCAGGAAGGTGCCGGCGCTGCACATCCGCATGCACTCGGGCGAGAGGCCGCACGCCTGCTCTGTGTGCGGCACCCGCTTCGCCAGCACCTGCCACCTGCAGACGCACCTGCAGATCCACGCGAAGGACGGCGAACACGAGTGCCCCATCTGCAAGGCGGGCTACGGCAAGCGGGAGCACCTCAAGGCGCACATGCGCTCGCACGCGGGCGGCGTCCTGCTCGAGTGCGGCGAGTGCGACAGGAAGTTCCTGCACGCCGACAAGCTCAAGAAGCACCGGATCGAGCACTCCCGCGAGAAGGCCTTCGAGTGCGAAGTCTGCCACAGGAGGTTCGCGGAGAAGTGCGGCCTCAACGGCCACCTCCGCACCCACAGCGCGGACCGCCTGCCGTTCGGCTGCACCGTCTGCAAGAAGAAGTTCGCCGACGACAAGCTCCTGCGCGAGCACGTCTGGAACGCCCACATCGAGAAGGCCAAGAAGCGCACCAGGAAGAAGTCGGCACCCGCGCCCCCGGCTAAGCGGTCGCCGGATGTCCTGCATGTGCCGGTCCCGGAGAAGAGCGAGGACTCGGACTCGGACGGGTGCGTCCATGGCTGCGAGGGCGCCTTTGAGTGCTCCGTGTGCCACGAGAGCATGGTTGACTCCGGAGCCCTCCGGGAGCACGTGTGGAAGGTCCACATCGCCGGTGAAAAGCACGAGTGTCCCTCGGATAAGGTGGCCGTCAAGGACGAGCCGCTGTCAGAGGAAGACAGCTCTTCTGGGGAGATGGTCATAGACATGGACGAACAGCTTGGAGATGAAGCCGCTTCTACGGTAAAGCTTGAGTTGTCGGATGCTGGTAAAGCCCAAACAGATGACGGGTCTCCTCTGGAAGAATCTGCGATGGGGCTTGAACCAGTTAGTGCTCAGGAACCTGAAATTGAAAATGGAGAATCTTTGAAGGTGGAACCTTCGAGTATGCGAGAATTGACATGTACTTCGGAATCCCAAAACGAGGAAGGTGGTTGGCCAGTGGACTTATTGAAAGTAAAATTGGAGATGCCGGACGCTGACGAATCTGAAACTGTAAGGGAAGATTCCCCGGCAGAAGAATCCACGACGGAGCTTCCACCATCGGATACTAGAGAGTCTCTAACGCAGATAGCAGATTCTTCATTAAAAGAATGTTCATCTGAACTTGAGCTGCCGGATAGTGAAGAGCATCGACCCGAGGAAAAAGATTCTCCAAGCAATGGATCACCCAGAAGCAAACCTGACCAAACTACCGCTTCTCCGGGTGAGGTCACTAATGAAATGGGTCCATCTAGTCCTAATGCTTTAGGTGATTTGTCAAACAACTGTGTGCTAGAAGACAATTTACACCCACCTACTGTTGAAAATGATCTGAACTCATGTTTGCCGGATGGATATAGTGGTTCCTCTAATCAGAATACACATGAACCCTCGACCGAGACTGTTTGTTCTTCTGTGGCACCTCAAGAACTGAGCAGCTCCAAAGGGGAACCTGTAGATTTGCCTCAACTTTGCCCTCAGCAACCAGAAGATTTACCAAGTACGAATGTGAAGGAATCGCCTTGCCCTGTCATACTTGGAGCACGTTGCCCTGTTGAAAATCAGGAAGCACTAATTGCTGAAAATGAAGAGTTGGCTGCTGCTGCTACTACTACTGGCGTGGGCGAGCCAATTGCTGATAATGTGGAAATGCCGGCGACTGATGATGTGGGGAAGATAATTGCTCATGATGTTGCAGTGCGCATTGCTGATGATGTGACAGTGCCTATTACTGATGATGTGGCAGTGCCAGTTACTGATGATGTGACACTGCCAATTACTGATGATGTAGAAATGCCAGCTAGTGATAATGCGGATCATGTTGCTGATGAAGAAGTGCCAACTGCCGAAACCGTGCAATTGCGATTGCCAATTGCCGATGATGTAGAAATGCTAACTGCTGAAAGCGTGGAACGTTTTGAGGCAGAAGAAGGGAAAGCTGGTTTAATGGAGAGTTACTTGATAACAGAGGAGACCGCTAATAACGAACCAGAAATGAGCACTTTGGGTGCCTCAGAAAGTCAGTCATCTCATCACGAGGCCGAAGAGAACCCTTTCGGGCTCGTAAAGGGAGGGTACATAAACGCGCTTTCTGTTGTCGAAAGTTTCCTGAAACAAGAAGAGGCGGGCTTGGTGCTACCCGCGGATGGCTTCTTGGATGCACTGCCCTCTCCAGGCAGCTTGCCGCAACAAAATGCTGAAGAGAATCTCTTTGAGTGTACAAACGGAAACGGAGACTTCTCGGGGTCTCTGTCCCCGCCGGAGGGTTAGCAAATAAGGATGATTTCCTAGAGGAACCGGCAGCTTCCCAGGCTCTGTCTGTTATTGAGAGTTATCTGAAGCAAGAGTCGGATAATTTATCCCTCGAGACTTCTGAGTACCTTTAGTTTAGGAAAGTATGATTTTCGTGCTCTGCCATAAATCAGTATTATTTTACATTGCGCTGTGTTATCTTAAGTTCAGTTCAAAATGCTGTAACATGAGTATGTGATTTGTTTGGACAAAAGTTTCCATTAAAATAAATGTATTCAATTAATGATTTTTTAAAACTTGTTGAATCGTGTACCTGATTAAGACTTTGAAATGCATTCCAACTGAATGCAGTGAATGTTGTGATTCAATCGTGTTCCTGTAGATAGGGTATGCAAATTTCACTGTGTAGCCTTCATACTAGCAGAAAGCCTGCTGTTTTTGTTGTTTTCTTTTCGTTTTGGTGCTTGTGTGAAATAAATGTATTTGGTCATTAAAATGCTACGTTGTTTCGGCTCACATTCCCGTGTATCGTCTGCTTCGCAACCAGGTCAACACATTGACGCCGCTCCGAAGTGGACCCAGGAGACCTTTACGGCCTCTACTGCACTGGGCTTGTCCGCCCACCCTGCCCCGTCCGCCCTTGGGGGTTGTCATTCTGACATTTTCGCTACGGCGATCAGAAAGGGGAAGACGGAGGGGGAGGGGGCACAGTCTGGAGGGACTTCTGCTGCACAAAAGAACTCCCGCAGAGTACATTTTCGCACCTAACTCGGAACTGACACGCAACACATCGTCCGCACACGCCGCACTGTCCTTGCGGTCACTGGGCGGCGATTCTCAGCCCCGGAACTGCAGATTCCCTGAGTAATGAGGGGCGACCAGCCAGACCTGCAGGATCAACCCGCGGAATCCCCCGGGGGTAATCCTGGGCAGTGGTGCCGGGTAAGCAAGTAATCGGTGTAAGCGGGTAGGGGATGCGGGACGCTGGCGGGGTATTTTCAGCCGCAGAGTTGAGCTGTAGAAGCTTCCACCCCTGCGCCCCCATTTTGCAGAAAAGGAAATGAAAAATAGGATAGCGTACCTGGTGGAGGGCCGCCTGACCGGTGCGGCACTCTGGATCCGCCCGGCCGCGCCTTGTACGGCTTGGCTCTGCCGGGGTGCGCCGGCTGAACAGAGGCACGCAGGCGAAGCGCGGCGCCCGCATCCGTACGCCCCAGAAACGCTGAGGAGCGCTGGTCATCAGGGGTATCTCGCGGTTCCTCGCGCCAGGTCTATCTGAAATAATTCAGGAAAATTACAACAAATAATTCCGCACTTTTCCTTGCCATCTCCTTCAAAAATAAAAAAAAAAAAAAAAGATTTAAAAAAAGCATCACAGAGTTTTGATGGTGATGTCACGCTCAATTTTTTATTCCTCTCTGTTAAGATATTTTCACCTTTTATTTTCACCCGAGCGCTGCACTGTGTCGTGAGTGGAAGTCTGGACAAGTAAGTGCTGCAGTTGTGCAGGAAGAGTGTCGCTCGCCGCGCTGCTGCACCCGGCTGGGACCAGAGAGAGAGAGAGAGAGAGACGGTGTGCGGGAGGGGGAGTAAATAAAAAGTAGCCGCCTGCCGGCTGTCAACCCTGCGGCAATGCAGGACCCACTCCACTCCGTTCAATGTCCGTGTTTTGTCTTGAGGAGGGAGAAAGGTCCGGCAGCAGGCAGGCTCGTCACGCCCGTGTGCCCCTGACGGCTGCTACTGCAATTGGCTTTTCGTCACGGCCGTGTGTGCGTGTGTGTGACCTCACGGCGCACGTCCGTGCTGCATGTCGTGATGTCCCGTGTCCTTGCCGGCTTCCGGATGTGTCCTGGCTGACCTGTGTGTCCTGCAGACCAACACCAGTGTCCTGGACCGCGTCAGCTGTTCGGCCTGCACGCTACGGCGACGAAGGGCTGCCCCCGCCGACGCCCCGCCACCCCGTCCGGGTCCCGTCCGGGTAGCTCTGCGCTGCTGGGGTGGCGCGGCCGCCTCCGGGAGCGCCACTCTGTCCGTCTCTGTCGCACGCCAGGCCGGCGGCGGGGGTGCGAGCGGGACAGAGAGCGAGGGGCGGCCGCCGCACTCGGGCGCGGCCCTCAGGAGCTGGTATCGATCGCAGGCAGAGCGGAGGCCACCGCGGCGCGGCGGGGGGCGGACGGGGGCGGCGGGGGCGGCGCGGCATCAGGCGAGGCCCTGCGAGACGAGACGAGCCTCAGTCTGGCCTCAGCCTTGCGAAGCCCAGCCGCCATGGCGGCCCGTGTGCCGAGCCGCCGCGTCGCGTCGTCTGCTAGCGTCGTCTGCTAGCGTCGTCTGCTAGCATCGTCTGCTAGCATCGTCTGCTAGCATCGTCTGCTAGCATCGTCTGCTGAGTGTCGTCTGCTCTCCGCGCCTCGCCATGGCGTCCGCCATGGGCTCCATGCTGCCCGTGCCCAAGAGCAAGCGCCGCCACCACCACCACCACCACCACCGTGGCCGGCGCAGCGCCAGCGAGGAGCCGCCCATGTCGCTGGACAACATGCACCTCCACGCCAACATCAACAACATCAACAACAACTGCGACGACAAGACGTCAAGACGCGGCGCAACGAGCGCGTCTCTCGCCGCGGCCGCCACCTCCTGACGGCCACCGCTGAGGAGGACGACAGCCTCCAGGACCCCGTGGAGCTGCCGCTGCCGCCGCTGCCCGTGCTCAACGACAACGACCAGTACCTGCAGCGCCACCCGCGCCGCCACCACAGTGCGGCCCCGCGCCTGCAGCACAACGACAACGCCGTCGACAACAACAACGGCCTGCTGGAGCTGGACAAGGTACCCCGCCGCCATCTTGTTGTTGTGCGCCGCGGTGCCACGGAAGGGGTGGGGGCCGGTGGGGGCGGGGCTCGGCAGGCTGGCTGGGCTGGGCTGTGAAGTTCGGGGGTCATATCGATTACAGCCCGTTTTACAAGCCGCTGGAATTTTCGTCGTCCTGGCGTGTCGCACTGCAGCAGGCCGGGAAAACTGCGGATCTTCCGGGGGCTGGGACCACCCCTGTTCCGTTGGAAAACATTCCATCGACTGCCGGAACGCGCAAAACACACCCGAAACCGACTATTCTTTACACTGATTGTGACCCAGAAAAGAAGAAAAATGGTTGAGAACGGAGACAAACGACGGTGCAGGCTCGGTATTTCCGGGACAGAAAAGTGACGTAAGGCGACGGTGCTGTGAGGGGCTGATTGGTGGGGAGGGATGGCGATTCGAGAAGGGTCCAGTCCGGGTCCAGCGAGCTGCGCTGCGCAGCATGGCGCCCGGCGGGTAGGCAGCCCGGCCGCACCCGTGTCCCTGCGGTGCCTACCTCCCAGGCGCTCTGCCGACGGCATCCGCCCGCATAGCAAGGCTCTCAATGTATTTTTGTTTTTAAATTTACGTTTTACTCGTGTTTCGGCATTCGGCAAGTCGTTGGGAGCTCCGCAGTCCATTTTGTGAGCGCAGCACGGATGTGGTCTTGTAGCTCTCTGCTCTTCGGTAGATAAACCCATTTTCCTTACCTCCCTCCCGCAGACACACACACTCTCTCTCTCTCTCTCTCTCTCTCTCTCTCTCTCTCTCTCTCTCTCTCTCTCTCTCTCTCTCTCTCTCTCTCTCTCTCTCTCTCTCTCTCTCTCTCTCTCTCACGCACTCACGCCACACATGCAGACGTGCACGTTACACCCCTCTCCCCTTTCCCTTTCGCCAGAGCTTACATCTCGCCCCAGTTTTCCATCGTAAACTGTTTACATCACATCGACCCTCTTCCTCAGCCCCCCTTCCCCCTTCCCCCCCTTCCCTTTTGTACCTCGCAGGGAAGACGGCGGTCACCAAACACGACACCGTTCTGAAATTGGACGTCGACAGCAGCTGCACGCCAAACCACATGAAAGACTTGTGACGGAAATCAGACTGTCATCACGATGTCACGTCGCGCGGCCTCGGCTCAAAAATAATTTTAAAACAGAGAAATTATTTTTGCGATTCTGACATTTTGGGTGCGGATGTACTGCCGGTCAGGCTGCTGCGGCAGCCACTGTGTTGGAGCGCGGCCAACAGCTGTACTGCTCCGCTGGAACCCCCATCTTTTTCCCCCCTACGTCGGTGCGGGGCATGCCAAGTCTTACGTTCTTTTTCTTCTTCTTTTTTCTTCCTTTCCCAAACTACACGACGACTTTCTCCTCCCTTCTAATTCCCCATCGAACGTCCAATGCGCGATCGGGACCGAATTGCGCTCGGAACGACCCACCCTTATCACTGCTACAGCAGCAGGTCTTAAGGGCAGATTATTTGCCCTTTGCAAGGGTCGTGGCCGTGGGGTAGGCTGCCGTGTATACCCTTTAGGAGGCAGGGACGTAAAACGGGCCGAACAGATCGTGATTTTACTGTCATAGTTTCTTCATGTGAATGTACTTTTCCAAAAGACGTACATCCATATCGATTTTCATTTTCAAACTTAGATTCATTTTTTTTTTTAATGTTTTTTGAAAGGAAAAATTTCGAGTTTGTCGTTTAGTGACTCCGCGGGCGTTGCCCCTGCCCCGACATCATCGCTGGCTTTGCCCTGGGAGGACTACGTGTCGGGCTGGGCGCCTAAAATAGACTCGTTGGAGACGATCCGTTCACACGTGTGCGTGCGCGTGCGTGCGCACGGGCATGTGTGAGTGTGTGTTTTGTAATTAGGTAAGACCGGGCTGCCAGCCGTCCCTAATACGGCCCCCTAAATACACTGCCACTCTAACGAGATGCGCGCGACCACCCAAGTTTTTCATAGTTTATCTTCGGGAGGTGAGGAGGAGTGTACGATACATTTGGCCACAAACTGAACGCCCTAGTTGAGGTCATAGCAGTTAGACGCACTTGTTCGAGTCACCGGTCTTTTTCCTCCTTAATTTAAAAAAAAAAAAAATACAGCTGAGCGTCTCAAAGCAAGCAAAGATTAATCTCGTAAAAAGGTTTCAGATACCGATCTCCCCTTTTGCAAGATTCCTGGATTTGGACCGCAAAGGAATGAGAGAGAGTTTGTAGGCTGGGTTATGGCTCTGCGGGGGGCGGCGAGCAGAACCGGCCTGGGCGAGCCGTAGTGCCACACCCTTGCGCCACGCACCCCCCCCCCCCCCCCCTAGTCTGCGAAAATACGTCTCCGCTTTGGGTATTCTCCGTCTCCCTCGCACTCCCTTTTTGTATCCTAGGATTCGCAAAGTGCAGAGCAAGAGGGGGGATTTTTTTCTTTTTTTCTTGTTCCCCTCGGTTTTCGCTGCCGGGCGTCGCCGTCTCGTCAGGATGGCGACCCCTTCGTGCCTCGGCCCCGTCTCGCCGGCCGAGGGGTGGCGGCTGCACTTTACACAGCGGCGAAAAGGAAGAGACGGAAAATACGACGAACGAGGGGAAAATAGCCGATGGGAGGTATCGAGGAGTTATTCTGGAGCGGCGGCGACTAGTACACTGTGCACACACGAAGAGGAGGAACTAAATGGAACCTAAAGGAGTTAAATCTTTATTCGACTTGGCGGGCGGCTCGATGGCGTGACATTTGTACGAGGCCCTTAACTCGTCGGTTCCGTACTGGCTTTGGCAGCGGTCCACCCACGCGGCCAGCGTCTAGACGCGCGACCACTCGCCTCTTGCAAGATAGGGGTTTGAAAAAGAAAGAAAGGAAACAAAGAAAAATAATTGAGTTATCGTTCATCGTTCTGGCGGAGAAACTTTAGGACAGTCATTTTAGACCAGTGCTGCAGTGTTTGGAAGCTAAGAGAAGTTGCAGTACGTAATAAATAAGATTTCGGAGAGTGCAGTGAAGGGAGTTTCGGCTCAGTCTGAACTTTTCCATGTGCACCACTATGCAGCGGTGAGCGAACGGAGCAGGAGAGATAGGGGGGGGGGGGGGGAATAACAGAGTGAGTGAGAGAGTGGCCACTTTGATGGAGCCCCGAGGGCGTGTCGGAGCGAGAGGGAGATATGGGGGGAGGCTGCAAATACAATTTGAGCAGGACGGCGATGGCGCACTACCCGCTCTTGGAGTGCGCTGATGGAGAGGGGTGGGGGTGGGGACCCCCATCCTTCCCTCTCCTGGCATTAAAATTGCCCGTGCGTCGTCTGCTGGGCCGCCACCCCTCCGGCCCGGGGACAGGGCAGGATAGGATGGCATAGCAGCGCCGCACTTTCTTCGCTTCTACTTCGTGACAATTCTAATTTTCGCGAGCGCGGGCACCTCCTGTCGCGGTGCGGCAACGCCACGCCAAGCCACAACTTGACTGCGATCAGGGAATAGTAATGCAGGGGGTGGGGCCCAGTGGGGCCCGGGCGGCAGGGGCGGAGAGGTTGAGTCCACCCTCACGGGAGGGCGAAGGGTAGTGTATCCAACACGCGCACGCACGCACGCACGCACACCCCAGTCCGGCCAGCCGCCACCATGTCCGAGCCCGACTGAAGAACTCTCCGTGCTCTCAGTCGTCACCATCTTCAATTTACTGGAAAAATGTTTTTAAAAAACGTGAAAAGATTCGGGAAGTTTTTATTTTTGTGGTCCTAATCTTCTCTGAGAACGGGAGCTGAGTATGCTGGCCAAGTCATGCCTGCATGTCGCGTGGTTGACGGTTTCCCTTCCCCTCCCCTTTCGTCTCTGCCCCAGCTGACTCCCCCCCCCCCCCCGCCCCCGCTTCCTGCAGCCGGTCCGCTGGTGCTGGCGTTGAGGGTGATGTCATTTCCCTGTCATGATTGGTGCTGGTGAAGCCGAAACCTCTCAGAACGATGGTGTCACTGGAAGACGGACGGCATGAGAAGCGCGACCCCCAGCCCGAACCTCAAGCTGCTAATGTGAGTGCTGACAGCGGCTGACAGCGGCTGCCCGCTCCCCTGCGATGTGACTGGAAGTTAGCGCCGACTTGGAGCGTGGGTTTGGAGGTTATAGTGTATTGTTTGTGTGTCCAGTCTGTGGGTGGTGTTGGTGTTGGTGTCGGTGTTGCCTTCCTGCGGTGCACTGTGGAATGACCCTGTGGTCGAGGAACGTCCTCGACATGCAGTGCCAGTGCTGCCTAACCTTTTCCCGGCATTTGGTTTCCTTTGTTCCTGGATGGCATGAAATCCCCCCCATGTCAGATTTGTTTTGTTGATGTCTACAACCAGACCCTGGCCCTTGTGTTGCAGGTCCTGGTGCAGAATGGGGACACGGGTGGGCACCTCAGTAGTGAGGTGACAGGTGCAGCCAACATCTTCGCCCAGCTTGGCCTCTCCCTCAACCTGCGCCCCCCGTCTATGAATGGTGCCCTCAATACGGGCACTGGCAGGGCGGAGAGCAAGCAGAATAACACGATGCACCTCTCCAAGGAGCATGTTGTTGAAGTTAAAGAGGAAGATGAAAGGCGGACGTCACCTGAGGTATGTCTAAGTCCACTTGCAGTCTCTAGATAAGCTCAGTGTCTCTTGGCGACTCCAGAGAGCATTTTCTATAGGGGACTGTTCACAGTGTTGTTCAAACAATTTGCAGACTTGTGACAAGAAGAACTACTCTGATTCTGAGGAGGAAAATTTTGACGAGAGAAACAAAACCCAGATGACAAACTGTGCCACACAAACTCAAGCGGGTACCCCAGGTACTCCAACAGATACTCACAATGTTGCTGCAGCTGGAGAGAAGGAGGCTGCTGCAACTGCTTCATTCTACCACAGTGCGTGGCCACCAGTGGACCCAACCCTCTGGCATTCAGGGCCAAGTAGCCTAGGAGGCCCACCAATGTCTTCCTCTGGGGGGCGTTTCCATCAGGTATGTTTCCCGTGGTAATGGTCCTCCTGATGAAGTTCATGCAACTAAAATCTCATTCTGATTTATTTGCTCTGTCTGACTCGTAGGAAAACTCAAGTGCAATGAGCGCATCTGCTAGTGTAGCATCAGGTCCGTCACCCCTGGCCGGGTTGGCATCTCGCCGGGCTCATAACCAGCAGCAACTTGGTGCCAAAGTAGAAATGGTGTATGGATTGTTGTCGATGCTTGGAACACATGACCGTCAGGATATGAGTCGAACTTTACTTGCCATGAGCTCGTCTCCTGATAGCTGTGTTGCCATGAGGCAGTCAGGTAAGGTTTTGGGCCAAGTGCAGAATGTGATTCTCTTTTACTTTTCAACCAACGTATTATGGAATTACTTTATTTTTTATTTTCAGGATGTCTTCCATTACTAGTTCAGCTGCTGCACTCCTCTGAGCAAGATGCTGACACTCGGAACCGAGCTGCTCAAGCCCTGAATAATATGGTTCATGCTCACCCAGATGACAAACGTGGCAGGCGGGAAGCTCGTGTATTAAAATTGTTAGAACAAATCCGCTTATATTGTGATGCCCTTCGCAGTGGTCAGGGCCTAGAAACTATGCCTTCTCATACAGGTATAAGACATTTTACATTTTAAAATGTGATTATGATTTTCACAAGGGTTTTTAAAATGCATACTGAATTCTTATTCACAGATGATGGAGACAAGCACCCAGGACCCCATATAGCAGCTTTAATGAAATTGTCATTTGATGAAGAACACAGGCATGCAATGTGCCAGTTAGGTGGATTGTATGCAATTGCTCAGTTAATACAGGTAAAGTATTCTGCTCAATTCTTGTCTCTTTGAAATACTTTGTTCCATTTGTATTACCTGTATATTGGAATTATGTATTTGATTTCTAGGTTGACCATGAAGCTCATGGCAGTACAACAGATGACCAAAACTGTGTAACATTACGGCGATATGCTGGAATGGCCCTTACAAATTTAACCTTTGGTGATGGAACAAACAAGGCCCTACTCTGCTCATTTAGGGACTTCATGAGGGCCCTTGTCGCTCAGCTTGCATCGCCAAGTGAAGATCTACGCCAGGTCACTGCATCTGTATTACGGAATCTTTCATGGAGGGCAGACTCGCAGAGCAAACAGACTCTGCGTGAAGTTGGGGCTGTTACGGCCTTGATGTGCTCTGCTATGGAAGCTCAGAAGGAATCCACTCTGAAATCTGTGCTCTCTGCTCTGTGGAATCTATCAGCCCACTGTAGTTTGAATAAGGTATTCATAACTTTTGTGTTCTAAATTTGTGGGGAAAACAATTTTTTTTTCTCTTGGTGTGAAATATATTTCAAAACCATGCTAAAACTCTTCCATCCTATTTCAGGTTGATATTTGTGCAGTAGAGGGAGCTCTAGTATTTCTTGTGCAGATGCTGAGTTATAAAGCTCCTTCTAAGACTCTAGCAATCATTGAAAATGCTGGAGGAATCCTTCGCAATATTTCTAGTCATGTTGCTGTTCGTGAAGACTACAGGTACTTCATGGCACTTGAATGGCATTTATCAGATGATGCAGGTGTATAGTTCATTGAATGAGGATTGAAACTTTTATTTGTTTTTGTTTCCAGAGCTGTTTTGCGTGAACACAACTGTCTACAAGTGCTCTTGCAGCAGTTAAAATCTCCTAGTTTGACAATTGTTAGCAATGCCTGTGGAACATTGTGGAATTTGTCTGCAAGATGTCAGGAAGATCAGAGGACTTTGTGGGCCTTAGGTGCTCCTGCTATGCTGCGAAGTTTGGTAAGAACAACTAAAAATCATGTGTGCTTTTATTACCATTTTGACTGCATGTGATTACAAGATGTTGATTTTTTTTATTTATTTTCATTCTGCAGGTTCATTCCAAGCATAAAATGATTTCAATGGGCTCTAGTGCAACTCTTAAAAATTTGTTATCTGCCAAGCCTGAGAATGATGACTCATGTTTTCGACATTTGGACTCAACCGCTCGGAGTCTTGGCTTGCAATCACTTCCTGGTCTATATGCTCGAAAGCAAAAGGCTCTAGAACAAGAACTTGACCAAAGTTTGACCGAAACATTTGACAACATTGAGCCTTCAACATCACCATCAGCCTCTACTGTGGGCTTGCGAGATGATAAGTTTGTTTTCTCATTGACAGAGCGAGATATTTACCGCCAACGAGCTCAACAACCCTTGACCTTACAGAAACCATCTCCTAAATTACGATCTAGTGTTGTCTCCCACTCAGACAGCAAGGAATCAGTTACCAGCACACATTCTGATTCAGTTTATGAACGTCTTGTCAGAACAGGGGCAGTTTCTGTAGACCCAGCATCGACCAACCACTCTGGCACAGTAAAGGATGAAAGGAGGCTTCACTCGAGTATGAGTGATGGCTCAGATGTCAGTAAGCCTGAGCCTCGGGCTTCATCTGACAGGAAATTCCTGCAGCGATACCTCAACAACTTGAATTCAACTGCTGCTGCCAATGGGAAGAATCCTGGCCCAGTTGCTATGAATATGTCCTCTGATCAGAATGAGAACAATGTAAATATGAATGTTGTTGAGAATGGAGTAGCAGGTCTGAAGCTGTCTGAAGATGAAGGTCCAAGGCAAGCCTGGGAAGAGCCAAGGCCCACCTCAACAGATGGGAAGCAGCCGCTTGTCCATGAAGGAAGAGTTCAACGCCTCGACTTCTTTCACAGAAAAGGAACAGGCAGCTGATAGTCCCTCATCCTCCAACATCAACAACAACAATGAGGGAGTCAATGGTGCAGCTCCAGTCCCAACCCCGACTCCGGCAGCCCGTCCAAGAGCTGGCCAGCCGTTTGTGCCTGTTCGTAACAAATACCTTGAGTCGGGCCTGGAGGAAGACCTGGAATGTCCCAGTCAGGATAGACCAATCGACTTCTCAAGGCGTTATGGGTCTGAAACTGAACCCTCCCAGGAACCACAGGCAGAGGCTCGCCCTCGGCCTGTGAAGGCATCAAGGAAGAATGGGGACAAGGAAACTGTAGTTTACGGTGACTACGCTGAAACTGATCTTGACCAGCCTACAGATTACAGCCTGCAGTATGGTGAAGAAGATGATCACTCTGATTTTGAAGAACAGGAAATTCCTATCTGCATCCATGAAGACACTGTGAAAATGTATTGCACAGAGGGTACACCATATGAAACTCCATACAACTTTTCTAATGCGACTTCCCTGTCTGACCTTCGCATTGAGCCTACAGTTGAGGAAGAAACTGAGAAAGACATTGAAGCAGAGAATGAAGTGGTAAAAGTTGCCCAACCAGAACCGACCTCAGTGGAGACCAAGGAGCCTGAGAGACAAACAGCTGAAGTTGGTGGAAGCGTTCTGGAATCTGGCTCTATGTCCCCTACTGAAAAGCCTGTTCAATTCTGTGACGAAGGCACACCTGGTGTTTGTATGTCACGGTTTGACTCGCTGAACTCTCTTGATAAAAATGAGGAAGGAGCTGATGTGATTGATGGTAAAGTGTCAGAACTGGTGCAAAAGCCTGATGATAAGAAGTGTGAAGAAGTTGCAGCTGGAGCTACGCCTCCTGGTACCCCTCCCATCCATAATGATAGTCAAGGCCAGGCATCTGACCAAGATGGTTAGTACTTTCTCAACGTCCAATTTTTATTGAGGGTGGATCAATATTTTTAGTGTGCTGTTTATTCATTGTTTGTACTGTTATAGGGAGCAAGATGGTAAAACTGAATCCAGATCATCACTATGCTGAGGAGACTCCTCTTATGTTTTCTCGGGCGAGTTCACTGGGGTCACTATCTAGCTATGAGCAGCAGTCCATTCTGGATGACCGCAGCTCGGTTGTGAGTGAATTCTCTCGTCTAACAAGTGGGGTGGTTTCACCAAGCGAGCTGCCTGACTCGCCATCCCAGCTGGTGCCAGCCAGCCCTAGACATTCAAAGGCCCCTGTTGAATTCACCAATCGCCTCTCAGACGCAGGAAGTTTACCCCTGAGGGTGCCTCCTGCAAGATTCACAGGTAGGTACTTGAATCGACGAGCCATTAGTCTCACTCTGTTGGAAGGAACGTTGGTAAATCTCAGCTCTTTTTATTTCTATGAAGGCTCCACCCGACCTCTTGCACATCCCATTGTGGACAAAGCTGCTGACAACAGTGTCTTTGAAGATCATATGGCAGATTACAAGGTGGAGGACACCCCAATGGAGTTCTCCCGTGCAACCAGCCTGAGCTCGCTGTCTATTATAGATGATGAACCACGCGATACCAGGGTGAGTTGAGAATGAGAGGAAGTGCCATTGTCATCCATGCCAGTGTCACTCCAATACAAGCCTCCTCTCCTTAGTTGTTCAAAAATATGAGTGTTTTTATTTTGTTTTGTTTGCAGGATGGGCCGTCTAGGTCAGGGCATAGCAGCGTTGGCAAGGAAGAGGGCATGGAGAAGACTGATGTGGAGAAGGAGCTGGCCCTTGTCAGTGAGGGCGAGGAAAACGAAGACGAGGATGAGGACATCTTGGCAGACTGCATCAACATCGGCATGCAGAACAGCAGGTGATGGTTCTCAGCGGCTTCTCCATTTGATTTAGTAATTAGTACCTTGCCTCGTCTCATCACCTGTGAACTGTGTGTTACAGGAGCAAGCAAACTTATCCGGGTGTTCAACCCAAGCTGGTCACTCCTCACCCTGCCCAGCCTGCCCCGCAGAGCTCAAAGCCTGCTGCCTCGGGTCTTCGTCCGCCCATGGTGTCCGCTGCAGGCCCTGGTCCTGGCTCTGTCCCCAGGCGTCCGCTTACAAGTGGCATTCCCAAGGCGAGCGGCATCCCCATGTCGACAGGCATCCCTGTCAAGATCGCTGTCTCGGCCGCGCGCAAGCCTCAGCCGGTGTCGCTGGCACTCACACCAGGCGCAGGGACCTCTCGGGGTGCTTCCCCGGCCTCGTCACGGTTCACGCCACCTGTGAGGAGCCACAGTGCACCCAGCAAGCAGGCCAACGAGGTGGGTATTTTTTTTTATAGAAGTCATTTTTTTGTTCAAGCTGTGTTTTTGTGACTTAGATTGTCATACATTTTCAATTCTGCTGTTTTGTTGAGTAGCTAGTGCACTGTTTTTGTAGAACCTGCATTTGAGTGATTTCACTCTGACGTGTGCTTCTACATTTCATTATGAGCTTTTTCTAAGGCATCTGGCATAGAGCCTCCTTTTGTGATGTATATTGGTTCGTCATCGAGGAAAGCGAGAGTGCTTTTCAGCTATTGCTTTACTACAACCTCCCCTACTTCATTCAATTCAACTTCCTTCATGAGTGGTTAGAGACATAGAAAGCAATGGAAGTAGCAAGACACTGTCTACTGTTTAAGGAGCCATGGAAGCAGTCACAGTACTTAGTGTACCTATGCTCTCCTGTAAATTTCAGTCCAACGGGGTGTGTGAGGATTCCATGTACCGCTACTGCACGGAGGGCACCCCTGCAAATATCTCTCACGCCGGCTCGCACTCCGATTTGTCCGTTTTGTCCTTTCCCACTGAGGGTGAAGAGGATCAAGATCATCTTGACCGTACTGGCACAGAGCTCTCTGATGACAGTTCAACATTTTCGGGTGACAATGAAAACATCTTGGCTGAGTGCATTCAGTCTGGCATGCCAAAGGTTTGCTTCCTTTTTATAAAATTTATTCTGTGCTTATGCTATTTGTGTAGATGCATTTTTTGTTCTTTTTGATTTGTAATTTAAAGTAGCTAATATTTTTACCAAAACATGCATGCATTATAGTAGGAGAATTACCATCTACCCATAGTAATAATTTTGCATGTGCTAATTTTCAATTGCCTGTTGTTCATGAAAAGAAAAATTATAAACAGAGAGAAGGAAACATCACTTTCAAGAATTGTTTTGATATTGGAGGGACGTTTTATGATTTCCTTTTTTTATTTCCTTTTTACAGGCCAAAACTGATTCTGTGAGCAGTGCCTCACATCAGTCTGGAGCCATGTCAAAAAGAGCAAGTGTGCCAAATTCTTCGATGGCTAATAGGAGAGTGGCTTCTGCAAGCCCCAGCCCCAGAAGTCAGCCCAGCTCAACTACAACCAAAAGTGTCAATGGGAGCCCTCAGAGAAAACCAATGGTGAGCAATAGTCCGCAGCCGACATACCCTCAGTCAAGTCCTCAGAGGTCCCCACAGCGCAGCTTAGCTGGGCCCCGCAAGGTACTTCACCTTCTTGTTTTTTTCTTTTCTTCTGTCCTCAACCTTTGTGCTTTTGCTATAGACGGTTTAAGCGGTAGTGTCTGATCTTTTCTATTATTTACATATTTGATTCCAGCCTGCTGCTAGCGCCCCCAGGCCAGCCATGAGAGTGGGGCCAAAGCCACCTTCATCAACACCAGTTTCTTCACCTGCTAATGGGGCACGTACATCAGTCACTCCTCCTAGGCAAAGGACGGCAGGAGGTGCAAGGATTGTCAGGGCAGTGAACCGAAACGTTTACCCTGCTGGACGAGCGTAAGTGGATCCACTATCACTTTATTTCTTCTGAAAGTAACATTTCTCGTCTCAGATTTAATGAACTGTTTTGTATTCTGTAGGCCTTCAGCAGATCATGTAAATGGACAAGGAGTTGCGCCCCAGCCACTTCCATCAAATGATGAAATGGTGCAGTTTGCATGTGAAGACAGTCCCTGTAATTTTTCATCAAGGTCATCTCTCAGTGACTTGACTATCAATTCCTCTGAGTGCAGGTAAGATTTACAAGAATTGGTGATAGAAGTGTATTTTCTTGTTTGTGACTTGTGTGTAACCTGGTTCCACTCCTCCCTTTTTAGTAGGCCTCCAATGCGTCATCTGCCATCTGAAGGACCTGTAAATGACAGCCACCTGCGGTTTGCAACGGAGGACACTCCTGTGGAAGGATCGTATGCTGCTTCCCTTAGCTCCCTTGGTGTGGATGATGATGTGGAGCCACCTGTGATAAACATGAGTGGTAGGGCAGATATTATTTTGAGCTTTGTTTTACTTGCGTTCCATACTGTGGTCGATGCTAACTGGCTTTAATTTTGTTCCGTAGTGATGAGGAATGCACCCAACCTGCGAGCCCTTCTCTGCATGCCGGAGGGATGCAGCTCAGATGAAGCCACTCCACCCACTGGCCATGCTGGAGCTGCAGCACTAGCTTCATCTGATAGCAGTGACAAGATGTCCGACAGGTTGTCTGACAGGCAGCAGCCCAATCCTAGTCAAAGCTCAGCCTCTGAAGAAGTTGTCACTGTGCTCTCGAGAAATACATCCCTGAGCTCGCTCAGTGTGGAGAGTCTTGGATCCTGTGAACCATCGCCGTCCGACCAGGCCCTGTTGGAGCAGTGCATTAGCTCAGGGATGCCCAAGAGCCGCAGTAAGGGTGATACTGGTACCAAGAAACCTGTTTCTAAACTACCCTGCCTCACTCGCTCCAAGTTACCTGTTGCGGCAAGATCTGAGGAGAAGCCAGCAACAGAAAGTCCTGTGGCAAACTCAACAGAAGCGTGGACAGCGGGAACATCAAGTGAAAAGAAGTTGGACAGGGAAAGACCACGGTTCAACAGTGAAGCTCTTTCTGACTCTGGAAGTAGCGACAAAGTTGCTGAAGAACCTATTAACCAAGGCAAAAAGTATAACTTTGTTGAGGACTTGGATGTGATGAAGGAAAGCGCTACCAGCACTGGCACTTGGGCTGATGATTCCTCACCAAATGAAATTTCGTGTCCAAGTGTGAGCATCACTGCTCCTACTGGAGCATCAATTAAAAGTGAGAACTACCGTGAGCTGTCAGACCTGGTGGAAGAGAACCACGATTCCGCCAGTGAGGCCCCAGATTTGCCAAGTATGACTGACTCTTGGCTCCTTGAGGCAGAAGCTAGTAAGGTGGCATCTGCAGTTATGGGCCATAGCCTTAGTAGTATAGATAGTATTCTTCCCCCATCAGAAATGGAAAGCCTGGGCTCACTCAGCCAGAGTTTTTCAGGTAGATCTCTTCCACACACTCTACTTAATAGAAACTGCACCTCCAGGAAGAAGTCACTTCCATCAGCACTGAATAGCATTGCAGGGAATGATGTTTCTGTCGAATTCAACCTCTCTGGTAGTTTTACTTGCCACCTAGATAATGTCAGAGCTCCCTCCATGCTAGATGAGATGGGGGACTCCGAGAACAGTTTCATGAGTATTGCAAGCATCACCTCAGAAGCTGCAGATTTTCTCATTGATGTCCCTAAAGAGGGATCTGGATACTCAGGAGATGCCACATATGAACTGGCCCGCCCAGCTGTGATGCAGGTGCTTGACGGTGTCACCAGGACACTTGTCCAAGCTGAGTCAACTGACCAGCCCTCAACTTACTATGAGATCACAGAGCTTTCTACAGATCAGGATCTTACACTGGAGCCTGGTACTGAGACCATAGCCTCGGACAACGAGCTGAATGATGAGTGGGCTGATACGAAAACTCTAGAGGCACCAGACTTACCATGTGACAGTCAACGAACACACCATCCAGCTCAGTGGAGTCATCACCCAAAAAAGGTGTCACCCCCAAGCAGCGGCGGGAAATGGCTCGTGATCGCTACCAAACTTACACCATTAGCGCACCAAGTTCTGAGCCAAAGGTACCCACAGCGGAACCAGCACCTGCCAGCCCCAGAGCATCCAGCCTGGACACATCTCCCACCCCCAAACAGAGGAGGCAGATGACTCGGGACCGCTACCAAACATACACTATAAACCCTACTGTGGGACAGGCTATAGCGGCGTATGAAAGGCCTGTAAATGAAGTTAAGAAGAGCGCTACAGTTGGAGATGTACCCTCCAATGCTGAGGCTCTGAAAAAGACTCGTGTTACACCCAAGCAACGTAGGCAGGAGGATCGTGATAGATTTAGGACAAGGACCCTTGACAAGGACTGCATTACTGGTAGCACGTAGCCTATTGCAAGAACTAAAATATTTCCCTCATAAAAAATGACAATATTACTTGAAGGCATCTACCTGTGTGTTAAAGGGTAATCATTGATATGTTGATTGTTCCCCCTTTTTTTAATATGTACATTGTTAATTTAAAATGGATGTAGCTGAATCAGTTTAACAGGAATTAATGTCAGCTCGTTAATTAACCTTAGCTTTGCTGAACATGTTACTTCCTGTGCTTCAGTTGTGAGTTGAGAAGTGTTACTGGTTGCATTTTAAAGTGTAATTGCTAGTCATCTACATAGACATAAGTTTTAAGAAATTGTAACATTGCATTACTTCATCAACAGTTGTACCAATAACAGAGCCTTCCAAGCAATCCAAAGGGCATATTGATGATGAGTGTTGTTGGCAAATCGTGTATATTTCTTAAACTTTCATTTTTGTATCTATTGTGATCAAAACGTAGTGTTTGCTTGATTGACATCTCTTCCATTCATCAAAATTATATCCTCAAATCACAAAACCTCTGTTACACTGTTTGTTGCACACATGCTGATTTTAAACAATCTCCATCTTTCTAGATATTAATGCTGTGATATTTGCCATTTGTACTTAATTTATATGCTGCATGTGCTGATGAAAGTGATTTCAAGTTTTGTGGGGGAGGATCACATGCCAAACATGCCCATTATCAGCATGAAGCCTTTCAAAATGTACAGTTTATGAATGTCAGCTCGATAAACTATGCATTGAACCCATGCATGATGCAGGTTTGTTGAAATTCTGTTTCTTAAAACTGGTTGGTTCAACACAATGGTTGCAAGTGCATTACCTCATTTGCAATTGACTTGGATATCATCTCTTACACTTTCAGAGAGTATTTCCAAGTTAATAGTATCTTCTTGACTTCTGCTCTTTGTTTTCTTCACATTTATGACAGATGTGTCATCACTGTAAAGTTTTGCATATCACATTTAGGTGTCTTTGTTATCGTGCCAGTTTTGATGATGGGTTCCAGTGTGTTTGGACACTCAATTTTTATTCTAGTTTCTTTGGAACTTAACCTAACTTAACTTCATGCCGTAAAGTCCCTCCTTATCAATGTTTTATACTCAAACTCCATATTTCAAATCATCACATTGTACTACTTCTATGGAGTCACCTTGTTTCACTTAAACTCTTGTGTGATTCTGTCCTGTCATCAGCTTATGTTCATTCTGTGCTCCTCTAGAAATCTGAGCATTTGAAGATCTGTGGTACTTTTCTTTCACTAAGTAGCACAAATTAAAATTTTCTAAACACATATCTAGCCCTTTTTGTGAAAGTCCATTTTGATCTTGCCATCCATATTTTGACCCACATGGTAGCTGTCCATCCTACCTAGATGTTTGAAAGAGAGGAGATTTGAATATTGCCTCTATCTTTCTTACCCGTAGCTTAAATGTTGCAGTCCTATGAACATTTTATGTCTTTGTATAAAATGGGAATTTGTGTCCAAATTTTATGACAAAGTTGTTAATTTATACTGCTCTAATTGTTTTGATGTGTGGGAAAATGCAATGTAGGAGGAGCATTGCATGGTGTACAACTAGACCAATGATTGAATGATCAAGATTATAAAATTTCAGGGTTTACTGACAATGTTGGTATTGTTAGATTTTGTTCTTGCTGCTGTCTTAGAAAATTTTGTAACACTCTTTTCATTCCTCAAACAGAGTGCTTGTTGGTGATGTCTTGTGGATTTTTTCCTCTTCTCTGACATTCTTCCTTTTTTTGTAAATAGACAAGAGAAATGCCGCACCAGCAAACAGGTGAAGGGTATGGCACATTCTTGATTTCGATGACAATTTTGAAAATGCATTAGTTTCAAATCAAAATACATAGTCTAATGTCAGAACCAAGTTACAACTCTCTTCCTATCTTACTTTTATCTATAGCTGTTGGATATTTGAGCTTTCGTAATAATCATGACTCTCCTCTTTTCAATAATAAACAAATGCTCTGTACATTTGTTGTGTGTTCTGTAGGTGGATTAACATGTAGATAAGTTATGTTAGTTAAGAAGAACATGCAGTATAAATCAAGGTCCTCGTTTTTGTTAGACTTTATTACTTATTTCTTACCAAGTTTCTGCTCCTTTTTTTTCTGTTTTGTTAAAGCCTGAAAGTGACAAATTATGATATGTTTTATAATTAATGTTTATATTTGTGTTAGAAATTTCATCTATTTACTTTCGTCTTTCTTTTGGTTTCTCATGCTTCGTTTGTTAGAACTATTTGATACTAAGTCTAGTGTTTGACCCCTCCCCCTTTCCTTTCCTTTTTTTTTTTTTTATATCGGGGCTTCCACTTTGTCTTGTGGTAGCTTCTCCTAAAGAATCATTTTTGTAACTCCTTCTAAATTGTAATCGGCTGCTCTGTTGAAAGTCATAGGTAATCTAGAGCCTCTCATTTGCCTTTTGGTTCATGCACTGTTGTACATTGGTTTTCTTTTTTGTGATAGGGCCTTATACCCATTTATTAAGTCATGTTACCATTGAATGTTTGTCTGACTATATTCTGGAAGATGTATAGCATGTAGTTTATTAATGTATTCATACTTACTGTGGACTATATAAATATTAGACAAGTTAATACTTTGCTTCTGTATAGTAAAGGATGACTGATATAATTTGAGGCAGTGGTTTGAGTGTGCTATTTGGTGGTGAGGAAGAACAAGCCATTCCATTTGGGAAATAGACTCGTGTTTGGAGGTTCATTTTTGGCCTCTTCTGAGTGAGATTATGGTGAGAAATATGTTATATATAATGTATTTTGGACATTAAAGAATTGTGGCAAATTAATGTTTGTTTTCATTCATCTGGAGGATAAAGTGAAGACCGAAATTACGTCATTGAAGTACAAAAGTTTATTAGTAATATGGTAACAAATCCAAAGTGGTATTCATACAAGGCTTAAATTACACTGGCAGGGCTATTTAAGAACATTCATTGGTTGACTACACAAATACATCTAACACAACTGTCTTTTATTATCCAGTGAAACAAAAAATTCACCAAAAATATCACAAAAACTATTTGTCATGTTTTTTTTCTGCAATTATATAAACATTGTTTCTTGAGCATTTTCCAGTGAAATGTGCCACTCTTAATTTATAATCTAAATTATTTCTGACAAGCCTTGCACTGACATGTCAAGGCTATTTGGAGGAAACCCAATAAATATATTATTCTCTAGTATAAAAAAAAAAAAGAAACAAACAAAAAAAAGAACAACAGAAAACAAGAAATGCAAATAGCAACCAGTGATCGCAGGTTTCGGCACATGATTGGCACAATCTGCAGAGAACCAAACTTCTGCTGAATGCTAAGAACTCTGTTTACAGAACAGAGGACTGACAGGACAGGGGTATCAGGTCTCAGTGAGTGTCCTTTTCTTTTCTCAGAAGCACTTTGCCTGCACCTGGATATACCAGCTGTCATTTCTTAAAACAAAAGAGAAAAAAACTAGAATTTTGATAACATATATTATTTATCTTAAGATATCTACTAGAAATCTTTTGTTATCGCTTTGTAGTGACTAGCCTCAGTTGGTACAAGTACGCTCCTCACCACCAGTCAGTCAGTCAGTCTCTCAACTGACTCTAAAGTGGACGGAATTTGAAGAAGACTTTCACACTTTCTTTTTGAGGGCACGACTTACAAATAATGCATGTATTACTAGGATTTAGAGAGCCTACAGACTGTAACTCTCTCATTAGATACAGGTGCAGATTTACCCAGACTCCTCTGCACACAAAAGGCTTGTTTGTGACCTATGACTTTGTGAGCAATGGGGACAAGGAGATCATTGGACTGACTGTCACACGTAGAGAACTAATTCTATTAATAGTTATATGAAACACTACAATACACACAACATAGAAAACACTACCTCACAGTGACATAGCGCACCTTCATTCTACATCTCTGGAAGGTGTGAAGAACATCTAAATAAGCTGCAATTTGGTTTCATAGCAATCACAGGCAACTCATTAAAAGTTTTGGTGTTTGACCTATAATCAGAAGGCACCCAATGGCCCCGCTTCCACAAGTGGAGATCATATTATCTATAGTAAAAAGACAATTTTCATGATTTACATAATTTCATATTGTTTTGAACCAAAATGCATCGAAACATTGAAAACTTTGATTAGGGCATAAATGAGGAACACCTCGTCGCGCCACAGCGAGCAGACTGAACCCTCTTTCGGGTACATATCCATAAACTTCATGGTTGATTCAAGAGGACATTGAGTGTTTGGTCCAGTTCTCTGCTGTGGTTCCAAAACGAGTACAGGCCAACCTCTCCATCCAGATACATTGGAAAACTCAACCAAAATACCACGTGTGATGGTAACTCATCAGCAACCTCAGTCCAAATAAATATTTGTGCTACATTATTGCAGTTACCTGCTCAGCACAATGGACTTCCCTCTGTGAAGTCACCAGCACCATCACACCAGCTCCCGCATTTGAAACATTGACCACGTAGTTTGATGTTTGGACAGTGAAGCACCCTTTAGTCGGGTGGCCTGCAGCCATAGACCTTTTATCCGTACTGAGCGCGCGAGCTACCCTAATGATGTTACCTCAAAAAGCGAGACTGATTTTAGTAAATATTAACAAAGATGTATGGACTGATGATTCATAAATATTTTGAGACCAAGGTGAAGTCGTACATCGCTACGGTTCCCAAAGTACAGGGCTCACAAAATTCCAGAACGGCTACTGGATAAAAGGTCTATTGTGTCCCTCGAAAAGCCGTTCTCCAATCCCCACCCACCACACCGAATATAAAATACACGCGTCTAAATATGCACCACCACAATTTCACTTGATTCTTCTTCTCTTTTTTTTCGGATGATTACGATGCGAGGTTGACGATTCCACTTAATCCGCGCCAGTGTACAGGGTCGGCCGGGGTGAGGTCAGGCGGGAGGGGCGTGGCGGGGCGGGGCCGGCTGCTGCTGGGGTAGGTCAGGAACAGAACACAGTCACATCACAGCACACAGCTGTACACTAGTACTGAGGCGGGCCTCAGACGGTCAGGTCTTCCCACTCCTCCTTCTCCCTCTCGGTCAGCAGCACCCGGGGCGCCTCCAGGGCCTTGAGCGCCTGGTGCGCCTTGGTGTCGACGGGGTTGTGGGTCAGGTCCACCTCGACGAGTGAGGGCGCTGCCTGTAACCGCTCCACCTCCACTTCTGCAAATTAAATAAATAACAATGAAGATAAATAAATAAATAAAATAAGTAAAAGTAATTCTTTAAAAAAAACACAAAAAAAAAACGGGGGATTAAACACGGGGTGTCCAGCGCGCGCTCAAACCGTTTGCCGATTTGTAAGTGTCAACCGCACGTACATGTGCGAGAGGGAATGCCAAAACCGCAGGGGGACGACACAAAACGGCATTGCCGACATGAACATGACGTACCAATGATGCGGTTGTGGTTGGCGTTGAGGTTGGCCAGCCTGCGCATTCTGAAGGCGACCTCCGGCAGGCTGATGAAGGCGTTGTGGCTGATGTCCAGGGTGCGCAGCTCCGCCAGGTCACTCAGCTCGTCAGGAAGCTTGCTCATCTGGTTGTGCGACACGTTCAGCTCTGCGCCAATTTTAAATCTCAAGTAAGTTCACGCGCCCCAAAAAACTAAATTAAAAATCTTTTACCTTCGACCTAAGCCCTAGCAATGCTAATCTAACCTATTTAAACAAATACTTTGGATCTGAACCTTACCTAACCTGACCTAACTGAAAAGCAAGTCAAAGTGACTGCCTTTGAAAAAAAATCTACCGCGGATGATGAGAAATCGCGCTAACGTAGCTCACCTGTGATGAGGCTGAACTTGACGGCGAACTTGGGGGGCAGCTTGGTGATGACGTTGCCGGACAGGTTGCAGGTGGTGAGGGCCGTGTGCCTCATGAGGTGGTACACGGCGTCCGGCACCTGCATCAGCTGGCACTCCGACAGGTCTGCGGGCAGAGCATCGACAACTATGAGAAATCCGGCATCACCAACAGCGTCTCTGTCTCACTCCGGAGCCCGGTCATTCCCTGTCGTTCTCTGTCCCTCCTGCCTGTCTTATCTCGAGTACATATCGGAGCGAGAGACAGCAACGTGAGAGAAACTGTCAAGTTATGCGCTGCACTGATTTTTCTGAGCGAACGGAAACACCGACTGTCATCTTACTTCCCACGGATCCGGAAAACAGCCGGCGACCGGGGGAAAGATTCTTTTGCAAAATACACCCCGTCCGGCACAGAGCAAGAAATAAAATTCAAAAACGAAATCCGAGCTGTGCAGTCATGTTGCCTTGGACCTCTCAGTGTTTTCGGGCGAAGAAGACGGTGATGCAGCTGAAAGCAATGTACCCGCCCCCGTTTCAAGCCATGAGGTGAGCCTCCCCGCGCCATGAAGAACAGCGGTGCCGTGCCAACCGGCTCGCTACCGCGTCCGCAGCGAGATTTCACGGGTTCGAATACTGTGAGGGGGACGTGATTTTCTATGGCGGCCTAAATGATTTCGCTTTTTTTCTTTTCTGCACGCCGCAGATCACGCTCACACGCACACGCACACGCGCACACGCACACACAGTCAGCACAGATACGTGTACGTGCAGACGGAGTGAATTGCTTTTAGTAATTGGCTGCACTGGCTCGTCCTAATGACCCTCTCGCCGGAGACGTTATGACGTCATCAACGCCGACGAAAGCGCCGTCCCAGCTGTTACAGGTTCAATAACAACTTCCGGCGCGCGCAAATTTTTAAAATATTTGAATTTCGCGCGCGCCGCTCCGCGCGTATTCGGCCAATCAGCGGTCACACGACACGGCGCACTGCTGCAAAGCGCTGTGCAAGAGGGCGCGGCGTGTGATGCAACAGGAGAACATACCTCCAGGAGCAGCTCCACCGGATACTGACAAGGAGAGGAAGCGAGACAGTGAGAGGGGGAGAGGGAGACAGACAGAGAGAGAGAGAGAGAGAGGAAGGAAGAGACACGCGATGAGTGTCGTGAGAATTAGCTTGTTAGGGCGGCGCACGGCGCTTCGTTGTTGTCGGGACAAGAAATGGGGCGCAGAGCTCCAGAGGACAAAGAAAAAAGAAGTTCCCGGCTGGTATTCGAACCCTCAACAAAGTCCTCAGAAGGATGGATACTCATTTGCGTTGAGGCAGGTCCGTTAAAGCCCATGATCTCTCTCTCTCTCTAGTGCAACACACAAAAAAAAAATTTAGTTGCAGCCGTCTATGAACGGCCACACACACACTCACGCAACTGCCATGCGAGCCTAACGGTCTCCCTTTCTCTCTCTCCTCCGCAGAGGCGCCTGCCACACCGGAGTGCAACGATCCTTGTCGATCGTATCCGTCGCTTCCGCGTCCGATACCATTCCGTTTTGTTCCCCTCGTAAACAGTCCAGTCGGAAGACAGAGACGGACGTGAGGGCGAGAGAAAGAAATGATTTTATTTTTTATACGTGGTGTGTGTGTGTGTGTGTGTGTGGTAAGGCAGGAGTGGGGCACTAACAGGCACCTCCAGACCGCCTGGGAGGTAGGCAGTCCCGCCGAGCGCTCGTGTTCGGCGGGCTGGCCTACCCTGTCGCCTGCAGGCGCCGGGATAGGCTGACCCGCCGGACTCGGGTGCTCGACGGGACTGCCTACCTCCCAGGCGTCCGCGAGTGCCGCGCGGTCAGCAGTATTTGAACCCGGGACCGCCTGATCGCGGGTTCGAATACCGGCGCTGCTGACCGCCTTGCATCCCCGACAAGGAGGAGGCGTTCGCCGCCGCCTGTTGTCAAGTTGTTGGAAACGAATGACTGATGATGATGGTGATTTACAAATTCTGCCGCCACAGCCTCACGCCTGCCGTAGTTTTCCTGTTGCGTTTCTGCGCTGGAGGCTGTTCCCCTCTCTCTCGCTCCGCGGCATGGCGCGGCACAGGCCCCGGAGCCAGGCCCAGGCCGAGCCGAGCCTCGTCCCAAGTTACGAAAATTGTGACCCACATCCAGCGCAGAACAGTAGTGGCGGCTGCGGCGCGAGGGGTCCTGCGTGCATGACCGCAGCGGCCTAACCTGAGCCGGCAGGTGCCAGATAGGGAATATAGACGGATCGCGCGGGATTCGAACCCGCGACTTGACGGTGAGTGTCTTTCCCAGTCATATAACCACAAAAAATAATAATCGAGGATTATTGCGGCCGTATGACAGTACAGGACTAGAGGCGTTATGGTTATGGCCGGTCCAGCAGTAACGATCGGTTCCGTTGCTCTGTAGTGGAGGGCGGTGCGGACCTCAGTCACCGCCCCCTTCACAGCGCTGCTGCCGCCACCTAGAGTTACGTCATTAATTCGGCAAGGCGGTGAGGTGCGTTACCGTAATAAAGTATGGCCACTATGAGAGAGGCGTTCGCAAACCACGTGACCTTTTATTTGCGGATCCCTTGTAGGACAGAGAGAGAGAGAGAGAGAGAGAGAGAGAGAGAGAGAGAGAGAGAGAGAGAGAGAGAGAGAGAGAGAGAGAGAGAGAGAGAGAGAGAGAGAGAGAGAGAGAGAGAGAGAGAGAGGGAGAGAGGGAGAGGGAGAGACAGAGAGATGCAGAGAGGAGGGGGGGAGGAGACGCCCGTTGGACGATCGCTTCAACGGTGCGCAGTGAGCCGCATCCAGGAACACTGCAGAGGGACAGAGGGGAGGGGGGGGGTGACGGGTGCGGTCAGAAACGGTCAAATATTTAATGAAAGGAGAAGGAGAAGAAGAGGAATGAATCATTCAAACTTTTTGGCGTGCCACAGTAGTAGACTCGCCCCTGAGGCGACACACGCAAAAAAATCGCCAGCACAGGTGCTAATTTTCTAGTAGTATACGCCCAACTAACATTTTTTAGCACCGGTGCTAACTTTTTAGTTACCGTTAGTAAAATTTTTAGAAACGGTACTAATTTAGTTATTTATTTAGTTGGGCGCTGCGTGCACCATACCTGCGAACATCTCTCTCCTGTCCTCCCAGAGTCCCCCTCCAGGACTCTTCTAGTGCCCCCCCCCCCCCCCCCCCGCATACGCTCTGATTCCGCTCCGCTGGTCGACCACTACCACAACCACCACCACCACCGCTGCTGTGAAGGTGGCTGCCACGCCGCGCCATCTGACGGCCAACAACTACAACAGCGGGAAGGCAAGGAGGGACTGGCCGCTTGTCATCGCGTGGAAGCTACAGGACTTGGCAAACAGTGTCATCCAAGTCGTCAGGGCATCACGCAACTGGTGTCTGCGGGTGGTTGTGACCTAGGTTAGGGTTGGAGAGAGAGGGAGAGAGATGGTTGTTTGGGGTGGGAGTGAAACATCAGCATGAGAATCTTATTTTTGCTAGTGGCTTCACTGGGTCAGCATACGGGGTTATATCAGTCTCTCTCTCTCTCTCTCTCTCTCTCTCTCTCTCTCTCTCTCTCTCTCTCTCTCTCTCTCTCTCTCTCTCTCTCTCTCTCTCTCTCTCTCTCTCTCCTTATCAGTGTGTCAGGCGGAGGTGTGGTGGTGGTCAATCACTATGCCGAAAATGGAGATGCAGCGTGAGCCGACGTGTGGCACGTGTGTAGCACGTGTGTGGCACGTGTCGCACACACACGCACGCACACACACACACACACACACACACACACACACACACACACACACACACACCTGGTTTCATGACGATGCGTGCTGCGGCGTTGCAGTTTTGTAACGCGAGCATGACGAGGTAGACAGGCCTGGCGTGCGGGTGTGGGAGTGGTGGTGGTAGTTTGTTCAGTAACACCTCCTCTAGCCTGCTGCCTGGCCCCCGATGTTCAAGCACGGTCAAAAATACTACATATATATATACGTGTAACATGTAAACATGTAACATATATACATATCTTCCTGTATTTTTAGAAATATTTTTTGTGTACCTGGCGCGTCGCCAAGCAAGAAGAAGAGGACGGAAAGAAAGAGGTAATTTCTGGCCGTAGTAGCTAGCCGTGGATTTCCCTTTTGCAATGAGCCCCCTTCCTCCCCCCCTCCCCCGCACTGCTTTACGCCTCCCTGCCCCTCCCCCCTCTCCCGCTGACTCACCCAAACTGGCGGTGTCCCGCGCGTCCTCACAGCGCAGCACCACCCGGGTGACCGCGTTCGCCATGCTTTCGGCCGCCCCGCGCGCTCCGCCGCCACCCAACGGCGTTTCCCGAAGAAGAAGGAGAAGAAGAGGAGGAGCCCCACGGAGAAGAGCGGCGGTCCCGTGGAGCGTGTCGCGGCTGTGTGTCTGTCTCGCTCGCACTCCCGGGCGGCGGCGCTTCTCTGTCTCTCTCGCACTCACGCACAGGGCTTGGCCGCTGCTGCTGTCGGCCTGACCGAGCCGCGGCGGACACTGCTGACGGTTCGGTTCGAGGCTCGGAGCGCCCGGCGGCGGCGGCGGGGGGGAGGGAGGGGAGGGAGGGGAGGAGGGAGAGGAGGTGAGGAGGTGAGGAGAGGAAGAAGAGGGGAGGAGAGAGGCGTCAGAGCGGCGGCCCGCGGCCCGCGGCCCCTGCTGGCGCGTGCGAGACAGAGAGGTAGAAAGGAGTGGGCGTCTCTGTCCCTCCCCCGCTCTCCCTCGCACCTGCCCTCTGCCCTCTCTGTCTAATCCCCGCCGCCGCTTATCTCCCGTCTGCCTGGCCCGCTCTTGTTTTGACTAGCGTCCTCCAAATCCTGAATTGCGGACCATAGCGCGGCGCATTTGCAGGTCGCGCGCGCGCGCGCGCGCGAGAGAGAGAGAGAGAGAGAGAGAGAGAGAGAGAGAGAGAGAGAGAGAGAGAGAGAGAGAGAGAGAGAGAGAGAGAGAGAGAGAGAGAGAGAGAGGCGTCTTTAAAAAGCGAGCTCAACACTGCACGGCCTATATCGGTAGATGAGCTGGGCCCAGCAGAGGGCCGCATGCAAGCAGTGTGATCTATATCGTATCTGTTGCTGTTGTTGCTGCTGCAAAGTCAAAGCAGCAGGCTCTGCCCTCCCCATGCCGTTTTTGTTGTTGTTGTTGTTGTTGTTTTGCTTGCGCTGGATTAGGTCCTCCCGCCCGGAGAAAAACTCCCACGCCGTAGTATTCGATCCCCGGGCCGGGTGGTGACGCCACCCTGGGAGGCATTGTCCTCCGCACAAAGACTGCTGCCTGGCTCGGCTCATACGCACCGCTCCAGGTTATTCCAGGTTGTATGCTCGCTTTTCTTTCCAGCGTGGTTACGGTTTGCTCAGCCTGGAGCGCGCGCGCGCGGTAGTTTTAGCGAAGCGCCGTCGTTTCTCCAGCTCTGGAAGGCCCCAAATGTAATTTCCCTTCTTTCTTTTTTGTCCGAGGTAGGTATAGCAGCGGGGAGACTGGCACAGTTTTTGATTGGCTGCTGCTAGTTTGTCGCGAAGGACAGCCTCAGCGAAGGGGAGTGGAGAAATGCTTTGCTGTCAGTTTCAAGTGCGCCCGCCCGTCGCATGAAAGGAGATCGCAACGATATCGATCATTCTCGAGGAAAAATTAAAAATCGACAAAAGAATGTTGGTAGCACTAGGCCTACAAATTTAAAAAAAAATCAGTTGTTTTGACGATCAAAGTCGTCATTTCGATTGTAATAGTCGATTTGATAACATTGTTACGTGCCGTCTTCTCCTCGGGAGTTGCTGATACGATAAGAAAACACAGAACACGGGATTTCCAGGAATAGTTTGTCACAAACACCACGAGTGATAAAGAAATGAGGAAAAATAAGATACTTGTATGGAGACGAAGTCAGAACACACTGAAACGGCACGTGTTGTAGCCCGACCCCCGGCCCCATCGTGTGCATGTGTGTGTGTGTGTGTGTGTGTGTGCATGTGCAGTCTAATGTGGGCCGCCGCTCGCGCCAAGGTCGACTCGCTCCAGGCCGCTCCGTGGGGGGAGTGGTGGCGCTACCTGGCCGCGCATTGGGCAACCCTCTGCCACCACCACCACACCTCCTGTGGCTCAGCGTTAGCTCAGCGGCGTGCTAGGCCAGGATGGCGTTGCGTGAATACGCGCGCGCGCGCGCGCGCGTGTGTGTGTGTGTGTGTGTGTGTGTGTGTGTGTACGTGCGGCCAACTATACCAAGTGTCTTTTTTTCGGTATGAGAAAATGCGCGGACAAAGCACGATACTCCATTAAGAGCGGTAATTATTTGTCATAGCATTCTCGGCTCCGACGTAATCAGACCTTAATCATCGTGCTATGCTTATTCGGGTAATGACACAGACGTGAGCTACTGTGAAAGGTGTCCCGCTCTGCATCAGGTGCGAACTATCTTGATGTCAAAATACGTATGACCATTAATAATTTGTGGCCCTCGTGCATTTCCGGGGCTTTGTCACAGCCAATGAGATGACGGCATCCAGAACGGTCCGCTTTAATTGGTGATCCGCTCCGCCTTGTTGTGGGTTCGTCTAGGTCCTCGTCTAGGTCTAGGGCGACAGACAGAGCGGCCCCTCGTGTTGCCCACTCCTGCCGCCACTCACGTTGCCGGCTATTTCTAGAGTTTCTAATAAACGTCCCCCATGGGATGCACCTTCCGTTGCATCGCCATTAAAAAAAAAAAGAACAACTTTCAAACTTCACAGTATTTTTATTATTGTATTAATAACGGCACGGGATCGCCTCCGCGGTGTTGTGTTTCAAAACGAGGTGCGTATGAGTTTCTCATCCCCTGGCGGCACGCGATTCAATTCAAATCTCCCGCCACCGCCGCTTGGGCCAACACTTCCGGATGATGTTCATTGCCGCCCTGTGGATGCTGGAGGCTGGAGCCGGCGCCTCCTAGCAATCCCCCCCGCGCCGCCGCTGTCGCAATGAGACCCCTACTCAGTGGGCTTCCCCCCTTTTGCCAAATCAAACCGGACCATCACCGCCAGAATGAATGGGGAGTCACGGAATCAAGGAGGAAGGAGTAAAAACGTGGCCCACACGAGTTCGCGAGCGGCGGCGAGCGGCTTGGCGGGGCGGGGCGGGGCGGGGCGGGGCGGGGCGGGGCGGGGCGGTGATGTATGGGTGGCCGCGTTGCGTTAGCCGACTGCAGCGGCCGTCTACTTTATTACATTATACCGTTCCCTATATGACAACACCTTTCTTCCTGGGGCGCGCCACAGACATATCGCTATCTCCGCGATAAGCAGCAAAAAAAAAAAAAAAAAAATTAGGGGTAAAATTGTACAGCTACACAGATAGAAAATTTTCATGGCAAAATTTGAAAAACTCTTTTTCTTCGGCCGTTTTCACCTTCTAAAATTTCTCAGTTTACTTTTCATATTTTCATGAGAATTTACTTTTTTAATCGCAACACTAGACGTGGAACATTAAGAAAAAGAAACAAGTTCTTCTACCTTTTTTTATTTTTAAAACGAGAATGCGTGTCGGCTGGTCGTGTCGGCTACTACTGTGTGATGCATCGCCCCCGCCAGGTGCCTTATGGGCTCCTGTAGGGTATTTCGGAGCCGGCACAGAGTGCAGCGTGCACTTCCTCCCCGCGGGCACGGCGCCAAGGGTAAGAGAGAGACAGAGAGAGAAGAGGGGGGGGGGGGAGGCTTGTGCGTCGCACACCGCCCTCCCGAAATAGATGATCGCAGGGGATTCATTCTGACGCACGCGCGCGCGTGCACTTCCCCTTCTTCTGCTTCTTCTTCTCCCCCCCCCCTCTCTTCCCGTCGGGCAGTGGTCGGTGTAAATCAGCGCACAAAACGGGCCCCCAATAAACATTGGTTTGTTTTCCGACCTGGCCAGTGAACTTGGCCACCGCAGCTGCTATAGACGCTGTTCTTTGTGCTGCCACAAGGCCTTGCGTGGCTTGTCGTGAGAGGACGAGAGAGAGAGAGAGAGCGAAGGATAGATAGAGGGAGACGCATAAAGGGAAGGTGGAGCGCGTCAAAGAGACCGCCAAGTTTTCGCGCGAAAATGTTTACCAACACTCTGCAACACGAGATGCATAGTGAGGCTCGTCCGTAGTTGTTTGCCAGCAACTCTGGGGGCTCGAAAATAAAAAAAAATCTCCAACCCCGTTGGAAGGTTGGGGTTTTGGGCTGCTTTCGCTTGCCTGAGCGTTATTCTCGGGGTAGTTTAGATTTAAGGAAGATAATTAATGCAATTCGGAAGATTGAAATTGTCCCGTGATCACGTGATCAGGCTGGTTACCCAGCGCCGTACTCGTATTGCGCGCCAGTTGAAAACGCTCCAAACCGAGCGCGAGACGGAAGAGTCAAGTAATGGAGAATGGGAGGTGGCCAGGCCGACGCTCTGCCTGCTCTGTCGGCTCCGTGTACCACCTCAAGGCGATCTCCCATATCGGGAGGCCCGGCGGCAGCGGCACTACTTCCTGCGTGTCACCGGCCACTGCCAACCAACGCACCATTTACATTCACAATCATTATAAATACTAGAATCTGAATCTGAATCCACGTAAAGACGAGAGAGAATTAATCCTTCAATTTTGGTGGAGAGGGTTGCTGTTCTGTAAACTTCGCCATTTGTTGAAGATTTGAGCCCTGAGCTGAACTCAGCCTTCCGATAGGATTTCGGAAACGGGCTCACATGACCGGTTGAGAGCGGAGATGAGGAAGGTTAGGTAGGTTAGGTTAGGTTAGGTCGCTAGGCTAGCTGATCGGTATGCGTCTCATCCGTGGCCACACCGTGTCTTTCGCATTTCCTATCGCACAGGGTCTTTTGACCCCATGTTTGAAATCCTCTGGCGTCAAGCTGATTCCAGCTGAGGTCTCGAATTTCAAATGCAGTTGTGCGGCCCGTGTTCAGAGCGGCATGGTAGAGTCCCGCCAACCCGGATCCGCCCGGCGAGCTCAGCGCCACCTGGAAGCGAACTCGGGCGCAGCGCTGCCGACGCTCTTCCTACTTGCTGCTGCCACGAGCCGAGCCGAGCCGAGCCGAGCCGAGCCCAGCCGAGCCCAGCCGAGGATGCAGCGGGGTAAAATGAACAATTATCCTGCAGGGCCTGGCGCCTGGCCTTCCAAAGCCGCATCTCATTCAAACGGCGACACACACCGAGAACAAAAGACTCGCGAAAGTTTTCAAAGAATCGGGCGCCATTTCTTTTGAGTGCGCGTCCGTCCCCGTTACCGCCGCCGCCGCCGCCAGCGGTTCCCCAAACCATATCTTTTCCCTCCCTGATGCCGGACATTACTCATCCAAAATGAACGCCTTGGAGAGACTTCAGCGCTTTCAAGCTCGCGCTCGGTGTGACGTACGATCGCCATACCTGATACCATTCCCCTTCCTCCATGCGACTCACGCGCTCGATATGGTAAGATCAACATGTATACACTGCGGCAAAGTGGTGGAACATTAATAAATTATTATTGTTCTTTCACCACGTATCAACCGGTATCGATTTTTTTTCCCGGAGCAAATTATATGACGGTGGAACAGCCAGCGACCTTGTCCTCTCTCTCTTTCGCTCCCCCGGGTATTGTCGGACCGGCGCCCGTTCACAGAACTGTGAGGTCTGCCGAGTCATGCAGGTGATTGAGAGAAAATGAAGGAATAGGTCGGAGCGATCGCACCGCGCCGAAGGACTCCCAAGGCCCTAAACTACTGTCCAGCAGCTGGAGAGGACAGCTTAGAGGGCCTGTGCTGTCTCTCTCGGACAGCCGCGGCCCCGGGCCCGCGGCACGTGGCCCACACTACTGTCTCTCTCGCTCTCGTTGATACGCTTGCCTCTCGCATTTCCGTTAGCCCCGCGTCCTTGACTTTGCCCCGTCCTTGAAGGGCCGCGAGACGGATTTGAATGACCCGTCACCACCGTCATATCATCATCATCATCATCATCATCATCATCACCATTACCATCACCATCACCGTCATCATCACCATCATCATCACCACCATCATCATCATCACCACCATCATCATCATCATCCCAATTCGCGGCGCGCGACTCGAAGCGTTTTTCGTGCCGATCTCCGGGTACGCCGCACCTCAATACGCCTAAGAAAACCAGACCAGGGCAGTGATTCGCAGTCGACATTGTCTCTCTAGATTAGTGTCGTGCACACGCAGAGTCCCCGGCACATGCAGTCGGGATGACCTCGACCCCTGCAGCAGCTCCACTATCTCTCTCTCTCTCCCCCCCCCTCTCTCTCTCTCTCTTTAGCGGGTCACACGGCCCGCGCGTAGGCCCGCCCGCGTCCTCGCAAACAGGAAGAATGAGCTGCAAATGTTGCACAAAATGTAAAAAAGAAAAAAAACCTGAAGATAAGAAAAATTGAAATTTTCTAAATTTTTGCAGAAAAACAAACGCGCGCTGCTGTCGGGCGCCTCGTCTGTCGGGATATTAATGTGACGTGAAGGATGCCGCAGGGTGTGTCTAATGACAGACCGCGCCGCCGGCGCCGCCGCGGGTCACTGGCCAAGCGAGGCGTGCGCACTGTACCTCCCCTGACCTCTTCCTGTATCCTGCCGGGCCCTATCTTTGTCTCGCTCACACTTTGCGCCCCTATCTCTCTCTGTCTCTCTCTCTCTCTCTCTCTCTCTCTCTCTCTCTCTCTCTCTCTCTCTCTCTCTCTCTCTCTCTCTCTCTCTCTCTCTCTCTCTCTCTCTCTCTCTCTCTCTCTCTCTCTCTCTCTCTCTCCACTTTATAAAAATTTTCGGCCAACTAAATTGCGCTTCAAACGACTGAATTGAGCTGGCGATAGTGTCGTTAGTAGCCAGCTTGCTGTCTTTTTTTTTTTTTTTTTTTTTTTTGGTGCGCAGATCTTTATAAAATCACGTGGAAAACACACATAACTGGCAGGGCTCCCGAAAAACACGCCCGTAAACGCAGTGTTCGAATTCTCGCGCCAAAACTCGCGAGAGAGCGGGAACTCAGAGGGAAGCCCACGCCAGCGACAAATGCCGTGACTCCGCACGTGGCACGTTTCCCGAACAAGGCGGTGGCAGTGGCGGTGGTGGCAGTGGCGGTGGTGGCAGCGGCGGTGGTGGCAGTGGCGGTGGTGGCAGTGGCGGTGGTGGCAGTGGCGGTGGTGGCAGTGGCGGTGGTGGCAGTGGCGGTGGTGGTGTGGCGGTGTGGCGGTACGCTCCCTCACTGGGAACTATTTTAAGGGCGGAAGCCAGGTCGACACTGACGCGGGCAATTTAAACTGCGCGGGCTGCTGTCTGCACACGCCGCCGCGGGCTTGCGCATGCGCAGTATGCCAACGGCTAGTTCCGCGTTGGTTTGTTTTTATCGCGCGACCACGTGGTGCGTGCAGTGTGTGTGTGTTTGTGTGTGTGTTTGTGTGTGTGTGTGTGTGTGTGTATTTGACCCGATAACTCGAGTCGCTTTGCAAGTGTGCAGTAATCTCGACTGTACTGAGGAGACTCTCAGCGTAATCCGATTTATTTTTAAGGACGAAGCAACAACGCCACCAACCACATCAGGAGGGCGCACATTATCCTTGAGGTGACTGTACCCGCGCGCGTAGTCTGTCGTGACTCAGTTCGATGTGGTCAGGCGAGGGAGGATTAGAACCTGCGACATTACCCGCCGCATCTCCTCGGGTCACACACACACACACACACACACACACACACACGTCAACAAGGCATCGACTCATCCATCATGCCGGAACAGCACGCTGCAACACCATTTCATAAAAAAATAAAAAAATCTTCCCCAAAGCGACGACGGTCGCGGGCACCGTTCTGCCTGCATGTCGACACCCGGAGCCGTCCGGACCGCCCTGGAGCTTTATCAATCCAAACTGCAGCAGCTCGGGCTCCGTCGTGACCAGTTACGTGGGTACCGCCCGGACCCTTCCGGCGGTCCGGCAGCAGGTTCCAGGGATTAGGGCGCCGAGGCAGCGGCGAGGGAATGGCGCGCCTTTGCACAATGCGCCGCAATATCTGTTTCCGCCTTTTTATTCCGATAGAAGAGAGGGTATCCTTCGGGGTTTAGCAACTCTAGGCAGACGCAGGACCGAAAGGCACGCGCTCAGAAAAAAACGTCAAATCAAACCGACCAAGAAGAACTTCGATTTGAAAAAGAAGTGAATGGAAAATACATAAACCGATCCTACCAATCAGAGAACCTGTTAAATATAAATTTAGTAAATAAAATAAGATTGAATATTTTTTTGGAGATTCAACGCAGACTAATTTTTGGACAGTTGAATGACCAATCTAACCGTCCATCGTCAGGGAAAGAAAATCATATTGACTATATGTAGTCATCCCGGCAATGACTCCAGAATGCATCCTTCCTGACACACTGTCATCACCTGTGCAGAGCGACCCTCGTCGTTATGCGCATCATCATGTTTACCACCATCAAGATCATCACCATAATCATCTTATCATCATCATCATCACCATCATCTCATCATCATCATCATCTCATCAATCATCATCATCACCATCATCTGATCATCATCACCATCATCTGATCATCATCACCATCATCTGATCATCATCACCATCATCTCATCATCATCATCATCATCATCACCATCATCACCCCGTGTTTTAAGTGTTACGAGTAATAACTCATCTCTTATCGGCTGGCAGCGCACTGAGGTAGCCACACTGTTATCCTTGTGATCAGACGGCTGCACTGGATCAGTTGCTGAGCCAGTAGAAAGCTTTCTGCTGCACTACTAGCAGTACCTGCATCCGCAGACCCTTCCGACGCGGCGGGAAGGGGAGGAACACAACAGAGGTGCTCCGTAGGGAGAGTTTAACGTCAACACTGGCCGCGCTACCAGATATAACACGGCGAGCGCTGCTTTCTCCGCTCGGCTGCACCCAAGATGCACCTCTCCGTGCTGCAATCGCTGCAATCGCCCTCCATTAGCACTTCCGATTGCATTTAGCTGCCTCATCTTGCATCAGCATTATCAGCGCAGTCCCTCTGCCCTATTTTAACGATCTTGATGGAAGCAGCAGGTCGTGTGTGCTGCGCAGTGGAACACGCGCATTGACCGACCAATCAGTGTGCGATAGTTTGTCTCAATGCTACTGCGAGCTGCCTGAATTCAATGCATGAATTCAATGCACAGATTTAACGCTTGAATTCAATCGGTGAATTTAATGACTGAATGCTGTGACCGAATTCAATGACTGAATGCTGTGACTGAATTCAAGGACTGAAATCAAGGACTGAATTCAAGGACTGAAATCAAGGACTGAATTCAAGGACTGAAATCAAGGACTGAATTCAAGGACTGAAATCAAGGACTGAATTCAAGGACTGAAATCAAGGACTGAATTCAAGGACTGAAATCAAGGACTGAATTCAAGGACTGAATTCAAGGACTGAAATCAAGGACTGAAATCAAGGACTGAAATCAAGGACTGAATTCAAGGACTGAATTCAAGGACTGACCGTTGTCGTACTCACCGAGGTTGCAGTTCTCCTGGGCGTTGGTGCACCTGCCCACCACCCTGATGACAGCCCTGCCCGCCAGCATCACCGGCAGCTGCTGCGGCAGGTTGGTGATGTCGGCACCGAAGCACGCCGGGGGACGCATCTTGTCGCACTTGTGTGTTTCTGTCTCCGTCCTCCTCTCTCTTTCTTTCCCTCTCCTTCTTCCCTCACTGCTTGTATCCAAGAGCACTGGTTTGAAGCGACACTTGCGCGTATTCCGATATCACTGGCAGCACTTTTTCGCAGATCACTGTATGGATGGGCACGGATAGTCCACAAAACAACAAAAATCACAAAAGGAGCGATAACAACAAACAACAAACAACGAGTGAGGACTCGCGCCCAGCAGGGGAGGCTCTGGCGCGGCGGACTCTGCACTACTGGCGGCGCGCGCGGGGGGTCTTTGTTTATATGGCATCAGCTGTTGGCGTCGTGGTGGGGGCAGGCGTGGGGCTGGCGGGGGGCGCGGGGGGCGAGGCGGGGGCAGGAGGGGACCCGAGTCACTGCGCTCGGGGCTCGAGGCTCGCGGCGACGCTGCCGACGCCGCCGCTGCAGCCGCCGCGACGCCACCGCGAGGACGGGGAAGAGGGAGGGGAGGGGGGGGGGAGGGGGGGGGGGAGGGGGGGGGGGGGGAGAAGGGGAACTGCGCACAACCTCCTCCGGACCACGCGGTCCGCTCGCAGATCCTTTGCGCGCCTTTGTTGTTGTTTGTTGTCTGTTGTTGTTTCTATTTGTCGATGTTTGTTGTTTCTGTATGTTGTTGGTGTTGTTTGTTGTTTCTTTTTGATTTTGTTGTTTGTTTTTGTTTGTTGTCGTTGTTGTTGTTGTTGGTGGTGGTGTTGCCGCCCTGTCCGGCGTGATGGCCAGCTACTGCCGGCGGCGCGAAAGATATGGGAAGAAGCACATCATCAAGCCCTTGGCAAGAGCGGGCGGCGAGAAGTCACGAGGTATGTGTTTTGGCAGAGGGGCGGCGCAATTCTGGCGAGGAGGATGTCTGCGGAGGGAGTTCCGTGAACGAAACCAACAGTAAGGAAGGAATGGGGCGCAGGGCAGCGGCAGAAAGTGCGTAAGTCGGGGTGGCCTTGGCACCTACCGCGCTATCGTCTTCATTTCCGTTCACTTAAGGTCACATGACCCCATTTTTGGGGTCCTGGCGCGAAGCTCAGACCAACTGAGGTCTCAGATCTGAAATGTATCCAGAATTTTTTTATATCAGCTCCTTCCAGTCACGTATTGCTTAAAGTATAAAGGTTTCCAATGAGACTTGAAAACTGAAGCTGAAGACCAAAACACTTCCAGACCGGAAACTCTTGAGGACTGGCATGAGAAACTTGAATGGCGTTTTGAATGAATTTGGAGGTTATTTCTCATGTTTGGCATCAATTATTTCTCGTACCGGCTCTCGAGATTTTCCGCTCTGGAAGTATTCTTGTTCATCCACTCCCGCTCTCGAGCCTCGTAGGAAATGCCTATTGGTCTCGATGACCATGACTCATTCTCATAGTGATATGATTTCCAAAGAAGAAATGCGTCGATCTCGGGAGAGCGCGGGTGTATGCGAAGGATGTTAGTGAACCACAGCAGAGGAAGTCATCAAACAGAGGGCCGTACTGCGCATGCGCGGAAGCGGCTGCTTGGCGTGCCGCGCCCCGGACATGGCCTGCGGGTTCGATTCCTGCTGCTAGTCGAGTTCCGTTTTTATGAGAAAAAATCCCAGACATGTGCAGGTCGTTCATTTCCAAACACCTCCTAGCTCATCTGGATATTTTCCGTATCCACGAGGAAAACAAAATGCAAACGAAAATGATCACATCTGTGGGGGCCTTGGGTGCAGTGGTATTCGGCTGTGTGTGTGTGTGTGTGTGTGTGTGTGTGTGTGTGTGTGGCTGCGAGTTAGTGATACTTCCAGGCCAGCAACAACGCGAAACGTTGTCGGAATGTCGATCCTTTATGGCGGCGGTGCTTCCTCACGGAAAGCCCGCAGAGAATGAGAGGGGCGGTGGGTGGGCGGCGTGTGCATCGTCTGCTGCAACATCCAGGCCGCTTCCGGGGACGTATGTAATCCAAATCTCGGAGGCGGTGTACAAACTCACACGTGGCTCTGCGCTCTGCAGAGAGATTTGGAGAAGTTCAATAAAGCGTGTTGTAATGAGCCCGTTGGCTTTTTGGCTAGAGGCGATCCGCCAACGCACGCAAAAAAGTCGCGCCCAACTAAATAAAAATTAGTACCGTTGCTAAATATTTTAGTAACGTGGCTAAAAATTAAGCACGGTAACTAAAAAGTTGGCACCGGTGCTAAAAAAATGTTAGTTGGGCGTATACTACTAGAACGTTAGCACCTGTGCTGGCGATTTGTTTGCGTGTGGCGAGGCAGGATGTCATTCAGAGTGTCCTGTGTTTTTGTAGGTGGTTCGGGTGCAACGCCAATTTAAACCGCCGTGTGATCTCGTTTTGACGCTGGCAGAGATAAGGCAAGGTCGTAATCCCTCCCCGATGTCCTCAATAAGGTGATCGCACAAATGATTCACTAACTTTGCGCTATCAGTGCCGCGTGTCTCGCCGAGGCTGCGGTACTGTACTGTCTCTGTCCTCAAAACGCTAAGCCATCCGCCACCAAACAGAAGTTCAGGTGACATGTGCAAAGCGTCAGAGCTCAGACCCTCTCTGCGCGCACTGCGCCTGTGGAGGTAGGCAGCCCAACCTGCACGAGCGCTGGAATTGCAGAGGCAGCGTGGGGGCTGCTGGAGCGCTGGATGGACACACCTTTCTTTCTTTCCTTTTTTCTTTCTTTCTTTCTTTCTTTCTTTCTTTCTTTCTCTCTTTCTTTCTTTCTTTCTTTCTTTCTTTCTTTCTTTCTTCTTTCTTTCTTTCTTTCTTTCTTTCTTTCTTTCTTTCTTTCTTTCTTTTCTCTTTCTTTCTTTCTTTCTTTCTTTCTTTCTTTCTTTCTTTCTTTCTTTCTTTCTTGTTTTACTCAGTCCTTTCTTCGTTTGCCCACTGCATCCATCTAAGCGGGCTGTATGAAGATAAAAACACATCAACCATTTTGTTCACTCACTGTGGAGCAGGGAGCAAACTGTCGTTGGCACGGGCTGGAGTCACCCCCGACTATCAGACCTGTTGGGTTCGATTCCCACAGACAGTTCCCGATGCAAAACACCCCGCAACACCCACACAAACACAGGCTTCACACAACATCAAATCATTCACAAACGTCACGTAATACATTATTTCATCAACAGTACGTTAAATCTACAATTTCCTCCCGCGCCCTCGTTGCTACCCTTCCTCTTCGCACCTCTCTCTGTCTCTGTCTCTCTCTCTCTCTCTCTCTCTCTCTCTCTCTCTTCCTCTCTCCCTATCCCCTATCTCTTTGTCTCTCCATCCTTCTCTCCCTCGTGGTGGTGGTATGGCCACGTCGCAACGCAAAGCACGCTCTAAACTCGTCGGGGAAAACCCGGTCTAAATGGGGCTCGCGCCAATACCCCCCCCCCCCCCCCCCCTGGTCGTCCGGCCGCGGGCAGCAAAGGGTTTGCGCCAGCGTGACATGACTGGTCATGACGGCCAAAAGTCAAAATAACGAGCAGAGAACAGGCCCAGCTCGCCCAGCACGCTTCAAACCCGTTTCCGGCCGCCGCGAAAATCGGTGGGATTTGAATGTGGAGACGGCTGGGGGATGAAATCAGTGCAGCACCGGGCCACACAAAAATGTTTTGCCAGACTTGCTGTTTTGGCGAGTTTTTCCACTCATTTCGGACGGTCGGAGTCCGTTGTGTCTTGCCAGCCCAGTGAGAGCAAGCGAGACGGTGTCTGACAAAGAGCGGTCGAATGCGGTCAGAGGCGGCGTAGCGTGTGTCTGGCAGGTCGACGTGGCGGCAGCCAGTAGCAGTCTGACTCTGACGCAGATTTCCTCGAGAGGCAGCAGCAGCAGCAGCAGCAGCAGCAGCAGCGCCCTGGCAGATGTGCGGCTTTTTCTCTTTCTCTCTTTCTTCACATGAAGTGCGAGTCCGCGACCCCGCGGCCGGTGGGCCTGGGGTGGGGCGCACGGCGCAATGTCCTGTCGGCGAACTGGTGCCCCCCCCCCCCCGGGCCTGTCCTGGGGTGTGGGAGGACACACGGAGGCTGTCGGAAGGAGGTGGTGGTGGTGGTGGTGGTGACCCCGCCCTGACGCTCACACTGACGTGACCTGCGCGGACCTAAAGAACAGTCCTGCAGGAATAAATCAAAATGGCAAGGAAATAAAACATTTTAAAATAAATGAGAACTAATCTTTTAAAGTGTAAAATGAAAAATCTATATAAAGTAGTGAAACTGAAAAAATTATGAAAATGAATGAACACGAAAAGTTAGAAAAAGACAAACTATGAAAATTAAAAAGCACAAAAAATGCACCCGAGCTAGTTGAATAATGGAGCCCTTAGCGAAGCCCAGCCGAGGTATTCACGTACAATAAACGCTTCCTCGGAATACGCTTCTCAGCGTGACATCGCTCTCCTGCCGGTCTAACCGATTTATAGCGAAGCGGAATGCACTTGGCAGTCCACACCCCCTCCTCTCTGAGAGAGAGAGAGAGAGAGAGAGAGAGAGAGAGAGAGAGAGAGAGAGAGAGAGAGAGAGAGAGAGAGAGAGAGAGAGAGAGAGAGAGAGAGAGAGAGAGAGAGAGAGGGGGGGGGGTTGAGGTCAAGCCCTGAACTTCGCACAGGCCGTGCGGCGCATGCGCAGAGTGCACCCCGTCAGGTGTCCGGTGAGACGGCCGTAAGTGCAGAGCGGCTGCCCGACAGTTAACCGGCTCTATCTGCGCCGCAGCGGGTTGGTGCACTGCAACGAGGACACAGCTCTCTGCTTATTTACAAAACGCCGCGGAATCGGCGAAGCCCGACTCCCAGAACTCTCTCTCCCTCTGTCTCTCTCTCTCTCTCCCTCTCTCTCTCTCTCTCTCTCTCTCTCTCTCTCTCTCTCTCTCTCTCTCTCTCTCTCTCTCTCTCTCTCTCTCTCTCTCTCTCTCTCTCTCTCTCTCTCTCTCTCTCTCTCTCTCTCTCTCTCTCTCTCTCTCTCTCTCTCTCTCTCTCTCTCTCTCCCTCCCTCCCTCTCCTGGTTGAATTTTTGGCAGCGCTGCCAGAGGCAAAACCACCGAGAGAAGTGGCGAAAATGGTGGAACACAGATTCGTCAAACAGCGGATCCAATCCAAAGTCCCTTACACCGAACAAGTCCCTTCCAAATCTTCCACACTTGGCGCTAGCAACAGACAAAATTAAAACTTTTGGGGCAGACACCATGTTCGCTAATTTAGAGCGCATAGTATTCGGAACGACCCCTGGACACGGTATCGTCCTAAAATTAGTGTCTCATGACACCTATGACCCCGGAAATACAGAAAACAATGTCCACGCCTAGAAGGTAGGCAGCCCAAACTTCACGTCACTTCCTGCGCCTTGCACGACGAAATTACGGTCGTTTTTCACTCGCCCTGTCCGTTAAGACACCCTTTCAATTCGCAAACCGCTTAACGCAAGTGTTGCGTTAACGCGACATTTTGATCAGTTGTTGATTTAGTTTTGAAAATGACATTTTGAAAAGTTAAAATAAAATCTCGTTTCCAGCCGTTTTAGAGAACGTAGATGAGCGGCCGTTTGTCTTGGGATAAGGCGCCGCCTCGAGTCAACAATAGATACCTTTGTTCGTCGCGGTCTAGCGGGGTGCCAGCGGCTAAGTCCGAAAAAAATATGAGGAGCGGATAGGTGAAATCAAATGATGAAAAGTTTTGATTTTTTCTTAAAGTGATTAGCTCGTTACACTCATGCACTATTGGTCGCATTTGTTTTTTCGCGGTTTTCCTCTTTTCTCTATTAATTGGTAGACAGCGTTTCATTTCAATATTTTTTTTTAATCCAAAAGTATATTGAATCCTCAAGATTCAGACCCTTCAAATAAAAAATACAACAACAACAAAAAACGGCAAAAATGGGTGGGTCCTACCTCGTCCCAGACTTCCGTCCGGAACCGTTCCTGCTTAACTTCGGTGTTCGGATGGGAACCGGTGTACCAGGAGTTGACCGCCGCTAAGACACAGGCACGACGCAGCCACCTTGGTAGGCAGGCTTCCGCAACGGCCAACATCGCCCCTTCCGCTGACCAGATTTCAGGAGTCAGCCCCCTTCGACCAGCCAGTTGGTCTGTGGCCGTGAGGCCACTCCCTCGCGGATTGAGAGGGAGGTAGGATGCCCAGATCGTACACGGCCGAAGCCGATTGTACTCTACTCTTCTACGCCATGTATCCAAGTAGGTGTTGCCCGAATACTCCAGATTCCGAGGCCTTACGCTTGAAAAATGTAGAAGGCCGAACCCTAGGCCTCTACATTTAACTTCTGCCGAGTCTTGGCAAGCACCATTCCCCTGCTCGGGCGTCGAACCACTGTTCCTCAGCAGTGAATTCAACTCCGGGGAATGGCCGCGGCCTGCATTCCTTCATGACGCGCCACATTTAACGTGTTCGAAGTAGAACTCGGTTTTGTTGCCCGCTCCGCAACTCCGTTCAGATACCTCGAAAAGTCGCCTTCTTTGAATTCGTCTTATGCTTTTCACGTTAATCGCATGCTTTCCACCCTTACATTCCATCATCTGCTTTTCGAAATTCTTCAGAAAATTTACTGGCTTACGTCCTAAATCCTATTTTTAATTGAAAACCCGTTTTTTTTTCTCTTCAAGGTGGGGAAAGGCGCAAGCGTCACCTGCCTTCATGCGCCGTGCGGCAACTTACTGGGATCGTTCACTTTTTTCCCCTCTCAGTTGGGACGGGTGACGGGTCACTCACCGAGCCAGTAGGTCTGCCGTGACACTGTCTCTCTCTTTCTCTGTCTCTGTCTCTCTCTCACACACACACGCGCGCGCGCACACACACACACACACACACACACACACACACACGGACCAACACAGCGAGGTACGGCCGGGAACGAGAGCTCAGAATAACCCCCACTTTACCTGCCAACTGAAAATTTCCGTCGACGGATCTGCTTGGAAATGTCTGTGTGCACATGCGTGAATGTGTGCGTCTGTGTGTGTGTGTCCCCGACGGGGTGGACCGGCGTGGGCGGAGCATACGGCCCCAGTGGAAGAAATGGGTCCGAACAGGTGCGGGCCCGAAAGGTTGTAGGGAGGATGAGGGGGGGGGGGAGTAAATCCGGAAGGGCACTGGTCTGCCCGAAATACTAAAGCGGGACGAAGTGAAAAAAACAAGCATGGTGAAGCTTAGTAGGTTCCAGAGCATGCTCGTTCTTTGAGTAGCGGGATCGATGAGGAGTACATGGCGTTAAATAGTGATTTTTGGCAACTTTTAAAAAAAGGGTTGGCCCAAATATGCCGCCCCCGCAAAAACTCAATTTCATTTTCCGGCAAAATTTGGAAAATTGGCAAGGCCTCTCCTGTGTATTGCCCCTCGCCCCCCCCCCTCCCAAAAAAAATAAATAAATTGTGAGTTCCAAATTTTGACTAAATTGATATAGAGGGAGGTCTTGAAAGGTATAGGAGCTGCCAGCTGCCTCAGTTGTCCACGGGGACGAATTTTCACGTCAGTAAGCGAGACTCTGAAAATTTGAACATAAATGTAGGGCTTTCATTTTTGTTCCTTGAGCTACTTATTTACTATTATTATACTACTTATTTAAGGTGTTTAGTTCGTTTTTTTCTTCTAGTCTTTGTTCCTGGGTGGCCCGCGTGGTTTGGGTGGTGGTATGGCGATGGCATGCCGCTGGTACCACCACGGGGTCGCCGCCGCCCCGCCGGCTGTCTCGGCAGACCAAACGGCCGCAGCCAAAATGTTTCTGTCAAGGAAATGGGACGTCTGCCAAGACTCACTTATTCGATCCTTGCCGTCAGGAATAGCACGCGGCGAGGCGGGGAGGGAAGAGGTGGAGGGAGGGGGAGGGATTTAAACTTTAAACCCGCCGCCGTCTGAGCGGCCTGCAGAATGCGTCCTTGACGGAGCACGGTTTAAACTGCAAAAGATGCTGACCAGACTTTGATAAATAACACCCCCCCCCCAAAAAAAAATAGAGATAAGGAAAGAGACAGATACAGAGGCCCCCGTGGTCCGCACTGCCGACCGCCGGTCGAGAGGCTCGCCGTCGGCGCCGGGTGCCCGATGGGTGGCCTACCCCGGCCACTGCAGGCGGCCCCTGTGGCCGCACACCTCTGCCCCGGCGGCCCGCTTCCCCTTCCTGGGGCGGCCGTCCACGAAGTAACGTAGTGCCGTCGAGTTAGTTCCCATCTCGCATTTAATATGCTCCCCCATACGCACTCCGTGGCGGTGTTCGCCAGGATGAAAGCAACCCGAACATGGACTTAGCAGGAGAAACGTTTTTGACTTTTTTTTCCGTCGTCGCCCAACAACGTGGTCCTTTCCTTTCGCCTCTCCTTTCACCGGCCGCGCGGCCGCACGTCCATCTGTTGTCAATCCTCATCGAACCTGTCAAAAGTGTTTTACATAAACGGTCAGTAGGGGCTGACATGTCGGTGGCAGCGTCAGATCTGATACGCCGGACCTGACTCGGACTTTCGTCAGGACCATATACAATCCGCGTCAAAAATAAAAATGTATGAAAAAAAAATTGGATTGAGATTTTTTTTAAATGTTTGATTTAGAAAAAGTTTCGATTTTAAAACTTTGTTCATAGGAGAAAAAGGGCTTTCTGTGTGTCTGAATTCCTGTCAGTGTGTGTGTGTGTGTGTGTGTGTGACGTCAGACGGCTAGGCGGCCCCAGATAGTTCTGGTTTTCGTACGCCGCAAGCGGGGCTCCATGCGAATCGTTAGGCCCGACGGGACCAGCACGGGGGAGGCAGCGTGCCCTATATTCCCACCATTGTTAGTCAGCCCGCCGCTGCAGCCGCGCGCACACGCGTAATCCGACACCCGCAGTCGTGGTCCACACGAGCAGGCAGGCAGACAGACAGACAACTGACAGGCAGGCAGACAGACAGACCGCCTGCGAATCGCTGGGTAGGCAAGCCCGCAGCACACCGATGCGTCGCGCTCCGAGATTTTGCCTACCCTCCCGGGCGCCCGTGGACCCGTCCGAGCGAGGCGCCTGCCAGACGCCGGGTAGGCAAGCCCGCAGCACGCCGGTGCGTCGCGCTCCGAGATTTTGCCTACCCTGCAAGACGTTCTGCGAAGATGAGGCATGAGGCATGTACCAAGTAGGGAGACAATAAAAAAACAATTACTCAAAAACGTGTATCTCGGTTGCAATATATTTTTCTGTGTTCGTGTGCATATGTGTGAGCGAGCTTGTTCGAGTGTGTGTCTGTGTGAGTTGGAGAGTCTGTGCGAGAGAAAGGACCGAACGGTGTCGCACGTCGTACGGGGATGGAGGCTAGGCAGGCTATGGGCGGGTCAACCGGCTGCAGTAAGATAGAGAGAGACAGAGACAGACAGAGAGAGAGAGAGAGAGAGAGAGAGAGAGAGAAAGAGAGAGAGAGAGAGAGAGAGAGAGAGAGAGAGAGCAGAGAGAGAGAGAGAAAGAGACAGAAAAAGACATAGAGAGGGAAGGGCAGGTGCGGGTAGGACAGCAAGGAGCTGCAGCTGCCGCCTGCCGCGAGAAGACGAAGAATACCAAGGAGTAGGATGAAGACGGCCCTGATCCAAGGAGGATGTTAAAGGACGCGATGAAGGAGTGCATCCCCGGTGCTGAACGGAGTTTATGGAACAAGTCAGCTCACTCAGAGAGAAGGAGTCGTGACCATCGATCGATTTTCGTCGAGAAACGTCTGTTTTGAAAACTAAGCCATGTTTTGAGGATTTGAGACCGAAGTGATACTGGACTTGGTTCCAGGATTTCGGAAATGGGGTCACATGGCCTTTTCTGATAGGAATGGAGGAAGCGAATGGGGGGTCTCTTCCGGTAGCACGGTGGCCACCTCAACTCTCATCTCCCGCAATTTCTAGCAGAAATAGTCATGTGACCCCAATTTTGGAACCGTAGCGTCAAGCTGGTCTCAAATTTCTCATGTGAGGTCAACTTTTCATGGCGCTTGTCACCCAAAATTGGCCGATGATTCTAACTAGTATTTCATTCTCAACGAGACAGAGAATACGAAAGTGCCTTTACTTTGCGCAAGGTAATGTAACGAAACGAACAGTACAACAGTGAGACCCCTGTGTCCGCGTGCCTGGCAGTGCCTTCTGCTACCGCTTCGTGACTGCAGCCTTCTCCGCGTGCCGTGACGTACCACGTGACTACGTGACGCTTAATTTCACTTTTTGTCCCCATTAGGGATCTGCATGCGACGGACCGCTGTGAGGGTAGCCGTGGGCGGTAGGAGCGCCCGGCGCGAGGCTAGGCGCTCGACGAGACGAGCCGCCGCGGGGCGTGCGGGCCGGGGCCCGGGGCGAGGCTAAGCGGCGTCTGGAATTTCACCAAGATCGTAGAGGGAAAGGGGCGCGAAAGCTATGAAAAACCTACCTGTGGTTCCTCCGGATCCGCGTGGAATTCTAAAGATTTGTATGAGAAATCAGTCCGCCGTCAAGATGAAATTTCGCACGGTGTTTTATGACGACCGTTCAAGAACCACGCGACACGAGCTAATTTGACTGGCGACGAGCTAATTTGACTGGCGACGGGAGTGCGAAAAAAAGAGAAAAAAAAACAGCGCGGGGATAAGTGCGTGGAACCGCCTGTGGGAATCGAACCCACCGAGCTTGCAGTCGCACCGGGGAGACACAGGCCCGCGCCAACGACAGTTTGCACCAGCACCGCTCCCACACGCCACAATAAAGGACTCGAAGAAAGTCGCGCGATTTTTTGAACGCACTCTTTGAAAATGGGGAGCAGCGTTGGAGTGCGTGGTCCTTGAACCCGGACCAGCAGCCGAGCCCGCATGCCGGTCCCCTGGGCCTCCGGGCCGGCACCGCGAATCCAGCCGGATTCCGCGACTTCAGTCGCTCCGTCACGCACACCTTTCACCTTTCACCAATAACGACAAGCGACATCTCGCGCCGAAATCAAATAACTTATTTTTCTATCGCTTTCGCGGAGATAGTTTGAGACATTTTTGATGATTGCTTACAGCAGTACAAGTACACGCCGTCACCACCGCCATGGGCGCCGGCACGGGTGAAAGGTGAGGGGGGAGAGGGGGTACTTGGGCTACAGGGAAAGGAAAGAGAAGGGATCCCAACGGGAGAAGAGATGAGGGGGGGGGGGCAGCTGGAGTGAACGCGAAATGTTGCCGAGTACCTGCGGGGGGGGGGGGGGGGGGGGGGGGGGCGGTCGTGTGTTGGGCATGAGACACCGCCGCCGCAGCGGTGCGGTGAGAGGCCGGAGGGGGCAGGGGAGCGGCTCCGTGGGGGGGAGTGGGGGGGGGGGGCAGGAGGGCGCCGCGGCAGCCTGCCCGGGCTGGCACTAGGGCTCGAGATTCCGGGTGAGGCAGGCGGAGACAGACCAGACCGCGCCGTGCTGCCCCGTCGCGAACGCCGCGCGCCGCGACCGACCGAACACCGCGGCGGACTCCGGGAGACCAGGCAGCGTGTGCCGGAGCCGTGCCGGAGCCGTGCCGGAGCCTCCGGACCCGAACACCGCCATGAGGCGACGACTACCGGATTCTGTGTGACACCCTGTGGATATCCCGCACCCCCCGCGGACCGACCTGGATTACCGTGTGTGTGCAAAGTGTGTGCTGTGGTTCTCCGCTCCCTGGGATTACTCGGCCAGCAGGACGTGGCGGTGACAGTTGGTGCGAGTGAGAGGGAGCGAGGGTGTGTCCGGGGCGTAATGGAGTCCCCAGCACCCCGCCCCGTGGGGGCGGCCCTCGCCGTCGTGGTGTTACTCCTGCTAGGATCCTGCAGCGGATCTACACTAACAGGTAAGGCACCCTTAAGACACTCTTAAGACACTCACAGGACAGTATTAAGACCCTCTTAAGACAACCATAATACCTTTCAGACCCTCTGAAGACACTCGTCAGACACTTTTAATTCACGTAAGATACTAAGATACTCTTCAGGACACTCTTCAGTCACTTTTAAGACAATCTTAAGACACCCTTAAGACACCCCTTATGTCGGCTGGCGAATTCCTCCCCGCCATAGACCTTGCGACATACATACCATTGACGCAGTTCTAAGCCGAGCCGAAGGCTGACAGCGCCGTGCGATGGATCCGGTTGCCGGATGGCAGCGCTGAAGGTCAGTTTTCAGAGTGAAAACCCAGCCGGCAGAGCTGACTTGTTGTACCCCTGCGGCTTGGGAGTCCGCACCGCTGCGCATCTCTCGAGTTTTTGGAGGCGGTGGTTAGCGACGCCCGGCAGACACCGCAGGCCGCCGCCGCCGCCGCCGCTGCTCCAGATTCAACAGCTGTCAAAGCCAGCGGCCGACGGTCACTGCGCTCGCCAGCCCGTCAGAGAGCGGCCGACGGGGACCGACGGGGACCGACGGGGACCGGGGACCGACGGGGACCGACGGGGACCGACGGGGGTGACAGTTAGGATGACGACAACAGCAGAGCTGCAGCTGCCGTGGGGGCGCGCTCAGGTTCACCGTTCCCGCAACGGAAATTAGATCATTCATTTCGCAGTGGGCGCGCAGTGCGCTCCACTGGGGGGGGGGGGGGGGGGTCGTCGCTCACGAATTATACACACCAAATGTAAATGTACAGATTTGTATACATAATTCATGTACAGAATTACACATACTTGAATTATGAGCGTATTTGTGCATCGTTATGTGCAAATTAGTACTGGATGCTGTGCATATTTGTACATAAAGTATTTTTGTGTAATTTTGTACTTGGAAACATGTCGTGCAGATTTGTACATTTACATTTGGGGGTTGTCGACTTGTTCTACCGCGAGGGAACCATAGTTCTGCAGCCTCGCATCGCTTTCCGATTTCTGTCGCGATGTGTCGCCGCTCGCTGACGGAAGGCGGTGACTTGTACGCGGGTGGGCTGCCTGAGCGCTCTGTGGCGTGAGCCGGGCGGCGGGCGGCGGCCCGGGGCCCTCGCTGACTCAGGCATTTAGCGGGCACTCGCTGACGACCGGCGCGCGAGCCGCCGCGGGTTCGAATACCGCTGCTGCCGCTGTCTTGCTGTTCCGCGCACGCCCCGGATACGTCATCTAACTTTAGGCATTGATTTTCTATCCTTTGCGCCGCGCGCGCGGGTCGGAGGATAGTTTTTATACGCAGGTGCCAGAGCAGGTCACCCCTCATAAACGGCCTTCCCCATCGGCGGCTGTAAAACCGAAAAGAGAGAGAGAGAGAGAGAGAGAGAGAGAGAGAGAGAGAGAGAGAGAGAGAGAGAGAGAGAGAGAGAGAGAGAGAGAGAGAGAGAGAGAGAGAGAGAGACGGATAGATGCCGAAAGGGTAAAAAACATTGCAAGGTGAAAATGGTCGTATTGGCTGCAGTGGCATGAGCAGCTGTTGCTGCAGCGGTGGCGGTGGCGGTGGAGGTTGCGGGGAGTGCCAAACTACGCCACGCCACCGTCGCTGGCTGCCGGGCCGTTATGGCTTCGATATGTGTCTAAAATAATAACTGCGTCATGCAGCGCGCCGTATTGCTTCGAAGCGGCGGCGTCGCCATGGCCGGGCCTTCCGGAACACAACCCCTTCTCTCTCGCTCTCGCTGCCTCTGTCGCTGTATCTCTGCCTCTGTCGCTCCGCGTTGTGCCGTTCGCATGTCCTCATGGCCGTTTAGTGGCGCACGCGTGCTCCTATGACCCCCGGCAGAGATGCGTGCGTCTGCACTGCAGCAAAATTTTTATTTTGTTTTTATCAGCCCAGAAGGTGAATTTTAGGCGCACACGTACACTTAGTGCAGAGTGTAATAACGGGCCTTTTGGTAGATTCATCGATGATTAATTTAAAAAAAAAAAAAAACAATCTGTCTGTCATGTGAATTGATGTCGAGCAGTGTACATTCGCTTTCGTTCGCCCTGTGGGCGGTGGGGTGCCCCGCGAGGTTCCAAGGCCGTAGAACGGGGTAGGGGGGGGGGGGGGGAGGGAAGAGGGGGAGGAGAGGGGGGGGGGCGTTGGAAGACCATCCCGCTCGGTGAACTTGTCGTCTCCCGACGGGTGGGTGGAAAGCGAGCGGCCATGAACACCTGTCTGCCTGGCCTCTGACTCACACACACACACACTCACACTGCCGCAAAATTTTCAAAACTTTAAATCCCATGCAAAGTGACGAGCGAATTTTTTCAAAAAATATACATACAAAACATAAATTTGATAATGGGTACGATAGTTTTTAAACGGGTGCCTTCTTTTACATAGTGATGTGCAAGGCTCAGCACGCCGAGTAAACCGCGTGTCTCGGGTCGGCAGCGCCTGCCACTTTCTTGGGCACTACATAAAGCAGTAGACTGATGCTGCCTCTCTCTCTCTCTAGCTCTGTTTTGTAAATACTCTTTCTCACACTCGTGCAGCAGCCGCGCACCACCTGCGCATGCGCAGACCCGGCCGGTGGTAGCATGCATTTGGAAAGGCCAGCCGAGCATTGGGCAACGGGCTTAACCTCTTCTTCTTCTCCTTCTTCTGCTCCTTCTTCTTCTCCTTCTAAATCGTGTGTGAATTTCGGTCTCGTCTGCTCCAGAAGGAGAGAGAGAAAGATTACCAAACCTAGACACCAGTGAAAACAGAGGGAAACTTAATCGCCGGGCGGTCGGTCCTGGCCGGGCGGTCAAAATCTCCTAAATTGTAGATCCGAAGGGACCTCTCGCTGGCGTCAGGTGTGCGGGTGGGCACCTGTACTCCCTCGTGTGTGTGTGTGTGTGTGTGTGCGCGCGCGCGCGCGCTCTGCATTCCTTAGAAAGGCTTTAATCTCCAGTTTAACAGCTGCAGCCACTTCCGCTGCGCCCTCGCCTTGCCTCCTGCGGGAGTTTCTCCCACAAAATGAAGCAGGCATGTTCGTTAGCGCTGTCATGCGTGACGCGTCGTATTAACATCTTGGACAGATCAGTCGGCGGCGCCGGGATTTGAACCCGGGACGTAACCGACCCGCCGGCCCGCGAGGACGTACGTGGTTTCGTGGACCGGGAGCTGTGGTGGGCGGGGCCCCGGCAGCTCCACATGGCTTCATTTAGTCCCGAGAGAGAAAGGCCAGCGGCCCGTCAGTCCATTATTTTCAACTGTTTTTTTGCTTTTACGAGTCACAGCTCCGAGTCAAATTGGGCAGGCAGACAGCAAAAAAAGTGTCTGTTTTGATTTTCCCCCCTCCGAATTCGCTAAGGTCACGTGCTCACGAGTCCTGAGGCACGAGTCACAGCTCCGAGTCAAATTGGGCAGGCAGACAGCAAGTCAAACTTCGTCGTCGTTAAATTGGACCAGCCAGTTGAATGGCCGCGGCCCAACGTCCGCGGTCACTCAGACAACACACTTTGAACACGTTCTTTTGGTATATTTTACCCACCATCCTCGGTCGGTAGACTTCAGAAAAATTATTACTCCGGCAAAGAGTTAAACCCCGGACCTTGCGGTCGTCAACCGGTCCGCTAGCCCACTACGCTATGGAATTATGGTGGAGGGGAGCAGCGCGCTATTGATACTTTAGCCACTGTTATCCCGCAGAGAGCAGCACCGCCGTTGGCTCCGAGAGATGGCGCTAGTGGTCAACGGCGTTTTCTGGCTCGCGCTGCTGCTATACATACAGCAAGTTACTCTAGTCTCCGGGCGAATCATCCCCGCCCGTGCCGAGTGGCCCACTACGCTACGGTGGTACGATGGAGAGGAGCGCGCTCTTGGCGCTTACTGTGGTCCCGCAGAGAGCAGAACCGATGGGATGATTATGTTATGTGGAAAAACATACTAAAGCGTACTAATTTCAACAAATACCCGATGTAAATAAATCTTTCTCATTTTTACCAAAAAACCCGTAACTTACCTATCTTTCCGTAACTTACCAGATTTTCAAATGTGAGGAATATCAAGGAGCGTGTAGTATTGAAATCGGGACGCGAGAAAAAGAAAAATTCGTTCAAGCGTGGGCTGTACTATACGTTGTACTGTACAATAAAGGTATATTACCATTTAGCGCGCGCTCTCGGACACCTCGAGAGTACGGCGACCAATGGAGTCGCGCGCGTGCCTGGCGAGCACTACGCCGTCGGGAAACCGAACTGGACCGAACGGAAACGAAGAAACGAAGGAAAGAACGGAAACCGTTACCGTACCAACACACTGCGCTCCCCCTCCCCCCTCCTCCTCAGCCTTGCCCTGTCTGCACCGCCGTCTAGTCCCATTGAATGTCTGATCGCCGGTTCTTTTCCGGGTCACCGTCGTCACGGGCAACTTCTATCAGCGGCGACGCGTTTTGCCGTCAGCACGCCCGGAATGCAGTTTGCATGTGGAGCTCAAGCTCGGCAGCTGCTGTTCAACGAGCGTGAAGTTGCTGGTGTTGTTGCCACTATAACATTTTTTTCACGTTCGTTTTTTTTTGTTCATTTCCTTTCGCGTTTTGTTTGAGGCGTGCAGCTGAACTGCATGAAATGAATCAAATTAAAAGACACGCGTTATTTTTCTTCTAAATGTTCAAACGGTCGTGACAGCACATTCATATTACGAAAGGAAATTAGTTGTCTCAACTAATTTTTAAGTTGATTGAAAGACAAGCAGTATTTTTTTTTTCGGAGAACTAAAATTTTGATGGCGGAACGTAGAGGTTCGCTGAATGAGTAGAAAGCAGAAAAAAAATTGTTTTCTGCTCACAACGAATCTCTTTGTTGGAGCAACTGACGTTTCGTCGGTGCAACTGAAATTTAGTTCCCCCCACAAAATTTTGGTTGCCGGGACAAAACTTTGCTGCTTGTCTAAAAATCAACCTTAAAATTAGTTGCGACCACTAATCTTGTTTCTCCGTGCAGCACTTTAATACATCTTGGAAGCAAGTGTAGTATGTTTCGATCGATTCGATAAGTCCATGGTCATTTACCCCGGCAGTTTTTCTCCGGTGCCATTGCCGCCGGCAGCACCATGTGTGCGCGCGCCACAAGTGTAGAGGCGGCCGCACGGGACTTATGCAGACTGTTGCCATTTCGTTCTTCATCGTCATCCCGGTAGATGGTGCTGCTGCAGCAGCTCTACTCTCGCTGCTGCGCCACCGGACCCCGGCAGCGTGTCTGGCCATGAGTGGACAACAACACAACGTCACCATAACCCTTCATCGTCCACGCCTCCCCCTTGCCTTTCGTCCTTATCCTAGTCACGGTCTTGTGCTTCCCCATTCTGCATCATCATCGTTCATCATCCTCGCCGCTTCATCCACCGACCGGTGTCGACTGACGGACAGCGGGCAGATACGCAAACAGATAGCGCCCCGCCAACGCCACGCCCATCACGGCCCCCCGTGTCCACATCCCCCCCCCCCCCCCCCGCCGTTTTGGGCCGCCCCTGGTTCTTGCTGTTGCTGCTGAGACGGCCGACCGTCAAATGGCGGTGCTGCCGCCGTCAAATGGAGCACTCAGGGAGCGGATCCGGGACGCCGCGCCGTGTGGACGCCGAAAAGAAACGAGCAACAAAAATCGAGAGTACCGAAAAAACAAAAAGAGGCGGCGACAGATAAAACAACAAAAACAACATGGCGGTGGTACGATTTGGAAGCGTCTAGGCGACATATGCAAATGCGCGCGGCTTCCTATCTGCCCCCTCTCATCGTCATACGCCTTTCTTCCTCCTCGTCGTCTCCGTTCATTCATTCTTCCTCGTCGTTCTGTCTTCGCATGCTTCCTCCTCCTCGTCTCGTCTCGTTCGGAGAACAGGTTGGGCCAGGTGGGGCCGCCGGGACAGCGCACCGGAAGGCGGTGAGGTCGGAGCGGCCCGCTGGCTGCGCAGCCCCGCCACCACACGCCTGCACACGCCTGCCTCGGGCCCGCTGGCTGCGCAGCCCCGCCACCACACGCCTGCACACGCCTGCCTCGGGCCCGCTGGCTGCGCAGCCCCGCCACCACACGCCTGCACACGCCTGCCTCGGGCCCGCTGGCTGCGCAGCCCCGCCACCACACGCCTGCACACGCCTGCCTCGGGGGCCCTCGGGCTGGCTGCGCAGCCCCGCCACCACACGCCTGCACACGCCTGCCTCGGGCCCGCTGGCTGCCCCGCCACCACACGCCTGCACACGCCTGCCCGCTGGCTGCGCAGCCCCGCCACCACACGCCTGCACACGCCTGCCTCGGGCCCGCTGGCTGCGCAGCCCCGCCACCACACGCCTGCACACGCCTGCCTCGGGCCCGCCGCCCGCGCCGCGCCACGCCACGCCAAATAAATATTATAAAGAAATGCGGTACTGGGTTGGGCCGAGCTGCCGGTGGATATAGGCCACTCCTGGTGTGAGAAGGAAAGCGATCGGGCCGTGGCCTCAAGTGAAAGGAAAGGAGATGCAAGAGCCGCCGAAAACCGGGCGCCCGGGCGGCGGCGGCAGCCGGAATTCGCAGCGGCGGCGGCGGCGGCGGCGTTGCGTCGGTCTGGGTTTAGCTGCACTGGATAGGACAGACGCAGGGACACCTGACCGTACCACGTGACGCACGCGCGGGAGTTTTTAAAAGCGTGAGTAAAGCACGCGGTGATTAAGACAAGTGCTTTCGCCACCACCGGCTGCTTTGCGGCGGCCGCGCGCGACACCTGAGCCGCCCACTATATGTGCGAATCTGCTTATCGGCAGATACGAGAGTCCAACTCTGCGAATAATGGCTCTGGCAGGCGACGCGAATTAAACAAAGGGGAATGAGAGTGACGGGCGGGTGCTGCTGTTGTGTACGTGCGAGACCGGCTCACTACCGCCTAGGAAAACGAGCGGTGAAAAATGGACGTGGCCGACCTTTCATGTTGGGGTGTATACTTTCCGAGGCTGGTTATTTTACAAGACGTGTGCACTCGGGTCTTGAATCGTAAAGTTTGTGGAGTACGTAAATTGGGAAATAAAAGAAAAAAAAGACAAACGAAAACCTTAACACTGGAAGGACCAAGGGGGTCAATTGACCCCCTCAGCACATATAAACGACTGCCACCACCCCATTTTCAGTCCGATTATCGTAAATTTATTTTTAATTTTATTCATTTAGGCCCTAGATCATACCCAAAATGTTAAAAATTCACCTTTAAGGGCCAAGCGGGGTCAATTGACCCCAATGGGGTTTTTGCCTGTAGGTAGTGTCCCAGCATGGGTTGAAAGACTGATATCATATCCAGCTATCGTCTTCTGATAGTTTTGGTTGATAAAGAACAGAAAACATGAGGCAAACTGTACATTTATAACGGTAGATTCCCGCGAATATTTACATAGAATTGACGACAACCTTGGAGATGAGCATATCCACCCAAGGCTTTCATCAACCCGTGAGCGGCCTAATAATAACACCATTTGTTCTGATGATCATGGAAAGGTAGCAGGAACACACTGAACACATTTCGGTGTCAGCATATGAACAAAGTGTCACTTTGAAGCCTAGAAACATGAGGGGGGGGGTCAATTGACCCCGCTTGGTCCTTAAAGGGGGCGGAAAATCTTGGTCCTTCTAGTATTAAGGAAAAGGCGGCAGTTTGAAAATTGATCATCTAACAAAAATTGACAAACTCAAAATAAGTTGACAAGATCAAAAATCGACAAAAAATAAAATATTTGACAAAACGAAAAAATTACAGAATGAAAAGCTGACAGAGTATTTTCAGTGTTTGTGTGTTTGGAGTGTACAAGGGCACAAGTCCAGCAGCCGCGGAGGAGGATTACTGCTCTGGATCCCGAATACGGTGAAAGAGTTGCGCCTTCTCGTTATGGCGCACACGTGTCCGCCCCACCTGACTACGCCGAGTGGCGCCGAGCGCTAATTTCCATTTCAAACAGCACACGGCCCAACACTATTGCGAGGTGCTGTGGGAGCCTTTCTTTTGGGAAACCTGTAAATGATAACAGGAACAATTTTACAGTTCGCAAATGATGAGAGATTTATATTTTGTTGTGCTGCGCGCTGCTCGCTCTGCTGTGTCCACCGACAGACTATGTGCGGGTGGAGGCGGGTGGATGAGAAGAAAAGAAATTGGCCAGCGTGTCGCCAGAGAGTGCGGGAGTGGTGTGCGTAGCCAGGAAGAACATAACGGGCGACTTCTGGAATGGAAACCGGCTCCTCGGTCTGTGTGTGTGTGTGTGTGTGTGTGTGTGTGTGTGTGTGTGTGTGTGTATGTGTGTGAGTAGTGTTACGGCGTCTGGAACACTACCCGTGTGTTACTTTTCGACACCATCAGACACACGAGACATATAGGGCACAAGGCATTAGGGGACCGGTCATACCGTCCCTGCATTATCGTCCGACCAAGCTGGATTTAGGGATGAACCATTCGAAAATAAAACAAATGATGGTGTCTCCCATGATGGTGACCATGACCGTTTGGCGATGACCATGCTGAATGGTCATCGGAGTGCCTTGCATATATAAGATGGCGTGCGTGCTGGTCACGCGGCGACGAACCGTTGATCGGTCATTGGCCGCGGGGAGGACACACCCTCTTATGCCAGTGGCTGAGCCAGCGGTCGGCTCCTGGTGATGATGATGATGATGGTGGTGGTGGTGATTGAGCTGTGAGCCGTGAGTACAATCATTGCTGTGACTACCGCAACGTCACGGGATATCCATGTGGCAGCAGTGACCATTCAGCATACATAAAACAGGGAAACAGCCAGATAGGAAATGGCGCGCACTGGAAAGTGTTTTGGGACGTGCTGTATACCGCGACCGCCGCGCCGAAAGGACTTTCGATATCTCGAACGGAGCAGGTAAAAGGGCTGCCACTTCCTGTGTGCCACTGCAGGATGTTGTGGAAGTCCATTCATCGGTAGCGGCGGCAAACTCGGAAAGGCAAGAAGTGGTGGCTGCACCTCCGGTGGCGATCGACCTCAGCAGTTGTTGTTGTTGTTGTTGCTGC
>CM076258.1:7074333-7414333 GCA_038380765.1 Odontothrips loti | reverse complement strand
CTGGCCTGGCCCTAACCTAACCCTAACCTGGCCTGGCCCTGGCCCTGGCCTGGCCTGGCCTGGCCTGGCCTGGCCTGGCCTGGCCTGGCCTGGCCTGGCCTGGCCTGGCCTGGCCTGGCCTGGCCTGGCCTGGCCTGGCCTGGCCCTAACCCTGGCCTGGCCTGGCCTGGCCTGGCCTGGCCTGGCCTGGCCTGGCCTAACCTGGCCTGGCCTGGCCTGGCCTGGCCTGGCCTGGCCTGGCCTGGCCTGGCCTGGCCTGGCCTGGCCTGGCCTGGCCTGGCCTGGCCTGGCCTGGCCTGGCGCCTGGCCAACCTAACCTAACCTGGCCTGGCCTGGCCTGGCCTGGCCCCTGGCCTGGCCTAACCTGGCCTGGCCTGGCCTGGCCTAACCTAACCTAACCTAACCCTGAATGCAGAATGTGGCAACAACGACACTTGCTGAGGGGAGAAAAATAAAAAAAGGAGAATACTCGATGCAGAGAGCTCCTCGCTCCGCTCGGGCTCAAAAATCACCGGAAGAATGTTATGGGGTATCTTATTGATGTGGGCGTGACACAATGTGGAGGTGTTGTTAACGTCGAACGTTAACGGCCAGACGTTAACAGTGTGGCTGACAATATGGGCCACCATTAGGCCGGCTGCTGATGGCGCTCCGGTGATTTGCAGACGTCATATCAGCGTCCTAAAGGTCTAAAGGGCTTCTCACAAGACCCCCAGTGGAGCCCCTTTGTCCCGCGTGCCCTTGGGGGGCCCTCACGGCCCTGAGGGGGCCGCGACCTGTGCCCCACAAAGTAGGCACACTTTCGTGCCTTGTTTTATGGCCCTTGTGTTCCTGCTGGAAGCACGCGTGGATGTTGTGAGTGCGTGTGTGTGTGTGCGTGTGTGAGCGTACACGCGGCAGTATTGAGAAGCCGCAAAATTTTGAACACAGTTGCAACCTCCACATCAAGTAAACAATGATAGGGCAAGTGCAGATAGAGAAATCACAACAGGTAAAAAAAATAATTTCAAGTTGTTATTGCAAGTTTGCGATAAACTCGAGAAGGGTGAGATTTTTTACCTGCTTGAGAGCTCATTTCCTGGCGTCGTCGTTTAGTTACCTCCACTTACCCTACGCCGTTTGTCTCGTAAATAGGGAAACAACATATTATGATGATGCGAATTCTTCGCGGGCGCTGGTTCAAATACCCCAGAGTGCTTCCTTGTCGCACTCGCATGTCGGAGGCGAATGGGGCACCCGTTCTGCCAACACTGTTGCGCCAGCTGACTATCACGGGGGTAACGGGTCCTGTCGGGTCCTGTCGGGTCCTGTCGGGCCCTGCAGAGTCCTGCGGCAGCCCTGCGGCAGCCCTGCGGCAGCCCTGCGGCAGCCCTGCGGCAGCCCTGCGGCAGCCCTGCGGCAGCCCTGCGGCAGCCCTGCGGCAGCCCTGCGGCAGCCCTGCGGCAGCCTGCGGCAGCCCTGCGGCAGCCCTGCGGCAGCCCTGCGGCAGCCCTGCGGCAGCCCTGCGGCAGCCCTGCGGCAGCCCTGCGGCAGTCCTGCGGCAGCCCTGCGGCAGCCCTGCGGCAGCCCTGCGGCAGCCCTGCGGCAGCCCTGCGGCAGCCCTGCGGCAGCCCTGCGGCAGCCCTGCGGCAGCCCTGCGGCAGCCCTGCGGCAGCCCTGCGGCAGCCCTGCGGCAGCCCTGCGGCAGCCCTGCGGCAGCCCTGCGGCAGCCCTGCGGCAGCCCTGCGGCAGCCCTGCGGCAGCCCTGCGGCAGCCCTGCGGCAGCCCAGCTCCCGGAGGTCAGTAACAGATTGGAACGGCCACAACAGACGGCTGACCGCAAGTGACGAGGAGAGAGGGGGAGGGGGGAGGGGGGTGTTTCGGCGCCAAGCCTCTGCGGCCAGAGAGATTGAAAAGACGCTCATCGCGGAACAGATGGATCAAATTGAAAGCGGGATAAGTGTTGATTGAATCAAGTTTGAACACACACTCCGCATTCACCGCTATCTTGACTTGGTAAAAAAAAAAAAAAAAAATATTTCAAAGTGTTTTTCATTTTTTTGTTACTTTTTCCTTTTTGATGTCTTCGAACGTGGCAACACTTCCACCTCCCTGAATCACTTTGATGAAAATGAAAACAATGCGTGACACACCAACCCGGCCCGAGCCCAGCCCGGCCGCGCACTAAACGGTTGTCGTCTGCTACGCCCTGCGGTTCTTCCGCCATCATCTCGTTGAAGTTCCGCTGCCATGCCGCGGCCGAGCCGAGCAGGTCGAGCCCAGCCGGGCCGGGTGTCCGAAGGCGAGCTGGCCGAGGCCGAGCCGGGGTCGGCTGTGGAGCTGCCGATAAGTACATACACATTGATTAGCGTTGACACGACACTGGAAGGCCGCGGTGACGAGTCGAGCCGCTGCCAGCCGAGCCCTGCTGCTCACCGAGCCGAGCCCGGGCACACACGCTCTGCGGTCGCCCCACCTGTGTCTGCGCCGTTAGAAGAACGAGAGCTGTGGAAAAAAATTATATCTACAGATGCGACATTTTTTAAAAATCTTTATTTTTTACACCCTTTCACTCACATGTGTCCTGGACTCATCAGAATCGCGCTACGCTGGCGTCCGCTCAGCTCAGCTTTCACTGCGCTTTCAGATGCGCCGCCCCCCGCTTTCAAAAGGGCTTAAAGACACCTGTTCTGCCCAGGGGGCCCCGGAGCCCCCACGTGCTCGTAAGCCGACTGCAATTTTCTCCCTTTTTATTTCTATCTGCACCGTGCAACAGTTCGCGCGAGAGCGCTCTGTTCCGGTCTCTTCAATCGCGCGGCTGGAGCTTGCCAGATCAATATCACAGCAATAATAATGGAAAATGATGGAAAACCATCACCTGTTTTCGGACAGAATTGCATCCCTGGTGGACATCCCTGGTCATGTGCAGCCTTCGCCCTCACTTCATTTGTGGCTGACATTTCGAGCCGGCGTTACGTGAGGCGATGCCAGGCAATGCCGCATCTCCTGACGAGGAAGCGCTCGGCCGGGCGGGGGTTCGACTCCCGGTGGCGGAAGCACTCTTTTTTTTTTTTGTCCGTCATCTTCTCCATAACGCATACATCTTCGACCAAGCACCGCACCATAAGCGGACAAGAGCACATCGCGTGCCAGAAGGCGACGCGACCGGAAGAGATTATTGCAGAAAAAGGAAATGGCATGCACTATTTTCTCATGGCTGCATCATTGTGTCTGAGTGGACGATCGCCCATCTCTGTTTGTTGTTGCATGGCGCTGGTGACATCACCGGGGGAAGGGGTGGGGGGGTGGGGGATCTGTGCGAATGGTGTCCTGCGCTGATCTCTCCCAATCATCCATCAATGGACGGATCTAATCTCTCTCTCTCTCTCTCTCTCTCTCTCTCTCTCTCTCTCTCTCTCTCTCTCTCTCTCTCTCTCTCTCTCTCTCTCTCTCTCTCTCTCTCTCTCTCTCTCTCTCTCTCTCTCTCTCTCTCTCTCTCTCTCTTTCTCCTGATCCTGCAGCTCTGCTCTCGATTCATTATATCCGTAAGAAGCACCCGCAGAAGGTGCGTCCTTTCCAGGAACCTCTCACAAAACAGAACCCACGTAATTCGTGGAGAGAGGACTCCAGGGCCGTGACTTCTCAAAGGCCACAGTCATGATTCGTACTCTTTCCTCTTTTATTCTGCTGCGCCCTCCAACCACCCAGTACAGCGCGTAGGCTAATCCTCCATTAAACACCTGCTTTCTAAATCCAAGTTCATGCTTGAGATTTCGACGAGGTATTTAAAAAAAAATGCATTAGTATCATCGCTACATACTAAAATTACCCTGGCCGTGAGAAAATATACGGCCAATAAAAGAGACCCCACAGTTATGCTCTCTCTAATCCAAGGCTCATCCCCTCTCTCTCCCTCTCTCTCTCTCTCTCTCTCTCTCTCTCTCTCTCTCTCTCTCTCTCTCTCTCTCTCTCTCTCTCTCTCTCTCTCTCTCTCTCGCTCTGTCGATGAAGAGGAATGTCAGTAGAATCTTCTGTGACCGCACAACACAGAGAGAGACAGAGAGACAGAGAGACAGAGAGAGAGAGGAGAGAGAGAGAGAGAGAGAGAGAGAGAGAGAGAGAGAGAGAGAGAGAGAGAGAGAGAGAGAGAGAAGAGGGAGAGGAGACATCACTGACCTTTATGCTAGTGATTATGAGTGTTCTGATACCCGCCTTATGCCAGAGTGCGGAGTGACTGGAGACCACCGCGCGCTGCTGCGCGCTGCGCCGTCCCGCGCTGGCAGGTCCAAGGCAATCCAGACTCCCTGGATGACCACCGCCGCTGTGGCGCTCTGGCGCTCTGCCGCTCCCCGTGACCACACATCTGACGCTCATTTTCCTTTTTGCAGGTGAGCCAAACGGCCGGCACCCAAGAAGAGCAGGCCGTCGCTGCAGGGGGCGTCGCGCACGTTTGCGGGGCGCCGCCGTCGCCATGGCGACCATGAGTTGATGAGTGAGTGAGATGACGAGGGTCTGCGGGCGGGTGAGTGAGCGCGAGCGAGTGCGCGACGAGTCTCCCGGAACAAACAAGTGTTTTCCCTTTCACCATCCGCGTGCCTTTCATTTTCGTTCAGGGCGTTTAACGCGCCAGATATGGATATGATCAGCACTCAGAAAAGTGATTAGTTGTCATGACAACAGATTTATTCGTTGATTTTGGGACGAGAAAAGTTTTTAGCTGTGAGAAATAAGATTTCGATAAGGCAACTAAAAGTCACTAGCGTTAGCGAATGGACATTTTTTTTCACTTTTCGCTGACGCAAGTGACGCAAAGTGACTTTTAGTGGCCCCAACGAAATCTTAGCTGAGTTAGTGGAAATCATTCGTTGTGTCAAAAAAGATTTTTTTTTTCTGCGCGAGGCGGGTAGACGGGTAGACGGGATCTCAACAGAAGATTCCTCTGAGACAACATTCCATGACTTTCGGACCGCAATCCTTGTTCTTGAGAACACAGGGCGCGACGCCGCTTCCGAAACAGAATTGCCATGCACGCGGCGAAGCTGCATCTTGCATCGCATGCGTGTTGCAAGCCGAATGTGTGTGCATGCGTGTGTGTGAGCCTCGCGAAACAATGAAGATGTGCCTGAAAATCGGCAGGGCTTTCATAACGGCGCCGCGCTGCGCAACCGCGCTTCTGCCAACAACAGACATCAAATCTTTATCGGTACCTTTAACATTTTTTTCCTCTTATTTTATTACAACTATTTACTCGCGATTTAGTATCGCAGTTTGTGGAGCGCGGCTCGTTCGGTTCCTCCCCCGTCCCTCTGCACGCGTTTAAAAAATCATTTCATAGAGCGCCGGCATTTGCTGTCACTTTATTTTTCTGTTGACGACGCGTGGCGGTGCGTGCAGATAACCCTCTCAGACTAAGACATTTGTGTGCGCGTTTGAGTGTGTGAGTGTGTGTGTCAGCGTGTGTGCAAGCAAGTCCCTTGCGTAAGGTCCTCCAACTGGTTCGGAGTCTGCCAAGAGGCTGAGAAGGACCTGTGTCGTTCAGGAAGTGTTTGAGTTTGTGTGTGTGTGTGTGTGTGTGTGTGTGTTGTGTGCGTGCGCGCGCGCCTCCCAGTATATGCAATCACGCGTAATTCTCTCTCTCTCTCTCTCTCTCTCTCTCTCTCTCTCTCTCTCTCTCTCTCTCTCTCTCTCTCTCTCTCTCTCTCTCTCTCTCTCTCTCTCTCTCTCTCTCTCTCTCTCTCTCTCTCTCTCTCTCTCTCTCTCTCTCTCTCTCTTTCTCTCTCTTTCTCTCCTTCCTTCAATCTCATATGTCTCCCTCACTCCCTGCCGACTGCATTTTTTCTTCTGAAATAGAAAAGAGAACCTGACCTCTCTCTCGGAATAACTTTTCCCCGAAATATTTGTCAAGGAATTTGCATAGCAAGCACGCCAGCCGTAGTCCTACAACACCCACTCGCGCGCCGGGGACTCCTGTCGTGGGTTCGAATATACCAGTTCCCGCAGCCAGTTTTACAACCTATTCACCCCGGACTTTGTAGCCCGCACTTCTTGCCGGCTCTTTCTCTCTCTCCGTTCCTCCCACTCTCCGTCTCTCTCACACCCACACGTGTTAGGAATTAATTGGGACTCCTTCCTAGACAAGGCTTCCGCGCAAAGGGCTCGCGGTGGAAAGTGTTTTGGGCAGGACCAGGGCGCGGCCAGCATCCGCTGCACCTGTTGCCCACCACGGGAGAAAGCTGCCACGAACCATTTCGATTCATCGATTCCATTTCGATCTGCTATACGTGACGCCGATGTCCGATCGATAATGATTCGCTGCTCGCTCCGCCGCCAGCATGAGGCGGACTGCATAGAAGCGGCGGCGGCGGTGCAACGAGTTATCAAAATTTCGGAGCGACCAGTTCGATATAAAATGTGGAGTTACGGATCGATCCTATCGAAACAGGAACGGGGAAATGTTATCGAGCGCACAGCGACTAACGGGGATTCTGGTGACGGTGTAAAAAAAATGTGCGCAGACGAATTGTATACGTAATAACGTATTTGAAGCGGGTAGAGATCGATTACGTGATCGAGATGAAGAGCCGGCTGCGAGCTTTTCGGCGGGCGCTGGCTGTTCGCTCGATTACGAGGATCGATTATGTCGTCGATGTTAATTGGCCTCTAATTATTTCGGCGACGGCGAAAGTGGAGCGCGTGACGGTCCAGGAAGGAGGAAGAGGACACAGCCGGAAACTGGGGACCGAATAGACCCAGAAATTTAGACAGCTGGAATTTTATTCGATCCCATACAAATGACAGAGTTCTTTTGAAATGACTTAGATCGAAAAATCAGCTTTGGTTGAAAATAAAATTGAATAAAATCGAATAGTACTGAAAAATCAATTGGTCGAAATTATCTAAGAACGCGGTGCTGCGAGACGTGGAGAGAAAGGTTTCTGTGGAGGAGATACGGCCCCGACCCGAAGGTCCGCGGTTCGATCCCAGCCGGGGGCCGCTGCCGAGGAGGTCACTGCCCTTCACGGTCCGGCATTGTGCAGCTGTTGTAGCGGAGCCAAATAGGGGAATAAGCAGCCGCCGTGGCGTGGCGTGGTCGAGTCCTTTCGCCGTGTCGCCCACGCAGAACCACCCGCCACCGCCAGTCGGGCCCGGCCGCCGTGCAGAGGGCGCTGCCTGCCTGCCCGCTCACACAGAACCACCCGCCACCGCCGGTCGGGCCCGGCCGCCGTGCAGAGGGCGCTGCCTGCCTGCCCGCTCCACACGCTGCCCTGCCCTGCCCCGCTGCGCTGCACTTTCGCTGTCGGGACGATATGGCCAGGAAACGGCAGATTTTCCACCGCTTTGCGCCCTGACACAGTGTGTGTGTGTGTGTGTGTGTCGGTGTGTGCTATCTCTGATGGTGCGCTCTGCCGGCCATGAAGGACGATGGGTTTCCATACTGCAGCAGCCTTCACCACCACCACAACAACAGTAACAGCGATGACAGCAGCGACGCGACGGGTCCCCGCCACGGACTCTGGGTTTCTGTCGGAAATTGACAAGGCTGTGATGTGCGTTAGTCTGCCTGACTGGAAGTGATGTGACTTGTGGAAACGGTGCACAAGGACCATGCAAACTTTCCAAAGCGGTCTCTTAAAACTTCCGGAATTTAAAATATAATATTGTGCGAGCCAGCCAGCCGGCAGCCACGCCGACGAGCTCCCCCGTCGTCCTATAGGAGCTGCCGGCTGGCAGGTCCATGCCTTGACGCAAGCGAGGCAGCCTAGCCTCGTCAGTGCCATACCTCAGTTTTCTCGTTTTTCAGTCAGCAGTTGTCTCGTTTGTCTTTAACAGATAATAATAATTAATAATAATTAATAATAATTATTATTATTTCGCCTCTGAACAAGCCGTTCACTAGGATGAAAGTCTAAAAAAAATCAAAATTGATGACGTTCAATCGAAATTCGTAAAAAAAATGAAAATTATAGAAATTAGTTCACTAGAAATTTTCCGAGCTGCGCTGAAATTTAAAAATGACGTCACACGACACCATTTCCCCTGTGTAGGCCGGGTCTTGTCTCGCACCAATGCATGTCTCCGTCGCCTTGAGAGTTACGGCATATGGAAAGTGTGCTCGGGAAACATCCACTCGCGGCTCAATCATTTGCGCGGGCCGGATCACGTGGCTGCTGCAGCCAATGAGCATTCAGCGAACTGCTCCCAGCAGCAGCAGCAGCAGCAGCAGCAGCCGTCGGGGAATGCAGATGACTTTCATGGCCCGAGGCGTGCGCGGCGCTACTGCGCATGCGCAGATCACGGCCGTGTCTACCGCGCCGATGTCTCTGCGTTTCTTTGGCCAGCTAATTGTAAATCTGCCTGTGGGAAGCATGGAGAGTGAAATAACTCATAAACGATCGTCACCAGATTATTTTTTTCTTTTCCGATGAAAAATGAGGAAGGTGAGACCTTTGCCCCACTAACTTCCTTGTTCACCCAGAGAAACGAATTCCTGATTCAAGCCTACAACAGCGTATTCTTAAAGCATTCAAGAACATAATTCTTGATCCAAGAATATTTCTTGATTTAACTCTTGGCTTGATTCAAGAAAATATTCTTGAGTGTTTTTAGCCGAAGAACTTGTTTCTCTGGGTGATTCCCCCAACCCGAAAAGTTCATGTAACCCCATTTTCGGAATCCTGACTCCAGGCCGAGTCCACCTCAAGTCATTGTAACGTCAAGTTTTCAAAACATCGCCTCGCTTCGAGTGTTGAAAATTGCAGTGAAGGCAATCGACTAGAACTCTGCGACCCACAATTCCGGCCGGACACTGCGCCAAAGGCAATCACCGAGTCGCGCAAGTCTGATGGCTTTTGTGCTCGGGGCTGTGTGATATGAAGAACCTCACTTTACCGCGAGGAGCTCTGGTATCGGACACTGCCAAGGAGGGATCAATTGCGCAACAATCATGCTCGAGAATCTCTTTACAGTCGGGAGGATAAAAGAGAGATCTCACGCTACGGTGCGCCTGCGGTGCCTCCGGTGCCGCCGGTACAGCCAAAGTTACACTGCGCGGGTCATTGGACAGGGCTGCGCTGGCTGCCGTGCCACACCTGGCTGCGGAATCCACCGCAGGAATCCTACCGGCTAGAGGCCGGCGCAGCCTCCGTCCGCTCATGCGGGGAAAGTTGTGTGTGTGTGTGTGTGTGTGTGTGTGTGTGTGTGTGTGTGTGTGTGTGTGTGTGTGCGCGCGCGTGTGTGTAGGCGAGTGTGTGCGCGGCTGCGGAGGTGTTTGTATGCCAAGTGGTCTCCAACAGCACCATTAAAGCGTTACGTTGACAGGTGGATGCTAATTGAGCATCCTCCGGCCGTCTCGCTCACTCTTTCTTCCCGCCCCATCTTCCCTTTCACTCGCTCCTGCTCCAGGCGTGTGTCTGTGTTTACCTTTGGGGAGCTTTGCAATACGTCCGTGCGGATGACAGCACGGTGTGTGTTAACTGGACATACCACTGAATCAAGGGAAATGAAGCAGTGCCAGAGGTTATCGCTTACGCATTTCTTATCAGATAAAGTCATGTTACCCCGTATTTGGAATCCTGACGCCACGTCGAGTCTGACTCCGACCTCAAATCATCAATGTACACCGGCAAATTCTCAAAAAACTTTCATTCTCATGCAGCGTCTCGCCCACTCGCTTCCACGCTTCCTTCCTCATTCCCTCCGGCACTGGGTCGCGACGATTATAGAATCAATACCGCCTCCGTTTAGTATGGGCGGAGGCAGGAGGCCCGTTCAGTTAGCTGGTCTGGCCTGGCCTCCGCCTTGCTGCCTGCCGCGGCCTGCCGGGCCCCGATCCGCCGAGAGATGCGTTTTAATGCGAAGGGATATGGCATTCCTGCGCCGGCGTCGCGCCGGGTCAGGGAAGTCGGCCGCCGTCGGCCGCTAGGTCAGTGCTCAGCGGGCAGCTCGATACCGTGACTTGTACTCAACAATTAATGAAATTTAATGTATTTTGAAAACCTCTAAAAAAATTCTGGCTTTAGTTTGTGCTTTAAAAAAAATCATTCTCTTGTTCCGACACTGCACATTACCGATTTTTTTGAAGTGAATCTCAGAGCTCATGACGCCTGGTGGGTAGGCAGCTCCCGACTCATGCATGCACACGTGCCGTGCGGGCTGGCCTACCCTGGCACCCGCAGGCGCTCGGAACGTCTGTGGGGGGTAAAGAAGCGCGGCGAACTCTGACCCGCCGGCCATGCCTGGCCATGCCTGGCCGTGCCCCGACGGACCGCTACGGAGCTCAGGGCGTCAGGCCCCCCAACATTCACGCCCACCAAGTTCACGCGCGCCTGCGGGCGCTGCGGGGGCCACGCCCACCTGGAGTTGGTGTAGCGATCTGAAAATACAGCTCGGGCCGTGCGCTCACATGGAGGCAAAAAACAAAACAAAAAACTTTTTGTTCATTCTTTCTGGAATGGCCGACGACGACTTTTGTCTAGGACTGTACCGCCGATATGAGGTGCGCCCGGAGTCCTTAACTTACTTTTGCTGCAGCAACGGAGGCGTCTTATCTCCTCTTACTCTCCTCCATGAAGTATGTCTGCGAAGCAAGGTCACTGCTTGGCGCCGCGCATGAGTCCACCTCACTGCTGCTGCCGCTGGTGTTGCTGCTGTTGCTGCTGCGGCCGCTACGCATGGCTGCACGTGCTCGAGCACGATCCGCCTCAGCACACACACGCGCGGGTGCGCGCACACACACACGCGCTGCTACGTGCGATACGGGCGCGCATTTCGTCACGTTGTAACGAGATGAGGTGTCTGAACGAACCACCGTAGCAGCTGCGCATGTGCAATGGCCTAGCGCCGCCGCGGCGGCGGGTTCGATCCCGACCGAATCCCTAGCGAAAAAAAAAGCACAGCCTTTGGTTCAGGCACTGTCACGCACTGAGATGTGTGGGGAAAAAACACGGCTGGTGTGGACGTGAGGGTAGTGGTCTCTATTATATTGGCGAAGAGCTTTGTTGTCGGGGTCTTAGACCGCGTGAGACGTGGTGTGGACAACGCTTTGGGAAATTATTGCTGAGAATGAAACCGTCATGATCGTCCTCTGCTTTGTCGTCTGCTCACAAGGAGTGTTGTCTGCTAGCGCCGCGTCAACGACTGAGTGTCGTCTGCTGACAGGAAATGCCGTCTGCTAGAGACTGAGAGTGTCGTCTGCTAGGGACAGAGAGTGTCGTGTGCTAGTGACAGAGAGTGTCGTCTGCTAGTGACAGAGAGTGTTGTCTGCTGGTGACAGAGAGTGTCGTCTGCTAGCGCCGGGCCGTACCGAGCCGCGCCGCTCGGCTCGGTACTCGGCTCGCCGGCACTCCCGGCCATTTTAACGGTGCGACCCACAGACTCCGGAAACGACCGCGCGTCGGGGGCCGTGCTGCGAGCTGCGGGCTCACCGGGCCGCCTGTGCCGGGTCGAGGTGGAGGGGGAGTGGGCTCTCTAACCTACTGACTCAGAGAAGCTAGGGCGGAGCGTGCGCGCTCGCCGCCGCGGGCTGGGCCTGCCGCGCCTGCAGCTGCAGCTGCACCGCTGTCACACCTGTCACACTGTTCTTGAGGCACTGCGCGGCCTTGACGGAGTCCAATCACAACATAAGCAACAGCAGTCTGCCATGACGTCCCTGTCAGTTCGTCGTCAGTCACATTTCGCGCGCGTTTTCTCACAGGGAGAAACAGCTGATTTTACAAAGCCAGAGCGGTGAGGATGGAACAGTTTGCCCAGGTTGTGTTGGGCCGGGCTGGGGTGGCTCGCCGGCGGCTCCGTCTGGCTCCTCCCGGCTCCTCCCGGCTCCGCCTGGCTCTGCCTCTCGCCGCTGCCCGTTACTTTGGTTGGCCACCGCCACTTTGGGGTTATGAGCCCCGCACACCGCAGCGGCAGCGGCCGCACACACGGCGGCGGAGCGCGGCGCTGCTGAAGCGACGTCCCCTGATTGGTGCGGCCCGATCCACGTGGCCGTAGCGATGATACATATGACCTGGGCGGGAAAAACATGAATTCTGTTCGACGTGGACACATTCAAATTCAACGTAAATTTAAAAAAATAAATAAATCGCCAGTTCACCAAGAATAAATGAAAAGTTTTCCTCCGCAAACAATTTAGAAAAAAAAATTCACGACAACTCGTTCCATAACTTCAATTCAAACTGATAGAGGGTGATGATAGGGGTCTTTAGATCCCCCAGCCGTCTTCCTCCTCTTTCTTCTTCCGTAAGCTGCGTGTACTTACCGCTTGTGAGTGAGTCAGTGTGTATATGTGTGTGTGTGTGTGTGTGTGTGTGTGTGTGCAGTGCATGGACGCAGACGTCCACACCACGTACATAATACGGCACGGTTGCATAAATTACCGGACACTCAGTGAGGCGCAGCAGACGTCGCGTCCCTCCTAGCTCTCCCGTACGGATGGATGGGGGTTCGATCCCCGTGTAAAGCACCTAGTTATTACCGTGTTGCGTCACTGTCTAGCACTCTCTCTCTCTCTCTCTCTCACACACACACACACACACACACACACACACACAGCAGCAGCAGCATCCCGCATGGATGATCGCGCAGAAACAATGACGTGCCGTAAGTTGGGAAGGGATTCGCGCATGGACGACGGTATATCGCCAATAATTTTCATTTTTTCCTCAGCGCGACATATTACATACTTGACTTGTCTTGTTGTAGCATAGGCCTCTCAGATCCTTCAGCTTTGGCCTCATGCGATGCTCGAACCCGCGTGTGCCCCCCCCCCCCCCCCCCCCCGCCTCGGCCCGCGTCCCCAGCGGCGCCGCCGGCAGCGACGCGCAAGTTGGCGGCCTGTTCGGTGCCTGATCGCGCCTGAGGGTGGTTAAACCGCCAGTTCTTAACCTCCCCTAGGCGGGCCCGGGCCCCGTTGCCACGTCGCCGGCGGTAGCGATGAGGTGCAGTACGAGGAGGGCCGGCGCTACGGGCCCTACATCCCATGGGCACTGACTTGGACGACGATTAGTATACCACGGGTCGCACCGCGGTAAATGTGTGAATTGTGTGGAGTTGAATGGACTGTGCACAGAAAGTGATTTGCATTTTACCCGTGGAGTGTTTGGGCAGTTAGACATGCGGAAGAGGAAATTTTTCATCGAAAAATTTAAAACTTTTAATGAAGTATTCGAAAAGTTCGCCCGTTTTTTGTTTTTTTTTACCGGCTATCCAGCAAATGTTTCAAGAAAGGTTGTAAAATTTCACGAAAATTTTCAGTTGACTTTTAGCTTTGGTTTTGAGACATCTTTCCTGGCAGTGCACGGGTCGCGCAGGCCGCAGGGCCGCAGGTGTCCCATTGGCATCGATAGTGCTGGGGGCCGTGGCAGCCGTCATCTCTCATATTTAGCCGGTGTCCGCCGTGCCGCGCGCGCCTGAAGACAGTCCCGTTGCGGTGGACTTGCGTGGGTCTGGAGGCTTGCTGGGTGCAGAGCCGGCCGCTGCGGTACCCGTCCTCGCTGGAGTCCAGAAGCCGATGTAGTCCAGAGGACCCCGGGCACAGATTCGCCGCCCCGCCCCGGGCAGAGAACGGACCGAGGCCCCTCTTATTAGCAGTGCACGACACGCTCACTCGTTATTTTCGCAAGGCGGTGAGGTGTATTGTCATCAACGGTGGGAAATGAGTCCACGTGACCCACTCATCAGCGTGGCCCGCGGAGGGAAAATCAAAGCGAGGCTGGTAACGGTCATGTAGGCCCAAGTGGATCAGCATGCATCCGGCTGGTAGTGTAAATTGGAGGAGAAAAAAATCTTGAAGTAAAAAAAAAATTCTTGAAATTACTCAAATTTAGAAGCCGATTCCACCCCACAAAAAGAGATCAGTCATCTCGACCTTACGTCATCATCTTTGATTTTTAACTCAATTAAAAAAATATAATTGAATAGCTATAATGCCGTTTTCCGTGGAGTATCTGGTTCTGATCCTTGTTCTGATCACTCTCGTATTCATCTTACAAAAAGTCTTCCCTTCCCTTTTTTTTACGGGTAGCAAGATGCGGGGCCGCGGCAGGGTCAAGTCACGTGGTCTAGGAGATGTGCGGCTCTCGCCTGGCAACAACTTACGCCGCTGGAATTTATCACTCTCACCTTTCGCCCCCTGAACTCTGCGCGTTGGCTGTTATCACGCAGCGACAGCCCGGTTATGGACGCCAGCCGCGGGTTCGGCAGCAGGTTTTCGGGATTTGGCCGTGGCGTGGGACTTTCGATGACCTAGACGACGTTGGGACTTGGGACCTGGGACCCCGCACGGCACGGCGCGGCACGGTGCGGCACGACGCGACACGTGCGGACTATTCCGCCAGTCGACGACCCGGATTCGGAGGTGTGACCGCCGCGGCAACCCGCGGTAGGTGTGTGTGTGTGTGTGTGTGTGTGTGTGTGTGTGTGTGTGTGTGAGAGAGAGAGAGAGAGAGAGAGAGAGAGAGAGAGAGAGAGAGAGAGAGAGAGAGAGAGAGAGAGAGAGAGAGAGAGAGAGAGAGAGACAGAGAGAGAGAGAGACAGAGAGAGACAGAGACAGAGAGAGAGACAGAGAGAGAGAGAGAGAGACAGAGAGAGAGAGAGACAGAGAGAGAGAGAGAGAGAGAGAGACAGAGAGATGAATTTCGCGAAACAGCCGGAGGGAGGAAAAGGTTAAAAACGTACCCGCGACCACAATTTTTTTTTTTAAGCCTAGAGTTAGGCGATGCTTGTGGTCTGCTGCATATGCACACACACGCGCACGCGCACGCACACACACACACACACACACACACACACACAAGCGCGTACACCTGGGTAGGAAGTGCCGCGAAATGGGTGCCGGAACAGGACGTATTGGCCGGGCGCGGCAAAGCGTATTACGTCGAGCGAGCTCAACTGATTAGGAAATGTTTTTCGACACTGCCAAGAAAGGTTCTACGAAGTGAGAACTCTGTTTATCTTTAATTTCTTTAAAATCTCTTGGGATGTGTTCGCTGCATGTCATTCATCGACACTTCCTTCACTGAACTCGTTGTTGGGGAGCATTGGGCAACGTCTGCAACACTTACGGGAGCGTTGCGAAAAATGTCTTCGCTGGAATGTCAATGTGAATTGCATGCGGCGATGCCGCGCAGGGAGGTGGTCGTATAAAAGTGCGAGCACATTCATATCGACATCGCGCGCTGTGATTGGTCCCGCGCGTGCCAACCAGTGAGCGTGTCACAGTCACGTGGGTGCCCAGCAGCCGCAGCTCAGATTCACATTGCGGTTCACATTGCGATTCATACCTACTACTACGCTCCGAGGTCGCACTTAAGACACTTACGACCACGACCGGTACGGGTTCGTGTCATTCTGTGAGCGGTACAGTTACACGCTCTCGGTGTAATGATTGTATTATCATAACCAGCCTCGCCCCGCCTCGCCCTCACAGCCTGATGACTCAGTCCCAAGACTAGGTATTGTTTCTGCGCCCGGCCCGTTAAGTTGGCGCGGGAGTGTTACACAGGCCATCTCTCTCTCTCTCTCTCTCTCTCTCTCTCTCTCTCTCTCTCTCTCTCTCTCTCTCTCTCTGCCACAACATTGTGTGTTCTCGTCGTCCGACATGTGGGTGGCGCAGACCGCCAACGGCAGGTATGAAGAATCTCCTTCTGCCCCTACCGGTGTATATCGAGCGGGACAGCACAGCAACAGCTACAACAACAACAAAGATCAGTGCTGGTCTGTTGGTACGAGGCGGAATGGCGCACCTCCCAGATGGTCACATATATGTCTGTATCGGGACCCGACCAGCCTTGCGATATGGCATTAGTCTGATCGCGACGGCGCGCTGCGAGAGTAAGTGACATGGGAAATCCAGCGGGGGGATGTTATAAACTAAACACTGTCCGGTTGTTGTATTTCTGCTACGAAAACAAAAACCAGGCGTGTGAAAATGCGCGTAAATAAAGAGGAGCGAAAGGGACGACGGCCGCGGGTGGATGGTTGGCGGCGGCGCCGGGTGTGCGGCCAGAGGACCAGAGAGTCGTGACGCTGCTAAATCAAGCCAATTTTGGCGCAGTGAAAGTTAGCATAGTAACTATCGGGGAGTGGAAGGCGGAGGGGGTGAGCACGCATATAGCGGTAAGTTTGAACGGCATTAAGCTCTCGCAAAACGTGTGCTGCACGACGTGTGTGTGTGTATGTGTGTGTTTGTGTGTGTGTGTGTGTGTGTGTGGTGTGGGGATAGATGATGTATCGGCTAGTCACGTGCTCAGAACCTCATGACTTCCGTGACGCGTAGGCAGATCAGGTCTGCATCGCGCTGGACCACAGCAGCGCTAGGGGAGCTTTACGGGGCCACCCTATCCCTCTCTCTGTCTCTCTCTCTCTCTCTGTCTCTCTCTCTCTCTCTCTCTCTCTCTCTCTCTCTCTCTCTCTCTCTCTCTCTCTCTCTCTCTCTCTCTCTCTCTCTCTCTCTCTCTCTCTCTCTCTCTCTCTCTCTCTCTCTCTCTCTCTCTCTCTCTCTCTCTCTCTCTCTCTCTCTCTCTCTCTCTCTCTCTCTCTCTCTCTCTCTCTCTCTCTCTCCCACTGCCTCCCTCGGCTCCGGTCCCTCCCGTGCTGCATCGGTCTCTGTCACACGTTCTCACGAAGCGGTGCGGCTCCCACCGATGATGGGGTCGGCAAACAGACCGCAAAAGCACAGCCAGCCGCCGACTGCCGACTCCCAGGAAATGGGACGAAAACGGACCTGACGCCGTCGGCCGGCGGGGCCTCCTTGGAGCGGGTCCTGGAGTCCCGGCGGAGCGCCGTGCTGGGTAGGCAGCCGCGGCACAGACGTGTAGTGCGGGCTAGCCTACCCGGCGAGGCGCCCTGCCGTGGCGAGGCCGGGGAGGGACAAGGAAGCGGGGAACGGGCGAGTGCGATCAGAATTTCATGGCCTTTGCGGCTGCAATCATACGCTGAATATCTCGATAGTATTCCAATTGGTCCACATTGCCTCTGTGCGGAGTGTGCACGAGCACCGCTACCGCTGCAGCCACTACCGCTGCAGCCGCTACCGCCGCAGCTGCTTACCACTGCAGCCGCTACCGCCGCAGCTGCTTACCACTGCAGCCGCTACCGCCGCAGCTGCGGCCGCCGCCGGAACAATCGGTCGTTACCAGTGTGTGGCCTGCCCATGCGCATGCGCACAACACCTCTAGCCCTCCTCCCCCCTTCCCCCCCCCCCTTCTCTCCCCTTCCCCCTCCCAGCCATGTGTTTATGCTTATTAGCCGCGTGCGAGCGTGCCCTGCCCAGGGGTCCTACCGGGCTGAAACAGCATTTCATTTGACACAACTGCAAGGCGGACTCGACTGTGTGCTATTGCTGAGAGGAGTGTGTGTGTGTGTGTGTGTATGTGTGTGTGTGTGTGTGTGTTGTGTGTGTGTGTGTGTGTGTGTGTGTGTGTGTGTGTGTGTGTGTGTGTGTGTGTGTGTGCGCGCGGCCTTACTGTGCTCTGGCCCACTTCCGCCTCCACACCTGTCCGTCGTCGCGGCGTCCTGTTCGCAGTACCTGCTGCCCCGCGTTCATTGAGACGAAAAAAAAAAATAACAACCGGAATTACACTCCAGATAATTATGAGAAACAATTATGATTCTTATTATTCCTCTTACATACTGTTAGGTGCCGAACGCTGCCGCTCTGCTCGCACACTGTCGGGGACACTGTGGGAGCGAGAGTGACGATTGCAGAGTGAAAGTATCATACCGGCAGCCTCACGCACAGCGATGATCGGGGTGCTCTCCGAGTGCCGGACACCACCGCGATGACGACGATGGTGACTCGGCGCGATGACGGCGGCCGTGACGATCGAGGGGGGGAATCCGTCGGTGTCCTCCCGGGTCCGCCGTCGTCGCCGGACCCGCGTAACTCCCCCATGGATTGGCGTGGGCTGCGTCGACGGCGCGCCGCCAGACCGGCCGCCGACAAGGCAAACCACAAGCCGCCCAACAAAAACACGATCCCCGTAAAACTTTCATCCCGAGCCTTTAGGCGTGCTGACGGCGTGCTGACGGCGTGCTCGTCGGGGGGCGATGATCCTCTATGGTCCCCGCCGGTCCCCGCCGGTCCCCGCCTCCTCACAATGGAGCCACCTGCAGCGAGAGGACGTGGATGATGAGCGCTGCCCTCTCTTCACCTCGTTCCCCCGCCCGCTCGCTTTTTCCTGGCGTTGTCTTCCGGACGACGCTCTCCGATGGACTCACTTTTATTGTTTTCGGAGTCGTCGCGACGACCTCCTCTCTGGTCGCCGTCGGCGGTCATTGGTGACCCCATGGCTCAACAAAATAGATTTGAAACTAAAAAATGTAAAATATGAAATAATGATTAATTTTTTCCAAAATATTTTGGTGAACGCTCTTGAGAATGATTGAATTTCCGTGACTGTATTGAACGTCTCGCACATTTTTAAATAATAGTTTTTAAGAGAAAAACCCTCACTATGGATGTAATCTCCTAGACGTCGTCGATCGTCACGGCTGCGTTCTCGTCACTGTTGACGTGATCCCCCCCCCTCCCCCCACCCCCTCTCCCTCTGGAGGCCCCTGGGCCCCCCGGGGTCCCCGTATGAGAAAGTGCACCCAGCTCGGCACGCACACGGCCGACACGACACGCCGCGATGCTCACCTGCCTAAACCCCTATCTAATTAGTCGTTTGTTTCGTCGACAGGTAAATAACCGCGGCGGACATCACGTAACTACAAACATGACGCGTCGGCGGCGGCGGCGTCGGTGTCTTGTCGGGCGGCGTAGCGTGTCATGACGCCCTGACGAGCACCGCCCGCCGCCGCACCCCGGTGAGTGACCGCCAGGACCCAGGCCGGCGTCAGAGGTCGCCGTCAGAGGCCGGCGTCAGAGGCCACCGTCAGAGGCCGCCGTCAGAGGCCGCCGTTAGAGGCCGCCATCAAGGGCCGCCGTCAGAGGCCGCCGGTAGAGGCCGCCGGTAGAGGCCGGCGTCAGAGGCCACCGTCAGAGGCCGCCGTCAGAGGCCGCCGGTAGAGGCCGCCGTCAGAGGCCAGAGGCCGCCGTCAGAGAGGCCGCCGTCAGAGGCCGCCGTCAGAGGCCGCCGTCAGAGGCCGCCGTCAGAGGCCGCCGTCAGAGGCCGCCGGTAGAGGCCGCCGTCAGAGGCCGCCGTTAGAGGCCGCCGTTATATGCCGCCATGGTTGAAATGTTACAGGCGGAATCTACCGCAGGGGAAATCTGAGGGGATCCTGACGTGTTGCTGGAGTCTACCTGTGGCACCTCGCACCTCTCGCCGCCGCCTAGGATGGAACGAGTTGTTTGACAAATGCGTGCACCGCCGGCCGAGACTCTCTTCTCCACTACTGGTTCCTGCCAGACATCATCTCCTGGAGGCGGGGCGGGGCGGAGCGGCCCGGCGGACGCCTCTTTGCTATTTGTTGCCGAAGCTGCATTATATTGCCGTTGTAGAGTGCGAGAGAGAAAGTGCGTGCGGGCCGGGGATGATCCGGGAGGCGGCGCTGCTGCATCTGCCTGCGATGAGTCGAGGGCTCTCCAAGCAGTCTGTAGCATGGGAGTAATAGTCCGGGGCGGGAGGCGAGACGACTGTCGCTCTCTCTCTCTCTCTCTCTCTCTCTCTCTCTCTCTCTCTCTCTCTCTCTCTCTCTCTCTCTCTCTCTCTCTCTCTCTCTCTCTCTCTCTCTCTCTCTCTCTCTCTCTCTCTCTCTCTCTCTCTCTCTCTCTCTCTCTCTCTCTCTCTCTCTCTCTCTCTCTCTCTCCCCGTTTTCTTCTCTTCCTCACTTGTAGCGAGCCGATAGCTTTAAGAACGGTGTCTGCCACGTCGACTGCTACGTCGTCTGCTACGTCGTCTGCTCTGTCATCTGCTATGTCGTCTGGTGTGTCGTCTGCAGCTGGACCGCAGACCGCATACTGTGTTATTTGCGCTACTGTACTAAACATCCCGCGAGCATATGATATGATGATTCCGTTGTCTGGAGGTCCCCAGGCCACGCGTGGGAAGGGGAAGGGGGGGGGGGGGGGGCAGGGGGCACCGTGTGCGTCCGTCGCGGAGCCTCCGAATGACCCACATCGGGGGCCCCTGTGTCCCCCCCCCCTCCCAGCACCGGCAGCAGCCAGCAGAGCCGTGTGAGAGGGAGACAGAGACAGCGAGCCACGCGCGGAGTATGAGAAGGAGAGAGAGAGGTTGATGAGGGCAGGGGGTCCATAGGCGTGCGGCGTGCCCCCTTCCCCTCTCCCCTGCCCCGGGGAAGCCGAAGGCGCACGCTTGCCCATAGTGCCCCCCCCCCCCCCCCCTCTCTCTCTCTCTCTCTCTCTCTCGCCATTTGTGATTGATGCCCGCGCCGCCGAATATCTGACGGGCCGCACGCCTCCTCGGTGTGTGCCTGTCTCTCTCGCTCTCGTGCGCCAGATCTGGAGTAACGCCCGGAGCCGGCAGGAGGGACTGAGCTATTCAGTCACGAAATATTCCAGCAGGTTGGGCGGCGCACTGTTTCAAAAGAAATGAAGTCCAAACTTTCTGGCCATAGGTCGTGGAGAAATCCTTGCAGTTGAAGAAGAGGGAAAAAAACAACAACAAATAATTAAACAAATAAATGAACTTTTAAAAATTTCAGGCGCAGAGCAACCACAGTACCTTGCGATTTCTTGTCAGAATTGGGGCCCCGCGCCTGTTTTCCCGTTGCGCGTCCAGTTTCTGCCAATAAATGTCGCCGCCTAATCGTTGTTGATCCGTAGCGGTCGGCCGGTGCCGATGCACCTGTAACCGTATGGCTCGTGTCTGCCGCCGCCGCCACTGCCGCCGCCGCCGCTGCAGTCGCCGCCGCTGCCACCGCCGCCGCTGCTGCTGCCGCCGCCGCCGCTGCTGCTGCCGCCGCGCTGCTGCCGCCGCCGCTGCTGCCGCCGCCGCTGCTGCCGCCGCCGCTGCTGCCGCCCCACCCGTGGCCCATAGCCCAGAGGACATTACCAGGGAACCAGTTTGAGGCTCCGAATCACATGATACCTTCCCTGCTGGACCGGCGGGCTGGTGCGGGCACGGCCGCGCCACGCCGTGCGCCACGCGCCGCCACGCCACGCCTCAGATCGAACCGCCCGCAGAAAGTAGGCCTGCCCCGCGGCACAAGGAGCGGTGCGAGTCGGCGTCGCCGCCGTACCACTCGGAGCGGACCCGTCCCGACCCGACCGGACCGGACGCCGGCCGAGCGGAATTTCGTTTTAAAATTTTGCTATACAGATTTCCAGCGAGATTTGAAAACAGAAGCTGTAGCGAGCTGATGAACATAAAAAAAAAACTTCCAGACTGAAAACTCTCGGGAGAAAGTATGAGAAACTTGAATAGCGTTTTGGGTACATTTGGAGTCACAGCCCCACATGTACTTGACGCGGCGCTTGTGCGCATCAGGATTTATCATACATGTTTTTGAGAGTGTCCGGTCCGGAAGTATTTTTGCTATTCGGCTTACGCTTCAGAGCCTCTTTGGACAACCCTATATTATTATAAAATTAGGTCTTGGAAGTTTCAGTGACCGCAACTCACATCTCACGCATTACCGGTCGGAGAAGGTCATGTGACCCAAATTTCAAATATCAGGGGGCAGTCTATCTCTTTGCCGTCCCGAATTGGTCGATGACTGTTTCATTCTCGCAGTGTCACGGGACATGTGTCGCCTCTCTCTCACTCCCTCCCTCTATCTCTCTCCCACCCCCGAGATGCTATCGCGCTCGCTCGAGACCAGGGATGGTTGCCGGCTATCCGAGGCTATCAGCGCAGCCCACGGCTCTGGGCTCTGCACAGCCGGCCGCTGCCTCAGCCGGCCCTTCTCCCTGGGGCGAAAGTTATCCCGGGCAGTCAGTGCCCCCCGGCAGAGAAGAAGGAGAAAAATAGGAGAAAAATAAATCACGAAAGAATATCGCCTGTGCCAGAGCACCGCTGACACTGGCGTGCGTGCGCGCCAGAAATCACACATGTGACTGATGGCGCGGGCGAGCTTTGTCAGAAAGTAGATCTTCTCATTTGACTCTTTCTTTTCTTTCTGATCTTCGTTCGTTCGTTGGTTCTCTCTCTCTCTCTCTCTCTCTCTCTCTCTCTCTCTCTCTCTCTCTCTCTCTCTCTCTCTCTCTCTCTCTCTCTCTCTCTCTCTCTCGCTCTCTCTCTCACGCGATTAACCACATCGAACAAATTTTAAACCGGGTCGCACTGAGCCTTGCAGGGTCGGTGGGGGTCCGTGGGGGTCGGTAGGGGGGACCGTAGGGAACCATTCATCGGCTTGCGGCCGGCTGACAGAGACAGGGGGCCGGGGCCGGGGGGGCGCAGACAGTCCGGGCGGGCCTCGTCCATCGCGGTGAGCTCATCTTAGAATGGCCCCCGCCGGCGCCCGCCGGCCCCCTGTGAATAATAGAATGGGGTTGCGGCGGCCCGCTAATATAAATGCCGACTGTCTGTGGTCACGTGGTCGCGCGACTGACTTGGCGCTGCCACCTGACACCTCCTCGCGTCCATATGTACCGTTCCAGAAATCGCAATTAAGAATTGGTCTGTTCAGGTATTCAGGCCGCTCCCGGCTCCGCAAAGACAAATACATTCTTGTAACGTTGGCAGTGCAGTTAATATATATATATATATTTTTTTTTTAAAGGCTAAAAAGAAGATAGAAATCGAAACCGAAGAAAACGGTTGGAGCTGGAAGGGGCCTGCTGGAACGGGGCTCACAGTGAACGGTTTCCGAATAGGTGCGGCCTGGAGTGGGCCCTCCAGTCACATTGCTGTGGTCTGCCGCTGCTCAAACACACACACACACACACACACACACACACACACACACAGAGCTGACGGACCCCGATTTTTATTTCGAGGCGCTTTGCGGCGAGGCGAACAACGTCAAATAAGTCGACAGGTGACACGGTCAACAACGGAAGGCCACAAGCATGAGCGCCACACACGGCGAGAGCGGACAACAGTTCCACTGACCTGGAGACCTCGACAGAGCCGGCAAAGAACGGCGTAACTGACGTATGACGCTGGGTGTGTCATGACTCGAGATCGGCACGTCCGCCACCGTCCGTAGCGCACACGCTGACATGTGACCCCCTCCGTTAAGCAAACATCGTACAGGAGAGCAAGGGCAGGGTCAGGGTGTGTCCCTTGTGTATGTGTGTGTCCTGTGTGTGTGTGTGTGTGTGTGTGTGTGTGTGTGTGTGTGTGTTCTGTGCAAGTTTAGGTGTGACGGACGACAAAGTGGACCAGTGAAATGGAACACCTTGACCCCACTGTAAATCGAAGAGCGAGGTTCGTTACCCAATAGGGCGAGGGGTTTCAACGTCGCCCATGTAGGGAAATGAAAATCGCCCTTTTAGGGCGATTTCCCCCGACATCGCTCTTTATCCCGCGAAACCCTCGCCCTTTTAGGGTGATGACTTTAAACATCGCCCTCTGGAGGGCGAGGAAATTCGAGTCAAAAACCTCGCTTTCCAAGGGCGAGGAACATCACTCTAAGATTTACAGTGCCGCACCTTTTAAATTATTTTCTTTTTTATCTTCTTTTTTTCACTTTTTTGTGACAAGAGGTATTGGAAAAGAAATCCCACCGCGGTGTTTGACTGACAAGTCAGTGACGCATTTCACCTAATTTCGCTTGACCGCGTCCACGGGCACCCATCGGGCTGCAGTGCTGCTGGTGGCACCGCCACTGGGGCGGCGTTTAACCTTTTTTGCATCGCGCTTCAGCAGAGACCCCTTGGGCGGCGTCGCTGTCGAAGTTCCAATGGTCTGACCCTAATATCAGAGCAGCTCCTTCAAAAAGGATTCCCGCCTTCCCCTGCTGACTCTCCACATTCTTTTGCCCGGGGCGAGCCGTCCGGCGATGTCAGCGAATTTTCGTACGAATGATTTTGGGAGGGCCGCGAGCGGCGGCCGGGCGGTGCCCGCGGCAGACCCCGTACTTAGGGTGCGTTCCCGATCGAACGTGATGACGCGGATAAACGCGGCCGTTCCCACCGTTTTGGAACGTGTCCTGGTCGGTCCTGGTGGGTCCAGACGGGTCCCAGCCGCCGCCTCGGCAGCCAGATTCGGCTGGGAATGGCCAAGCCGGGCCTATTCGGGTCAACTAGTGGCCGTCATTCCCCAAAAGACAGCCGTCGTAGCTCTTGTTAATCGTATCCTCGAAAATTCCGCGGAAAACTGGCCGGGAATTTTTTCAAATAGAGAATTGGACGCGAACTGGCAAAGAATTTTAGCGGCTGTGGCCTAGAAACCCTGGGGACGCTTCGATGCTGCCGGCGCAGCGGGATGTCAGTTTTAAAAAAAGCGGAAGAGACAGCAAGTTTCATGATTCATATGCAGACGCCTTCAAAATGAAGGTGAAAAAAATAATTTGAGGTCCTCCGCTCGTATGACATTAACGGTACGACACACCTGTCCAAAGTACTCTCTGCTTTAATTAGCAGTTCGTCAGTCGCTGCGGGGCGCGACATGCGTTCTTTTTTGTGTTTCTTTTCGTGAAATTTCTGTTCGTGTAAGAAAGTCTGTACGGGCTGCAGTTTGCCGTTTGATTCTTTACAGTGTAGGAGCACCCAATGTGTGAGAGACAGAGGGAGCCAATGGGGGGTCGTCCGAATAGCAGTCACCATGCTCTCTCCTTGTCGCTCTTCTTTGTTTTCACACCGGACGAAGATGGCGGAGTGAGAGAGAGGGATAGGAAAGAAGAGAGCGGCGAATTTCTGCGAACAGTCGCTCGCACAAAATGCGTGGGACGCGACGAGTCGGCAGTGGTGTGCTTTCTCAGCACCAAATGCGGTACAATAAAAAATGGCCAGAAACACTTTTGTGGAAATTTCACATATTTAGCTAAAAGTTGGCTTCTAAAAGCGAGCTACAGAGTTTGTGCAAGTAGTCCCTATTCTGCTTAGACTACGAAAAATATTTAAAAAAAAAAACAAAAATGTTAGTTACGTGAAAAATGTAATGTGGCATTGAATATTTGTATTCGGTCGCTTGATGCTCGCCGGTGCGGAGCAGACGTTCTGACGCAAAACAGCCTCCCGCCCACGCTTCGCCATGCGATCATGTCGGATGACCGTGTCACGATTATATTATTTCCCTCTCCTGTTGCAAACAAAAGGCCGCTTGCGGAATCCGTGTGAAGAAACATCAGCAGCCGTAGCGGCGGACAGCCATACGGGCAGGGCGCAGCGGCGGCGGCGCGGGGGCCGGGAAACTGGAAGTTGGGCGGTTGGCAGACCTGCCCGTATAACGTTCGGCGATGGTGTGGGGTGAGGTTGGTACTAATTGGCTGTGAATAAAGGCGGCGCTACTATCAACCAGCTCTCTATGGTTTTCTTCCCGACATTGAAAAAAAAAGAACACGTTTTATAGTCTGCAAAAAAAAAAAAAAAAAAGAATAGATACGACATTGTTTTGTCGTGTGCCAGGTGAGTGCTCCGTGGCCGTGTTGGTGAGTGTTGCGGAGACCTTGACCGTCACAGTCTGTGCGCACCTCACCCTCCCCGCCTCCCCGTGCACCGTGCACGCCCCGCCTTTTGCTGGCCGTGCCGTTACCTGCCCGCGGTCAGTTTGCAGAGCAAACACACACACACACACACACACACACACACACGTGTCGCCTGTTTGTCAAATATGCCCAGTTTCCGCGTAAGACATGCCTTCGGCGCCCGCAAAGGCACACGCGTGCCACTTCTCCTCTCCTCCAAGCAAACCAAACAGGCCAAAAAAAAAAAAAAAAAAAAAAACGATGCAGGTAAAAATTCAATTTTCAGCGCTAAAAAAAAAGATCCACCGAAATTGAACGAAATTCTCAACTGTGTGCACGGAAGATGACAGCAATCGTCTGGCAGCAGCGGTCCAGTGGGCCGGTGTGCCTCTCTGGAGACTTGAGCGAGCGGTCGGCCTAGAGATCATCACCGCACGGCCACTGCATCAGCTGCCGTTCGGTTCGTGGGCTCGGATGTGATGTTTCACTCCCGCGCCGCTGGGCCGTGTGGTACGCGGCTGTGTCCGCGGGGCCTCTCGCCTGGCCCCCGCGGCCCCCGTGGCCCCCACACCCCCGCGGCCCCCGCGGCCCGCCTAATAGTCCCCACTTCGTGCCATTGGACACCATCGGCTTACCGACGGTGATGGGGTAATCAGTGAGGAGGGTTAAGGGTTCGCAGAGCGGTGCCGGAGAGGTGTGTCGGCACTCATCTGTCTACCTGTCATCACGCCCAGGTGCACAGGTGTGTGTGCGTCGGTCTCGATAATTGACAAATTTCAGAAAAGATCTAAAATGTGACTCAAAATCAATAAATGCTCTTAAAAAATGAGATTTTAAATTGAATTTTTCTTTATGAGCCAATGAGATTTTTCGATGAAATTTTTCGGTAAAAGCTCTGGAGCTCTGGTGACCTCATCTTCCGCGTCGCTTTCTCCCTTCCGTTATCCAGCACCTCAGACTCACCCCATCACTGTTCTCATTCATTTTTTCACACCCTCGCTACTGCCGTGAAGAATCGACTGCTGCTCTGCTCTCGCGTTTGCCCCGGAAGTAATGTATTTACTGGCCCGCGAGCTATTATTACTATAATGATTGCGCTCGCTGCCCGTGACATAGCCTCGTTTCCTGCAACATTATTTTCATTTTTCCGCGCGTCCGTTTTTGCGGGTGATGTTGTTTGGAAGACGTTCCGCGCATCGCGGTTCGATGGGGATTGCGCATGCGCAGTGAGAAACACGTCCGGGCGACGCAAGAGGCGCTGCTGGTGCCCTGTGCGCTGTCCGAAAAACGAGTTTCAGGCATCCGGGAGAGAACGGCAGGCGGCTAGGTATTTTTGAAATGGCCGAGACAGATAATACGGTCCAATACTCAGCCAGGGGAACCTAGGGCCTAGGGGGACTTAGGGGAACCCCAAGTGGATGTCGCCAAACCCTCATAAAAAAAAAATCAGTACGCCACTACAATTTTTTCGTCATTTATTTTCAAATTAAGAAACAAAATTGATATAATGACGGCGGTTAAACGGATCTGGGAGTGAGACGGTTCGCAGTGAGAGTGACAATACCAACAGAGCAGATAAGGAACCGAGCCGTTTTTGTCCCGCCGTGATGATGGACCGCGGGGCCACAATAATATGATTGTTATCTCTTATCAGCAGCGCGGCTCCCCGCCCGGTAGCGCCGCGGCGTCCGCCCTGTCATTCCGCCCGTGTGGCAATGGGCCAGGTAACAGTCCGCAGGCACGCGGCCTTGACGCCCCTACAATCAGATGGCGCTACCCCGCGGGGGGCCCCGAGGGGGGGGGGGCGTGGCCGCGGCTGCCGGCGGCCCTTTAAATCACTTTCCGATATGGGCCGACGTGCGACTCCCATTCGCATGCAGGCCGGGACCGCGCGTGCGAAAATAAGACTCCTTGTGTGTGTGTGTGTGTGTGTGTGTGTGTGTGTGTGTGTGTGTGTGTGTGTGTGTGTGTGTGTGTGTGTGTGTGTCCGAGCGAAGCGCTTGAAATATCTCGCATCTTCGGCCTCGAAATACGGATCGTTGCAGACGTTGCGGATAAAAACAAACTTTAATAAATAAAAATGAAATGTTGTCGGTACTTGAACCCAGCTCGCCGGCGTGACGAGGCTCGTTTGACATTTTGACGCGGCTAGATCGGGGCGCCGCCGTTCTGTTCCGCTGGCAGCAGCAATTTGTTACCGCCACACGAGACATGTCTGCCGTCTCCCTCGCACCCGCTGCGGCCGACAGAGCTTGTTATTGCTGTCTCTGTCTGATCGGATAAGGGGAGTGCGCGAAGGGACAGTCGGCGGCGTCTATGACTAGCGAGCGAACGGGTCACGTGACCCGACGGCGGCTCTGTGATTGGCCGGCGTGTGTGTTCCAAAGCTTGCGTAAGGGTGTGGTGTTCGTATCACCCACGCGGTAAGCCGCGGTACGCACTGCAACGCACTGGTCTGCGTGGTATGCGCCCGGGGTCGCCGGGGTCACCGATGGGAAACCCCGGAAAATACCCTCATTTCAATAACTTGGAACCATATAAACCCAATCCAGTTGGAAGAAAACTTAAAAAAAAAAAAAGTCTTGGTCGATCCCAGCCAAACTTATCCTAGATGAAAAACTGAATTTTTCTTTTTAATTTAAATTGCAAAAAAAAGGGATGAAAACTGTTCTGATTTCCTCCTCCTGAGAATAACGTCTGAGTCCCTTTGCACTGCAAAGCAGTAAAAAGACTTCAATGGTAACAAACAACTCGAAAACAGAATCAATCGGTAAGTGTGGAGCGTGGCGCTGACTGTGGAGTGTGCAATAGGTTCGGGTGCGTGGGCCGCGCTTGCGTGTCAAGTCTGTTACATGAGCGCGCGGCGCCACGGCGCATGCGCGGAGTCTACCTGTCTCTCTCCCACTCCGGTGAAAAAAGCGCGTCTCCCAACGGTGCATATAATTGGACCAGAAAACACCTCGCAAATGTCGCATTCCGTACTACCTGTTCCTGCACTACTTTTCGTGTCATAAAAACTGCAAAAGTTTCGTTTCGGTTTTTATTTCTCTGTCCATTTTTTCAATTTTTGTTCATTTTCAATTTTTGTTCATCTTCAATTTTTGTTCATCTTCAATTTTTGTTCATCTTCAATTTTTGCTCATCTTCAATTTTTGTTCATCTTCAATTTTTGTTCATCTATAATTTTTGTTTATCTTCAATTTTTGGTTCTTTTCAATTTTTGATTCTTTTCAATTTTTGATCATTTTCAAATTTTCAATTTTTGGTTCTTTTCAATTTTTGCGATGACAGTTTCCCATATCTTTGACACGACGTTTGCCCGCGGTAAACAAAACGCGTCGGCGTGTTTGTGTGCAGTCGGAGCGGCGCTAGCAGTGCTAGCAGTGCCCCTCGCGGCCGCCAAAGTTACGTGGGAAGGGCCGTTAGCGCGCGCAGCCAACGCCGCGTTCGCTCCTCCGTTCTGCGCCCGATTCGGATCGGAACGGTAAAATCGATGGGAGCGATGGGAAGGCGAGGCGTGCGGAGGTGCCGCCGCCTCTTACCGCCTCTCTGCTCGTGACCACGTGACCGAGGCGTCCGCGCCAAATTCAAATCGATAAGACGGCGCGAGGTATTCGAACCCGCGGCGACGCTGACGAATATGCGGATTGCGGTGGGTCCAGGCGCCCTTGGAATGAACGCCGCCCGACTGGCTGTCCTTCCGAACCGCTGCTGCTGTCAAAGTTACGAGAACTTTAACGTTCCAAGCAGTGATACCCCGCGCTCGCTCTGCGCTTCATGACCGCAGAGTGCAGACTTGTGGCCGCCTGGGGTTGTGTAACGTGTAACTTTATCCGCGTTTAAGATGCAGCTTTACTGCTCAGAGCGCCACTAGCGCTCCGCAGCTCCGCGGTGTGGCTCCCAATTAGGCGCCTGGGAGCAAGAAAGAAATGGACACCGACCACGCCGCGCGCGCGCTTTGTTCGAAGTGAATAGACTGGGAAACGTGTATGTGAGCAGCTTGATTGAGTCTGCTGCTGCCTGACAAGAAACAAAGTCCAAACTTCCGTAGAAATTCGCAGATTCAATTCGGCCCAGACCTGACAATAAAACTCCGCTAGCTCCCGCTTCGCCTACACATTGATGGACATAGGTCACTCGCAGCATGAGTTCTCTCTCTCTCTCTCTCTCTCTCTCTCTCTCTCTCTCTCTCTCTCTCTCTCTCTCTCTCTCTCTCTCTCTCGTATGCGTTGCGCTTTAAACCTCTTCCTTCCTTTCTGGGTCGCTTTGTCTTTCGGGGAAACGTGTGGCCCACGCCGGAGCGACAATGAGCCCGTCGGGTGTCCCTGCGGCCCCCGGGCCCCCGTACGGCCGGGACGGGAAAGAGACCACCACCGTCATCTTCGGCCATTTCACAGTACGGACCGCCAGCGCCGGTCGTCCAGCCGCGTGGCGTGTGGCCGTAACTTTTTAGCACCACCTTTCGGCCATCAGGAAGAGTAATTGCAAACTGGGTTTACTTTCTACGAACGAACGTGGCACGTCGAAAACAACGTCGTCGTTGTCCACGACGACATACGTACCGCAATTTTTCATACTTCCACGTTTTACGATTTTGATATCAGAAGACCGCACCAAAAAGGACGAGTTTTTTTTTTTTTTTTAAAGTGTTTTAGAATATTGTGAACAGTTTCGGGTCGGGCGGTGAAGGGGTGATACCTTCCGTGGGAAGAACAAAAAGACGTGAGTCTCGGAAGGGGGGCATCTCTACATCTCCCGCGAAGAAGGGGGGGGGGGGGAGGGGACAAAATCCTAATTTCATTCCTTTTTGTGTCTAATTTGTGGTGACGCCGTTCGTCGAGAGATGATGATGATGATGGTTGTCGGGGAATTCAGGTGCAGCAGAGGACCCAAAGTAATGTCTCTGTTGGCCGCAGTCGGCCCACATTCTGGGCATGACGTTCACGACCTACCTCTGCCGGCCGTGGCAGGGAAGGCCCTGAGAACGCTCACAGACACACACACACACACACACACACACACACACACACAAGCACATGAAGGGACCTCAGGATTCACTCACAGAGACAGAGCAGAGTCGTGAAAGGCAGGGACACTGTGCGTATTCCAGTTGTTTGAATGGCGGTATGGAGTCATTTATCAGGTTTGAAGGTCTGACCGGGTCTGAATGCCTAGCAGAGTTGTCCAGACTGGGTTCAAGTCGTCTCGGCCGTCCCTGTTCTGTTGGCTCCCCCTGCCAACGATCGACCGGAATAACGCGAGTGGCACCAACCAACTTTACGGAATCTCAATTCGTACCGCATGGTTAGCACTAAACAGCTGCTGCTTCTGCTGCTGCTCTTGTTGGTGCAGCTGTCCTTGTTGTTTTTGTTGTTGGGTCGCGCTGCCCACCCGAGCATGCGATCCCCACGGTGCACTCTGCATCAACAGTGCCAGCTTTGAATTTCTTCTTTATCAGACGAGAGCGAGTTTTAATACCGTCAGTGAAGTCACCACAACAGAAATGCCCATTTTTGATGCATTAGGTTGGTTGCCTGATGCAACAAGCAGTGGGCCGCGTCGCTGATGTCACTCGTCGTATTCCTGAAATCCTGGCCGCATTGTTCGTGCCGCCCGGTTCTCACCGCCTGCTTCAGAACCACGTAAAGGACGCGCGGGCACCGGCCGGTTGCGCGACTGTACTCGTCTGATTAGCGCACGTCTAGCGGGCGGTGCATTTCGAAACAGGCCTCGTGACCGAGTGCGGCGAGACAGGTCCCATTCAACGTGTAATGAACATGATGTTTTCTCAATCGGCAAACATCTGACAGAAGGCCGCAAGGAAAAAATGGAGGCGTTTTACAAAAGGAGAGACAACCCAGTGTCAGCATCGGAAAAGATCGATCTGTGTTGATGTTTTTACTAATTCTGCGGCTTTGTTTGTTCCAGGTGAGCTGAGAATAAACGTGATAACCGCGGGTGTTGTTTGGGTGAGTGACACTCCGAGGTCTGTCCAGTTACTTGGGCCGCATGGCTGCCCATGCCGTCCGCCACGGCTCACTAGACCCGCTCGGTAAACACGTAACTGAACTAGGCGCGGCCATCCCGCTAGGACATGCTTCCCCAGGGCGGGAAATGACGCAACTAGACTTATTGTATTTTGGCATCCCTTTTATGAGAAGGCGCATTGTGATCGACAAAGCTGCCGGCTCTGGCGGTCGGCGGTGTGTTGCCCCAGCGGGATTTCCCATGACACCCTCCGCTGCCAGCTACCGGATCTGGGTGGGTTCAGTTATGTCAGCTCTACGAGGTCGCCAAACTCCGTTCAACTGGTAGAAAAAGTTTTGGATATGCGAGTCGGGTCGGCGACAATGAGACAATGTCTCACTTATGTTCATGAAAGGTCATGTGACCCTATTTTTGAAATCCTGGTAGTGCCAAGCAGATTCTATCTCAAGTCTCAAATCTTAAGCGTAATGGCAAAGTTATCAAAACAGCCTCTTCATAGTGGTCACTTATCGGCTGTAATTGCCGGGCAACGATCCTGACTTCTCACAGTGATTGCTAGTATCGCCTTTAGGAGTGGACTCGGTAGTCAGACAATGAGGTGAACACACACACACACACGCACCCGCGCTAGTGGGCCCCCAAGGGGACACACGGAGCCCTACGGCTAATGCGTGGAACACGGCAGGACAAGCAGCCGGCATGCAGACGTCCGTACGCTACGCTCGTCGTGAGTGAACAAACTTGTAGCGGCGACGGTTCGCCTAACCTACATTTAGTAGGTAGTGCCGGCGAGATCATGTCGTTGCTGTTTTTGTTGTTGTTGTTGTTGTTGAAGCCTCCGCCGTCGTGTCCAACAGCCACACGTTCCTGAAGAGGTCACCGACTCCCACGATCTTCTACTTTCTGCCTCTATCCTTCTCCCTCTTCTCCTCGCACTTTCCGTATCATTTCATCCCCTTCCAACGCCGTATCGCATTCAGTGACAAAAGGGAAACTCTCACCCCTTTCTTTGTCCGTTTCGTCGCGGAACGTCCGGGTTTTAAGTTTTGGAAGGGTATCGCATTCTCCGCGAATTCAATCACCGACCGGCGCCCTCTGCTGGAGTCCGCCGACACTGCCGTCCGGTCGCCCGAAGGCCAGGACGCTATCTCTCTCTCTCTCTTTCTAGCCGTGGGCGGCGTTGCGTTGAGCAGGCGTCGTCACCGTACCGGTCCCTCTCGTGGCGTCTCTCTCCCACCTCAACGAGCGGATGGTGGAACCGCTCTCTGTGAAAAAGTAAGAGTATTCTGAACGGTGGGGGGGGGACACTTTTCCTGATGAGGAGAGAGAGAAATGGAGAGAGAGAGAGAGAGAGAGAGAGAGAGAGAGAGAGAGAGAGAGAGAGAGAGAGAGAGAGAGAGAGAGAGAGAGAGAGAGAGAGGTCTGCACGCTGAGATCAGACATCCTCTGTTCCTGTGCTACAGACGTAAAACTTAATACGAGAGTGCTGGAGGCGCCTGCTAGGTAGGCAGCCACGGCCTTGGCGTTGCACGCGTGTCGTGCGGGCTGGCCTACCCTGGCGCTCGCAGGCGCTCGAGGAATTCCGCACCCCGCAGGGGGGCGGCTCCACGGGGCGTCTCGCTGCATACCGCGCCGTCAATGTTTCGGTCTACTAATTACCAATGCAGCCCGGGACAGTTTTCTCCACGCAATGGGAGAGAGGGAGTAAGGAAGAGAGACAGAGACAAGGAGAGTGCGAGAGAGAGGGAGAGAGAGAGAGAGAGGGGACATGTCGACGCCCGGAGAAGTGGTCGTGTCGAGTTGGGCGCGCTAAGCAGTTAGGTAACACGCACTCGCGAGATGAACTCGGGGAATCCGGAACGAGAGCTGCCGGCGTGGGTTCGAGTACCTCCGCTGCGGAAGGATTTTTTTTTCTTTCAGAAGAAGGCGAAGAAGGTAAATGCGAAGGAGTGAACGGATTCTTGGTCGCAACGGGCCGCCGGCAGAGGCGCTTGCGGCGTCGAGGCGGTCGCTTTTTGCCCGTAAAAGTCAGGGGTCACCGCTGTCATCTGCTACGGACCGCGACATCCGGATAGTTCAGAACGACAGCCAATCAGCAACGAGCAGGAGACACCGCTGCGTTGGTCCGGGTCAGCGCCGGGCTTGCTGGGGGATTTCCCCGCCCAGGTGAACTGCCCTGTGGGGTTCGGCAGAGGGACGCTTCCTCTGGCATGTTGGCTCGGTGGCGCTGACATTTCACGTGGTTTCACTGCTCGTCGCCTGCGGTTCTGACCCGAATAGTTCCCCCGAAAATTTTCAGAAATTTCCGGAAAGTTTACAGAAACCTTCTAGGAATTAGCGTGACGATTCATTAGTCACACAAATATGACGTCGTAAAGGGACGGCATGGCATACTCCTGTGATCGACGAATCGACACAGCTTTCCTCGTCATGTGACGAACAGTTTTCAGAGAGCTGGGGGGATGTCGAAGCACGTGACACTGGGGAAGCTGTGGCAGGCAGGCAGGCGAATATTTCGTTGGCCTTAACCTTTTGGGTCCGATCACGAAGCGAGGCGCGCGGGACCGCGGGCGGGCGTGCGGCTAAACCACAGGGCGGCGTGCTGGCGTTCGGAGACACGCTCTCTCTCTCTCTCTCTCTCTCTCTCTCTCTCTCTCTCTCTCTCTCTCTCTCTCTCTCTCTCTCTCTCTCTCTCTCTCTCTCTCTCTCTCTCTCTCTCTCTCTCTCTCTCTCTCTCTCTGTCCCCCCCCCCCCCCGCCGCGTCCGGGCCGGCGCGAGAGCGCGAGCGAGAGAGATGACCGCATCCCTTCGGAGCGCGGGAGGGCGTGGAAAGGAAATCGACATCGCCTTTCCTTTTCCGGTGCACGCGTGCGGCGGCGGCGCAGCCAGAAGTAGCTCGGACCGCCGAAAACCCCTCAGCTCCGTGCCGTCACCCCGCTAGATACGACGCAGCCGCCATCTCGCACCGGAAACGGACGCAATCGACAAAAATGGCGGCGTCAATTCAAAAACCGCTCAGCAGCGCGTCAGGATCAGGTGGCTCTGACCGTGACCTTTACCTGACATGCGCTGCCACGCTAAACACTGGGCCATTATATATCGTTACTTTCGCTGCCAGAGGAGTCATCCTTTTGCCATTTCGGGCGATGTTCGGAAGCAGCGCTTCAGTTTTGTGTTTTGTTTTTTCGTTTTGTTTTGTTGTCGGACGGAAAGGGGCGGGGCGGCGGGCAGCTTTACTGCATCTCCCCGGAGGCGTCTGCGCTTGTCACACCAGCGCCAGTCCTGCCAACCACTGTAAAACACACACACACACACACACACTACGATTTTCATAATTATTTTTTTGCTCTTAATTTTAGAAAATTCAAAGATGATGATGAAGTCTGGAATAAAAAAAAATGCAAGAAATTTCTGAAGCATCTGTTGCGAAACGCAAACAACGTCGTATTTCCTGCGTTTTTTCTTAATAAAAATTTCGTATTTTGTGCGAGGCAGTGTTGGTAGCACTGCGCGCAGCTGCTGCCACTGTCGTGTTCTGCTCAAATGAAGCAGCTCAATGCGGAAAGCAGCACGGACACAACGGTCAAATGCGGCAGCTGTTCAGCCAGTCAGTGCCCAGAAGAAGAAGGAAGAGGAGAGATGAAGAAGAAGAAGAAGAAGAAGAAGACAAAGAAGAAGAAGAAGAGCCTTATTGAATAATACAGAGACAGAAGAGGCTCATGTGAAAAAAAAAAGCAAAAGGATGATAGACTATGGTAGGAACAATTCCAGTGTACGACGCCCGCTGGTTAGGTAACACCCGTGCGACGCTAATGCCGCGGTATACTCTCTCTCTCTCTCTCTCTCTCTCTCTCTCTCTCTCTCTCTCTCTCTCTCTCTCTCTCTCTCTCTCTCTCTCTCTCTCTCTCTCTCTCTCTCTCTCTCTCTCTCCACGTGGTTATTGGTGTTATGTGAGCCGTGTGAGGATGGGTCACAGGCTCATTGATCCGCTCGCTCGTTTTGAATCACTTTAAGCGTCGCCCGCGGTGTCCGAGACCACCTACCCGACAATATAAAGCTACGCCGACATTTTTCAATTATCTGTCGCTGCCGGGCAGCGCAGAGCGAGCCTCGATGGAAAGAAAGCGTCCGATCGGGAGGTGATGCTTGCTGTGATCCGAAACGCATGAGCCTTCTCCGACACCGTCGATCGGTTCGCCCCTTCTTCTTCTTCTTCTTCTTCTTCTTCTTCTTCTTCTTCTTCTTCTTTTTCTTCTTCTTCTTCTTCTTCTTCTTCTTCTTCTTCTCTTCTTCTTCTTCTTCTTCTTCTTCTTCTTTAATTTTTTATAAAGAGTTTATTAATTATTATTATTGTTAAACCTGAAGAAGCCGATTGATACGGCAGTGGGGCCCACAGCACTTTGTATCGATCGTTAATAAATTACAATTACATTCTTCTTCTTCTTCTTCTTCTTCTTCTTCTTGTAGCCACGGGCGAGTTATTGTACATTTCTGTATTTTCTAAGTGAGGTGACCAGGTGGGACTCTGCCACATGTGGTCGGCAGTCTTGCCGCCCCACCCCACCCACAGTAGGCGCAGTGTTGCGGCTGCAGCAGCGGCAGCAGCAGTGTCCTGTCGTCCCCCAGAGAAAGCGAGCCCTGCACGGGGCTTGTCAACGACCACCTAGCGCGCAGCAGAGATCACACACTGCAAAAACACAGGAGTGATAACGGCAACCCCTGGAGGAGGCGACAGTATCGAACGGTCATCGGTCATGTTGTTTCCGGCGTAGGCTGCCACTGTTGCGGTTTCGGCTCCGTGTGTGCAGCCACCTGCGTCGCGGTTTGGCCCATGCGGCGGGTTCCACGACCCTCCGCCAGGCGACGCCACGCTCCGCCGCGCATGCGCAGGGTTCGAATCACACGCGAAATGTGATCCGCAGCCCGATATGGGAGGCGTCGGGTGACCGCTACCGCCGCGGAGCCGCGGTGGCGTACGGCCCTCCCGCGCTCTCTCTCTCTCTCTCTCTCTCTCTCTCTCTCTCTCTCTCTCTCTCTCTCTCTCTCTCTCTCTCTCTCTCTCTCTCTCTCTCTCTCTCTCTCCCCCCCCTTCAAAATTCAATGTCGTGAAACTTGCAAGTTAATTCATTTTTGGGACACAAAACTGACAGAAAATCTTTTTAAAAAATTGCAGAGTAATTTTATTTCCTTGTCAAAGTCACGGCAGGAGAAGGGACTGAGATGTCGGAGGACGTTACTAAGTGGAAGCCAGAAAACGGAGAACGATGACAAAGATTATCAAGAAGATGGGGGGGGGAGGATTAAGGACCAAGAAGAGGGAAACAATAAAGAGGATGAAGAAATTAATAAAAATGGGTGGAGAGGTAGCGTAACCACGGGCATGGCTCGCTCGGCGATGCTGCTGCTGCTGCACACGAGGTGTTCACTTTCACCATCGGTTCAGGCTCCACTCAGGGGGCGCTGCCGAAGCCTCTGCCTAGCATCTCACCGCCACTCAGTAGTATCTGCCTGCCGTCACCGGAGCAGTGTAGAGTATTCCGGAGAAGCCCGAAACGGAAGCAGGAAGTCTTAACGAGTAGGTATAATAACTCAGGTGCAGGACGGGAAATCGCGGAAATCGCAAGAGCATTTTCAGTGGAGGAACCCCACAATTTTTCATACTTTCCCCAGCGCGCTCCTCTTTTTCGTTAAGACTTACCTCCGTTCCGGGATGCTTACACGGAAAACGTCTATGGACTATTCTGCACATCCATAAAGTCTGATTTGTCCACAGATGATAACAATATTGTACGTCTGAAGTCACAAATATTGTTTCTCGCGGGCCTATGGACGTGCGAAATCGTCCATAGCTCATAGACAAAAAAAAATGTCTATAGACTTTTTCCGTGTACGCTTCTATGGAATGCGGCGAGTTTTCAAAAAGCGCGGCCACTGTCGAGCAGACGACGCGTTATATGACACTGGTTAGTTGGCTGCACTGCAGCTGTTGCTGCACCGCCCACGTCACACACGCTACGTTCCGCTCGGCTCTGAGTTCGTGTTTCCGGCCGTCGTCAGGGCGCTCAGCTCGTGATAAACGGCGCCTTGTTTTTGTTTTCACGCCTCGCGAATTTACGGGGAAACTGCGTGGCGGTGTGTCTCTTCTCCATTTTTTTTTATTTTTTCATTTTTGCGAGAGCTAATCTGTTTCGTGTTTCCCTCCCTCTGTAACGAGTTTCCTACTGTGTGTGATAGTGAAGTTGAAAGAATGTAAACACCTTGGTCCCCGTGTGCTTAGGAATGTTGCCTCCTCAGATGAGTGGGTTTTGGACCCAGCACCGGCCGGTCCAGTTGACGCCGCCTTGCATGATGTTGCTCTTTTTATTGTTACTATGGCTGCTGGTGTTGTCTTTAGAAGGCAGTGGCCAGGGCGCTGGTTACAGTGCTCTCTTCTTGTACACTCTGCAGTGAAAGCGATATCCCCCCTCTCTATGCGTTGACATTTATATCTCTAGGCGACGCGACATCGGGGTGGGTGAATGGAGAGAGCAAGAGAGTGAGAGAGAGGATGAAGACACTGAGGAGAGTTATCTGCAGAGGGAGAGAGACGGGACGAAGACACTGAGGAGAGTCATCTGCAGAGGGAGGGAGAGGGGAGGAGAGAGAGAGAGAGAGAGAGAGAGAGAGAGAGAGAGAGAGAGAGAGAGAGAGAGAGAGAGAGAGAGAGAGAGAAGGCAGCAGAGAAGGTGGAGCCTTTCAATCATTCGCATGACGAGGTGCGTCCCCGTGTGCGTGTGTGTGTGTGTGTGTGTGTGTGTGTGTGTGTGTGTGTGTGTGTGTGTGTGCTTTCCTTCCGCCAAAAGCCTCAGCTACGACTCCAGGCTTGTTAGCTTGCCCTGCCGCTGTTGTTGGGTTTATGACCTGTATGGTTCTCATGCTGTTGTTGGCACCGCCGGAACCTGCTGAATTCAAAGTCGCCGTCTAATCGGTCAGGTATCCAACTTCCCGCTGACAGACACCCTACTCCTCATGACTCTCGCCTATTTTCTCCTCTCGCCGCTCTCCTCACCGGTCCTTTCTCTGTCGAATCTCGTCGATATGGATCCAATTTCACCACCATACACAGCCATAACAACCACTATACATGCCTGTCACTTTTTGATAGTGGTTGGAGAGTGAGCGGCTGGCTCTGGTCGCCGGCCAAACCTCTCACTGTGTGTGTGTGTGTGTGTGTGTGTGTGTGTGTGCGTGTGTGTGTGTGTGTGTGTGTGGTATGATGGAGCGGGCCCACCGGCGCCGTCCCGATCTGAATTCATCAGCCCCCGTGTGTGTGTGTGTGTGTGTGTGTGTGTGTGTCCTGCCATGTGGTCCTCATGTCCGGCAGCCGGCCCAGTTCGCTGTCCATTCATGGAGATGAGAAAGAGAAAGAGAGTGGCGGCGCCGAAAAAGGGTCGAACAGAAGCGGCCAACTGGCGTCGAACCCGGGTCCACTTGCGTGTGGTCACGTTGGTGTGACGGCACACGTGTGACACGCGCGTGTGTGGGCAGGCGCGGCACGTGGACCACACGTGGACCACATGTGTTATGCGGGATGTCACGCCGTGGGTCAGACGAACGAAAGCCGCCCGCTGGCCGCATCGAAAGTACACGCCCAAAAACGTGGGAAATTTGAGTATTTGAACCCGAAGGGTCATCATGTTTTTTATGTTCTTCGAAATGTCTAGCTCGAGACCCGCACATGGCGTTTTGTGGTGAAATAGAAATGAGCAGTATTTGAACCCGCGCCCGCAGTGTGGGCCCGTTGTGATTGTCTCCTGACCCCGCTACTATAGTCCATAGCTACTACGGGAACAGGTGCGCGCGCGCGCGCTAAGTGGCTCTGCGACAAGGAGAGTTGCGGCACTCCTTGTCGCACTCATGGGGCCGGTGCCGGCGCGGGTGTCCGGCCGACGGTCAAGGTCACGTGGGTCGTGAGCCCATCTCGCCACCCTCACCGCCCTCTCACATAGGCACCACTTTCCAACTGCATCCGACACGTTCAGGGAGGGAGGGGCAGAGACCGCAAAGCCATCACCAAGGTCATGATACAGACCGGTGTGGCCGCGCGTGCAGGGCTGCCTAGGGGCTCGCTATGGCCTGCCCCCTCCACCCACCACTACCACCACCACCGCCACCTCTCGGAGAAGTTGAAGACCAGATAGTGCCACCACCCTCGCACTCCTAGACAATGCAGTCGTTATGCTTTGACCTTCATCTGCCCTTAGAAGGCGATGCAAAGCTGTTGCTGCTAGAGTGCCTCAAAAATGTCTTCCGGAGTGTGCACGACGACGCTTTGCTGGTGTGCTGGCATCAAATGAAAAATATTCCGAAATCCGGAGTCTCCGATGGTTTTGCGGCGAAACGTCGCGAAACAATGATACAGCAAGGCGGTGAAACTGCAGACGGGAGAGAACGGGCGCGCTTTAGCGAAGCTTTCCTAGCGCTGGGCGTGGCAGCGGGGAGCGATTCGCACCTAACCAGTCATTGACGCCGAAGCCTGTCATCTCCTCACACGCTGTTTCTCTCCGTTTTCTGTCTCTTTTCTCCCCGATGCACGTAAACAAGCAACGGCAGCAGGCGCGCGCGGTTTCCGAATGTCGTTCTGTTTCCTTTTTGTTTTTCTTCTTTTTATTCGTCTCCCCTTCCTCCTTCCCCGGGTTCTCGCTCGCCATGAGCAGACACCCAGCGAGCAGGGCGGGCTGGGCTTTTCGATCATGCCTACCGACTCCAGAAAGCGAAAGTGCGTACCCGAGGCGTGTGGCTCGGCGCGGTTTGGGAAACCACACGGAGAGATACACGGGTCCCAGCGGGGCTGCCGGTACCCTGCCGGTGCCCTGCCGGTGCCCTGCCGGTGCCCTGCCGGTGCCCTGCCGGTGCCCTACCGGTGCCCTGCCGGACGCTGTGGGTCCATAAGGACACCCGTGTGGCCGCCGGCAGCCATATACTGCCCGTAAACATCCACGAAGTAACGTTTTTATTTTCTCTATTAATGTTTGATATTATTGCTGTCAAGTTAGAACCGAGGGGTCCACAACTCTGCCTAAAAGTGTACACCGATTGTGTTGATTGTGTCGATTGTTGCAACAAATTTGCAGACGATTCGAAATTTTAGTCTAGTAATGGCGTTTTTCGGTCGTTTTTAGCCCCATAATGTAGCTAAAGCCTCATTTAAATGCAGTTTTTACGATTCTTAATCGATGATTGTGCTTGGTTGTCTCTGAAGCTGTACACTGATTGTCTCGAGTCGTGGACCCCTCGGTTCGAACCGACATTTTGGATCCTTTTTATTTTTTTTTAAATTTTGCACTACCAGACAACATTCTTGAGCAGAACGTTCGGGTATTTCTGTTCCTTTTACAATAGATTCTTTATCTCTTTCCTTTTTTTCCCTGTGAAATTAAAACTGTGTCACCGCGCGGGGGACAGGTAGAGTCGTCGTTTTACATTTGCGTGCAGCGCGCACAGGGACGGCCGCCCGGCAAGTCCATCGGGGGCAGTCTGGCTGAGCACGAGGAGGGCATCGGTGACCTTTTCCCCGGCAGTTGGCACACCGCACGACACCCCGACCCGGCCGAGGCCCAGCGCATAGCAGCCAACCTGACATGCCTAAACATCATTAGGGCAGAAATGCAGCAAGCTGCGCTTTCGTCTGGGCGCAAATTTTCAAAAGAACCTCTCACTTGAGGTCCCTCATCGCGTAAGAGTTCATTTATAGTGAATCTACGAATCATCATGTCGGGACACTGTATAAATGAAACAATCATGATCATCATTCTTCAATGTGTGGTGATATGTATGGTTCATCATTCGTTTCCTGTGATGATCAACAGTAGTTATGTCGATACACTGGTACATAAGCACATGACAGTGTTCTTGAAAAAGGAACTTGACTTCAAAAAGTGACTGGACTTGAAAAAGTGACTTGACTTGAAAAGGTGACCTGACTTGAAAAAGTGACCTCTGACTTGAAAAAGTGACTTGACTTGAAAAAGAGACTTGATTTGAAAAAGTGACGTGACTTGAAAAAGTGACGTGACTTGAAAAAGTGACTTGACTTGAAAAACACCTCCGATACTAATGTCTGCTGTCTGCGTTTGTCTCAGGTGAGTCGCTGGAGTCGTGCCCGGCGCCTGCACAGATGACTGTGAGTCCGTGTGAACGCGGTGTCGTTTTAACCCGCTTATCTGCCCCGATCCGCAAAGGCGACATGGCCGCGGCCGGCCAGAGGGCAGAAATCGATGCACTGATGGCCCTCTGTGCGCTGGGCGTTGGTGAAGATCACCATAATGGTAATGTGTCAATGGTGACAAAGGGCGCATGGTGATGCAAGCCCATTCCCATTAACGGGGCCGCCTCTGCGATTCAGTATAAGGCGCGATCGAAGTAGGAGAAGAAGGAACAGAAGAAGAAGATGATTCAAGAAATAAGGATGAGAGGAGAATGGAGGCGAGCGAGAGAGACACATCAGTGCGCGAGAGTGAGAGGGATGGGTGTCCTTGGCAGAGGCGCTGATCCAGTGACCTTTCCCTATGCAGAGCTGCTGGTGTTACGGTTATGCATACGCGTTGTACACAACGTGCGAGTGAGAGCTCACATTTTCTACGTTTTCACTTGGCTTTGATGATTAATTGATGACGGTTTACGGTTTCGAGAGTTTTGCAGAATCTGAAAAAAAGTTAGTGGGTAGAAAGTTGAGGGAAGCCACAGTCGTTCTGCGGCTCTTTTCACATTTTCGTTTATTTTTGGTTCCCTTGGAACGCGAAAGGCTTGTTGTGGTGTGTGCGATGAGGTGTAAGTCGGCGATTGCCACGCTCGTAACCACGATTGGATAATGCTAGTTATCTCCGTCCTCTTCCCTCTCTGCATGTCGCTGTGCTTCTCTGTCGCACTCGCAGGGGGCTCGTGCACGGGGTGGCGGTATGGCGGTGGGCTCTGGTCGCCGGGGGTCCACAGAAGGGGCCGCAGGCTGGGAAACGAAACTGAATGGAAGAGGTAACGGCTCCGGAGGCATTGCCGGGGCCACGCCGGAACCTACTCCGGGGGGACAATGATGAGAACCTGTTTAATGAGGGCTAAATACACACTGGCACGCTTGGTCCTGGTCCCACTGGCCTCCTCACGCCGTAAAAACACACGTAACTTTGTACGGAATACCCAACTAGGATTCAAAGTTAAAAAATAAAAATAGGAGAGACTCATGCTAATCGCGAAAAACAGCTCAAAATAGAGGGGAGAGGGGGAAGAGGGGCGCGCTGTATGATGTTTTAATGCGTGCCTCATTTGGTATGGGCGGTGTGCGTGCGAAACTGGGTCACGGTACAGGAAGTGTACAGTAACAATTACACCATAATTAGATCGTTGCTGTTTCTTCTCGTAAGGCGTTAGTTGTGAATGAATGGGGGCTGTCTGGGTGCCCGACGCCCGACGTCACAGCTTGCTTGTTAATAACGAAATGATGGAAGTAGTTGACGAGGTTTTTTGTGCATTTGGAGTAGGTTCGAAAAGGCGGAGCAAAGCAGAGCGCCAAATATGAGGCCCGCAGATTTGAACGCGTGGAGTCAAGTGGTTTGTTCAGTTACTAAGCCTGTCAAATGGCCCGGGAGACTTCAACGCGTGGAGTCAAGTAGTCTGTTCTGTTCAGTTACTGCGTCTGTCAAATAGGGCCGGGAGACTTCAACGCGTGGAGTTGGCTGTTCAGTTACTGCGTCTGTCAAATAGGGCCAGGGGACTCACCACGTGGAGTCAACTGGTCTGTTCAGTAACTGAGCCAGTCAAATGGGGCCGGGAGACTTCAACGCGTTGGGTGGAGGACCTCGTGGAGGACGAGACCCAATGAGGGTCTGCTCAGTTACTGAGCCAGTCAAATGGGGCCGGGAGACTTCAACGCGTTGGGTGGAGGACCTCGTGGAGGACGAGACCCAATGAGGGTCTGCTCAGTTACTGAGCCAGTCAAATGGGGCCGGGAGACTTCAACGCGTTGGGTGGAGGACCTCGTGGAGGACGGGACCCAATGAGGGTCTGCTCAGTTACTGAGCCTGTCAAATGGGGCCGGGAGACTTCAACGCGTTGGGTGGAGGACCTCGTGGAGGACGGGACCCAATGAGGGTCTGCTCAGTTACTGAGCCAGTCAAATGGGGCCGGGAGACTTCAACGCGTTGGGTGGAGGACCTCGTGGAGGACGAGACCCAATGAGGGTCTGCTCAGTTACTGAGCCAGTCAAATGGGGCCGGGAGACTTCAACGCGTTGGGTGGAGGACCTCGTGGAGGACGAGACCCAATGAGGGTCTGCTCAGTTACTGAGCCAGTCAAATTCGACTAGGCAGCTTACCTCGTTGTTGTATGGTGAGATCCTTGGCTCCTTCCGGACGACGACAGCATGGTGGTACAGTCACCGCCAGCAGCGTGGAGTGTGCGCCGGTGGGAGACTACGCTGCACCGCAACGCGTGCGGAGGTACACTCCCGGACAAAAGCGTAGTACGGTCAGGAATCAATCGAGGACTGTACGCTGAGGGAGAAAAAGAGTGTTTTGATTCCGGTGCGGTCAGTTGGTCGCGGCTCCGGGCTGACAGAATGGGTCCAGCAGGGCACTACCGCTGCTGCCTGCTGCTGCCTGCTGCTGCCGCTGCTGCTGCTACCGCTGCTGCCGCCGCCGCCGCTGCACCGCAGCCCTGGGCTACAGAGTCCGTCAGGGCGATCACCGCGAGCAGACGACGCGAACACTGTTTCAGGGAAACGGGGCCAGGATGAAAGGGGAGTCGGCATTAAAGTCGAATGCGCCTCGAGGCTGTGCAGCGGGCTGTGCCCGCCAAGTGCAGCACTGGACCCGCTCGTAAAAAGAAAAGAAGAAGAATCTCTGCTGATGAGATTACCGGAAAACTAAGGGGGGGGGGGGGGGATTTACAATTTAAAATGTTTTACCAATTTTTTTGTTTTAAATAGGCAACTTGAATATTTTTGCAGGCCGTAAGGGACAGGAAGGGTCGCGCGGCCTGTGTCTTGGAAACCCTTCAAAGTCGTTGACAAGATTGTGCGCGCACCGTCAGCAGACCGTGACAAACGAATTATAAAACGATGCGGGAGGTGGAGAAAAGGGGGGAGGACGGGGAGAGGGGGGAGGGGGCGTCGCGACACGGCGGGCGTCGCCGACACCCCTTTTTGTCAGGGCCCGGGCAGAGACGCCTAAGTGCAGCACGCGTCCGCAGCGGGTACGCGCCCAATAATGGGGCGGCGAGCACCTCGGCGTCGTCTGCTTTCTACGTCGAGATGCTAACACAAAAGCTGTGCGTGCCGTGAGAGAGTCGCACCTGAAAAATCTTTCGGAAGGAGAAGTGGGTCCCTTTTTTGACGTCTCTCTGTCTCACACTCTGTTTTTCCCGTCTTTTTTGAAATCCGCAGCGTGGCGTCGTGGACGGCGTGCGCGCGGGTTCTACTCCCGAGTGTTTCAACCTTTTTTTTTTCCGCCTCCGCGGCAGTCTAATAATGACACACCGAGATAAGCTAGCCGGATTTTCAAATGCAATTTTTTTTCGAAAACCTCGTCTCTTTTTCTTTTTCGCGGCGGAAAATAAAGGATAACTTGCATCATTTCTCCGCGCTGAATTCAATTCGCATATGGTCGGTGCGGGTTACGACCGCTCTTCGCACATGGAAACCCGCCGCTCCGCTCCCATGATGCGAGTGATGGGAGCGGCGTGTGTGTGCCGTGTGTGTGCCGTGTGTGTGCCGTGTGTGTGCCGTCTGTGTGGCACGGAGCTATCAGCCAGCAGCCGGCCTACGTGTCGCTCAGCGCCATCTCTCGGCCGACAGCCCGCACTGCAAAAAATAAAATGAAACTTTTAATTTAAATTGTAAGTTTAATCTCATAGATGACGGGGGAGGTTCGCTTGGCAGTGTACGCGCGGCCGATCAAAGTGGTCCCAGTGCGTTCTCCAGGCGCGTGTTGTGCGTCGCGGGGTCCATGTCGGGGGCCTCCAGGTCGCCGTCAGGTCGCCATCGCGGGGTTGCGTGGCCGCAAAACGAGTAGTGGTTGCGTCACGGGGCAGCGTTCGTGACTGACGAGGGGAGGAGCCCGCCGGACCCGCCGGGGCCCACACCCATCCGCGCTCAAATCCGCCGCTGATCAGGCCGGCGCCACCGGTCGCGGGTTCGAATACCAGTTACGTGGGCCTTTTTCGGAGGCCGCACGATGTGTGAGCTGCTTGCCTGCGTCGAAATCAGCCCTGGGGCCCTCGCAGCAGCGGGGGGGGGGAGGCTCTTCGCGTGCGACAGAGAGGGAGAGCGCGGGGCAGAGAGAGAGAGAGAGAGAGAGAGAGAGAGAGAGAGAGAGAGAGAGAGAGAGAGAGAGAGAGAGAGAGAGAGAGAGAGAGAGAGAGAGAGATATGGCTCGCTGAATGGCGTGTTCGGAGTAGCCGCGGGTCAAGCACTGTGAGGGGGGATCCCATCGGTGTTGCACACGAGCGGAGCCCAGCGGAGCCGATGGGCGCCGACCTGACCTTCGGCACGCCGACGCGGCGGTCGACGGGGACCTCCTGACGGCGCCGTCGACGAGACGGGGGGGGGGGGGGGGAGGCGGCGGCAGGTCGTGCGGTTCTTTAAGGGGGCCCTTGGGGCGCGCAAGCGTCCACCGCCTCGCACGAAAGCTGTCCTCTCTTGTGCTCATCGACAATAGGCGGTCATGTCGACGGCGGCCTCGTTGGTGGCGCTGTCGTTGACGGCGGCCTCTTCGATGGTGGCGTTCGTCGACGGCATGCCGCTGCCCTTAGACTACTCCCTGCCGAGTCCCTCCCTGACAGCACAGCCCAGCTCGCCCTGCCCTGCCCCTCTTTCTGGGGTAATAATCGGCCGCCAAATGGCTTTTCTCCCGCTTTCTCTTCCTTTCTTTCTTCTTTGGCGCCGCGGTGTGCGGAGCTACGGCCATCCATTAGACGGAGAGAGAGAGAGAGAGAGAGAGAGAGAGAGAGAGAGAGAGAGAGAGAGAGAGAGAGAGAGAGAGAGAGAGAGAGAGAGAGAGAGAGAGAGAGAGAGAGAGAGAGAGAGAGAGAGAGAGAGAGAGAGAGAGAGAGAGAGAGAGAGAGAGAGAGAGACGCACACACATTCCTGGTCTCTTTGTTTAGGGAAATGGCTGAGCGCACCGTGTTGTGAATGGACCCGCCGGACAGCGGCCATACATTACAAAGTGTCAGCGCGGGTGCGTTCGGAAGCAGCCGAAACTGTAAAGTGTTTGGCAGGGCTGCCGAGCACACGGGGGACGCGTGCGAAGTGCCATACTATGACTTGTGAACGAGTGCAACCCTTTCGAAAAATTTATCACGTCCGCGGTGGTCACGCTCTTGCAGTGCGTCCCGCCTAAACGCTGCTGCCATTGGTCGGGGCTGATAGATTCACTCATCATCGATATACCTGACCGGCGAGCGGTTTCGCTGCAGCCGGTTGTCGGAGGCGCTCTCGCTCCCGGACAGCTGATTTGAAAGTGGCAGCCGTTTTTGACATGGAGTGTACGTGGCTAGAAATAGTCGGTGCTAATCAGGGCTTGCCCACTGGCGACATAAACGCTGCAGCCCGAAGCGTCATCCCATTTGCCGGTAAACTCCGGTCCATTTCATCTCGGAGCCGTCACGATCCAGTTAGCGGCTACCTTCATTAGGGTACACTGTCAAAATCGTGGCGGGGTAGACAAAATTGTTTTTTTAATGTCCACGCACCGCTGCGCCGTTTGACGAGGGATGCGGCGGCTGGAACATGGCGGTGGCCCCGGGGCGCCGCCCAACTCAAACAGCAAACTGCGCGGGATGGATTGTAATTGAAGAGCTCTTCTCAAAGCACTTTCCATTAGCCGCCCGTAATGCCAAGGCCGCCATCCTCTCCATGCACCGCGGCAGACCGCCGCCATACTTTGAATGGCATTTCCCAGGAGGAAACATTGAAATGTCACCCTTCCATAGTCTCCCCCGACTCGAAGGTCGCAGTCGTGGGTGCACTCCGTCTACGTCGCTCCATCTGGTCAGCTTTGAGGGACTGTCTAGTCTGCCAACTCGCCATCACCAAAACCCCGTCCTGGTCGCAACTTTCTACTACAACCGTGAAGGGACCCGCAGCTGGCCTTGAGCTGATCGGCGCTCTCTGAAACCGCATGACTAGATGATCATACCCGCGAGATGACACCCCATCTCTCTCTCTCTCTCTCTCTCTCTCTCTCTCTCTCTCTCTCTCTCTCTCTCTCTCTCTCTCTCTCTCTCTCTCTCTCTCTCTCTCTCTCTCTCTCTCTCTCTCTCTCTCTCTCTCTCTCTCTCTCTCTCTCTCTCTCTCTCTCTCTCTCTCTCTCTGTATGTCCCGACGCCAAATCTGTCACGCAATTAGATGAAAACGAGGGCAGAGACCACTGCGTGCCCAATGGTGGTCCATGGTGGCCCGCGTGGTGCCGATGGTGCCCGGTCCGGTGGTACCAACAGCGGCACTGAGATGGACGCCGTCCCTTTCTCTCGGAATGAAAGGACCTCCACGATGGACTCGGCCATGAGGTTGACGGCGAGCGTGCAGGCACCGACTCCTTCGTCCTCCACCCGTGATTTTGTTAGAGCTTTAGTTAAGCCTAATTTTTCAACGTTCTTTTTGGACTATGACCCTAGCATGACAAAAAAAATATTCATTCATGAAAAATGGGTCAGATTCAGCTAAATAGGTATTACGTTCACAGTTTTCGAAAGCGTTGCTCCCGGTATTCGAACCCGCGGCACTATCGGGGCGGACGTTTGGTGCCAGGCCAGCAGCCGGGTGCGCTCTATGTGCGCGCTGCAGCAGTTGGCACCGCCTCCGCAGAGTTTTTGTCGTTATGTTGTCGGATTGCGCGCGCCCAAAGGTGCACCACATTGCAGATGCAGTGAAAGTGCATTCCGGGCCGGCACTTGCATGTATGCATAGGCGCGCCTCCCGCAGAGACATACTCTTCTGAGATCGGAACCGGCGACACGCCAGGTGCGACGGGGTCGGACGGGGTCGGCAGTGTTGGCATTGCGTCAACGCGGGACCAGCGGGACGCAGGGGGCGGTGCACGGTTTTCCTGGTCATTGTTCGATGAGGCAGAATCACCATGGTGTCATAATAGTCCGGCCTCGACGCTCTTCCCAGCCAGCTCTAAATTTCCTTGCAGTTCTCTCTCTCTCTCTCTCTCTCTCTCTCTCTCTCTCTCTCTCTCTCTCTCTCTCTCTCTCTCTCTCTCTCTCTCTCTCTCTCTCTCTCTCTCTCTCTCTCTCTCTCTCTCTCTCTCTCTCTCTCTCTCTCTCTCTCTCTCTCTCTCTCCTCTATCTCGCCGCTCCATCTCGCTTTAATTCCTCTAGCTCGCACTCGCATGCGCCGATGCTGGCAGCCCCGCACCACGCACACCCGGACCTGTCGATACAATCGATACATTTATCGTTCGATATATCGAGCTCGCACTGCGCGCTCGTCCCCAAGGTCTGGGCTGCGTGGCTATTCCCCTCTCACTCCTTCTTCATTTGAATCTGCATCTCTCCTCTCCCTCTCCTCGTCCGCTCTCTGTTAGTACCCCGCTTTACGGTTTACGGCCAGTTTGAGAGCACCGGCCGGCCGGCACGGCAGCCGCAGTGACCGTTTCCAGGTAAAGCGCGTTAACTGTGCGCCAGGTGATGTTCGAGGGGGCGCCGCTCCGAGTGGGGCTCAGGGCAGTCACGTGGGTATGGCGGCGGCCGGGGCGCCGAAAGGGCCGAAAGCGGGTCAGAATGCGTTCGGTATTGGCATTGTCCACCGATCGGCCGGGGTGGTTAATTCACATGAATTAGGGACGCGGAGGAAAAAAAAATTCAGCATCGAAAAACTGATATGAAAATCTTAAAATGAAAAATTTCCACGAAAAAAATAACAAAATTCAACGATACTTCAAAAAAAAATTTCAGCGAGAAATTAAAAACTTTTAACCAAAGATTAAAAATTTCAAACGAAACTTGAAAAATTTCAATGATAACAATTGAGTAGCACTAGTAGTGGGATAAACTAGAGAAATTCCTCCTAGGAGGTGCGGGAAGCGCGGGGGGGGGGGGGGGCTATTAAGTAATATTTTGAAGTTATTCTTATCTGTGTAATTGCACTTCGAACCCATGGGACGTGCTCGCGGAGTATCGCACACACATTACGTATCGCGTGGAAACCTGCCATCCCTTCTGGTATTCGAACCCACGTAACGCAGCGGTGCTGTGGTTTCGGACCTTTTCCTTCCCTCATGCAGCATGCAGTGGGCTCATCTGGCCGCGCCGACCGGTGCCGACTGCCTCGGAACCTGTTATTCGCAGTAAGAAGATGCCTATCGGACACAATGTTTTCCTGGGTGTTATATTCACGTTAGCGTTTGCCGCACGCGGCACTGATCCGCCAAGTGAAGTGGGCGGACCGTGCATTGGCGGGAGAGAGACGGAGCATCGCACAGTGTGACGTATCGGGCCCACGCGTCACGTCAAGTGTGCCAATAATGCGGCGCGTGGGTTTGGCGGGAAAAAATTCAAAATTGAAAACAAAAATTGTGTTGAGATGAATTTGGTTAAGCGCGTTCTCTAACCTCGTTTCATTTTCTTCTGTTCCAGGTGAGTTTTCACGAGTCTGGCCGGAGTCGTGTGGTAAGGAAATTCTGATGTGCGCGAAAAGTCTTCCCTTTGTTCGGCCTCAAATTTCCAGTAAGTATGGCAGAGACGAGAGCGCACTTTCGCTGCCGAGCGGCCCAGCCACCGCCTTGTAAGGGACGAGCACGACACATGGGAGATACACTGTGGGGCAGTCGATATGAGGGCGTATAACGAACCAGTTTGGTATTTGCAGAGAATATTCTATTTCAATTGGACGCGGGTTCAAGACCCGCCGTCGCGTTTATCGCAGCTAAAGGAGTAGCTATCTAGTGTCTGAAAACAACAACGCTCGCGCCGGTGTTCGAACCCGCGACCCCCAACGAAAGGTTTTAGTGAGGCCGGTTTGCGCATGACGGGTGATAAACATGAGCGAGGCTGCAGTCACGAAGTGTGCACTCGGCTGCGAATAATGCGCATCCGTTTTTTATTGATTCGATCTCGTACCGACAGGCACTGTAAAGAGCGGTGCGAGCAGATGGCGCAGGGGATGCTGCAGCTGCAGCTGCAGATGCTGATCCGAGCTCCTAAAGAGGGATTGAGGCAGAAGAAAAAGTAGGCAGACCTCCCTGCAGCAACTCAGATAAATTACTAGTATAGTGCGCATCGTGTTGTGAGTGCTGCAGCGTGCAAGAAAAAAAAAGTGAAAAAAAGAGAGAGAAGTAAGGGGGAGGGGGGGGGGCGTGATCAATTCCGCGTTCACATATGGCGATGAGCTGATAAGGGCTTCACGGGCCGCAACAGGTCATGGGGTGGCGCATATCTGTGTAATCGTGATAAGAATTAGCACCTCGGGTCGTGTGTGGGCTGGAAAAGAGGCCAGCAAGATTAATTTCTGTGTTGCTCCTCTGAGTTTAACTTCTGACCTCTCCCAACAGTTAATTTCTATTTTTAAAAAAATAATAAAGAGTTTCTGGACGAGCTTCTGGTCGAGATCCTCTGGACGATGTCCGGGAAGAGCTAATTCTGGACGAGAGGTTATGGACGAGGTCCTGGACGACGTCCGAGACAAAAGTCAACTTTCGACGCTTTGTCATGGTAAGGGGAGTCCATTCCAGCGCCGCCACAGCCGTGTTGACGCCGTTTTGTCCGCCGCTCATGAGCCGCGGGTGCCTCTGTGTCGCCTCCCAGGTGGGCTGCCTTCTGGAATGCGCGCCTTCTGGAAAACAAAAGACGGGGGGCTTCAGACTTCCAACTTTCGCGCCAAGTGGTGGGCGCGGCCTTTTAAAACGAGAGGAAAAATTTGCATGCCTTTTGCAGTTTCCCTTTTTTGCCCCCCTTTTTTTTGCGACAACGGGGAACAACTGGGCTCCTGTGGGAAGCGCCTGCGGAGCTGTAGGGTAGGCAGACCCGCCAAGCAGTTCTGGCCGGAGGCTGCCTACCCCCCAGGCGCGCAGAGAGAATACTAATAAAAGTTAGTCATATGTTGATGCGTTATTTGTCACATTGATGTTCCCCACCGATAATATGAGCGTGCGCGCGTGTGTGTGAGTGTGTGTGTGCGTGCATATGTGTGTGTGCGCGCGCGAGTGTGTATGAGCGGGCGGCTGCTGTCCGGCTCGGAAACACTTTCACTCTTCGTCGGGTCTGGCCGCCCGCAGCGCGCTCGTGTGTGTGTGTGTGTGTGTGTGTGTGTGTGTGTGTGTGTGTGTGTGTGTGTGTGTGTGTGTGTGTGGCTGCAGCCACCGGCACCGCATGTGCTCTCAGCTCGCTCCGGTCATTCCGTTTGATTGGGCGGTGCAGAACAGCCACTGCTGCCCCCGTCTCACGCGTCACAGCTCGGCCTGTTCGCAAGGCGCGGTGAGCGCCGGTGCTGCCACCACGCTCTGAGCACTAGCTGATTTTCCACTTGATTTTTTTTTTTTTTTTGTGATTGTGTGCTTTTTCTCTTGCCATTATTTACTCCACCCCTCCCGTTTGCAAACCAGAAAAATCTCGGAACGGAACGTCGCGTATGAGGTCGCTGGCTAGGGCTGCGAACGAACTAGCTAGGGCTGTGAAGGAAAAAAAAAAAGGGCCTGTCAAAAAAAAAAAAAAAAAAGGAACTCTCGATACGATGCAGCGGCTGGTCAAAACAATGAGATAAGCGCAAGTGGATTGCCCCGGCGGTGGTCTAGTGCGGACGTCACGACCAGTCCGCGTCCTGCAAGCCCTCTGCTCTGTGCTCTGTGCTGCCCTTCCCGGGTTCGAATACCGGCGTATCTGGTCCGATCCGGGGCCGGCGTTACGTCGGCATCGTCCCTTTGATTCAGATGCGCGCGCCGCACGGCGCGCTTCTCTTCTCCCTGCCGCGGTGGTGCAACAGCGGGAACTCAAAGCAGGGCCTCCTTCTGCCCATGTAACGCAGCTCCGCCAGAAGCTCCCATACACACCGCCAGCCGAGGCCCAGTTTGTTTCCTGCCGCGAAAGTATGTGAAATTTCGGCGAGAAAGGTTTGCATCTTCCGTCTGGTGCTGTTGCAGAGTGTGGAAAGTCCGCAAACCTTTTTTTTTTTTTTTTTGGGGGGGGGGGTCTCCTGACCTTCACACTCTGACCGCGTATACGCCGCAGCTCACTGTCCGGCCCGTTAAAGGTCGCCGCTGTCGAGCTGACGGAGGACGCTGGTGGAGCTTTAGCGTCGTGGGAACACCGAGGGAACCGTCCTGGACTGCGTGGGTCTCTAAGGCGGCCGGGAGGAGGTAGTTTACTGTCGTCAGCCAGACGGAAGCCGCCGGCGTCCCCCGGGCCCCCGGTGCCCTCGTACTGGTGCGGGCGCGGCTGGTCTCCGCTGACGACCACGGGCCGACCGGCCAGCCGGCTAATGTTTTCCGGGTCCGACATCAACCCTGGAGCCGTTGGTGTCGTCGTCCGAGAGAGAGAGAGAGAGAGAGAGAGAGAGAGAGAGAGAGAGAGAGAGAGAGAGAGAGAGAGAGAGAGAGAGAGAGAGAGAGAGAGAGAGAGAGAGAGAGAGCGGAGAAATAATTTTCCTTTCCAGCTAGGGGGTGCTGATTCCAGCACATCGCGGGTTTCTCCTTGCGCCGCGCTTTAGCCCTAGCCCTCTCTCTCTCTCTCTCTCTCTCTCTCTCTCTCTCTCTCTCTCTCTCTCTCTCTCTCTCTCTGTCTCTCTCTCTGTCTCTCTCTGTCTCTCTCTGTCTAGGGCTGTCTTTCTTTCTGCCGTGACACTGGAGGACCTGGAGGACGCCGTCGTGGTGCTGGTCGAGGACATGCAGCCCGACAGGATGTAAATGTCAATAACCGCGCCGAGGCGGAAGGGAAGCCTGCATCTCCATTTCCGATGAGCTAGATGAAGGCGGTGGGGGCAGTTTGGGGAGTGTCGCGTCTGCGGGCCGGCTCGGTGGACCCGGCGGGCAGCCCCACTCCCCCTCCTAGACACCTAGCGCCTAGAGCTGATGGGCTGCTCGCCGGCCATGACGCAACGGACCGGATCGGCCAGAGACAGCCGCTGCGCGGGCTCAGCGACCCGCCGCCCCCCGCCGCCCCCCGCCGCCACGGAGCCCCGGGCCGTCGGCCAAAGGTCACAAGTTCACGAGCTTCAATCCCGGCGCCTCCGCAGCGCTGTCAGCCACAGGCCACAGCCCGCGCCATCCGGAGGGTGGGAGGTCGCCGACGGACAGGAGGTCGCCGACGGACAGGAGGTCGCCGACGGACAGGAGGTCGCCGACGGACAGGAGGTCGCCGACGGACAGGAGGTCGCCGACGGACAAGAGGTCGCCGACGGACAAGAGGTCGCCGACGGACAGGAGGTCGCCGACGGACAAGAGGTCGCCGACGAACATGGGTCTCCGACGGAACGGGAGGTCGCCGACGGACAAGAGGACGGCGACGAACGCGCGGGGTCTCCGCGCCGGCCGTCTGCGGAGCGAGGCGTCTGGGTTCACGGTGCACACAGTTGCTCGTCCGCTGACAAGATTGATTTTCAAGAGCAGTGACGCGGTTCGTAACGGGCCGGCTGTCCCTATTCACAAAGCCGAGCGCCGGAGGGTCGGCGGAGGGACCGGAGGGGCCGGAGAGGCCGGAGCGCCGGCCGCCGGTACGGGCGTCTGCGACTTCTTTACCCGGCCGTTTTGTGTACCGTCGCCGCCGTCGTCCCCCGCTGTGCACTGCTGTGTCCCCGGCAGTATAAAGATCGCGAAGTCTGCCCTCTGACAAATACCGGCAAAAACCTCCGTCTCTCTCTCTCTCTCTCTCTCTCTCTCTCTCTCTCTCTCTCTCTCTCTCTCTCTCTCTCTCTCTCTCTCTCTCTCTCTCTCTGTCTCTGTCTCTCTGTCTCTCTCTGTCTCTGTCTCTCTGTCTCTCTGTCTCTCTCTGTATGTCCGTCTCTCTCTCTCTCTCTCTCTCTCTCTGTCTCACTCTGTCTCTCTGTCTCTCTCTCTCTCTGTCTCTCTGTCTCTCTATGTCTCTGTCTCTCTCTCTCTCTGTCTCTCTCTGCCTCTGTCTCTGTCTCTCTCTGTCTCTCTGTCTCTCTCTCTCTCTCTCTCTCTCTCTCTCTCTCTCTCTCTCTCTCTCTCTCTCTCTCTCTCTCTCTCTCTCTCTCTCTCTCTCTCTCTCTCTCTCTCTCTCTCTCTCTCTCAGAGTGTACTCACATCGTCAAGGCGTATTGCCAGCGCTGCCGTATGAAAAAGTGCGCCCCTAATGCCCTGCGCCTCATTCCTGCGCTGTTCGCTTCCTGCCGCGGACCCGACACGGCACGGACACGGCACGGACACGGCACGGACACGGCACGGACACGGCGCTGCCAGCCCGCGCCCTGTCGCAAAGGACTCCCACATACTTCCTGCGCGTTGTGACCTCAGCCGGCCGGCTGCAGGAGGGCGGTGTCCACGTCTCGCCGTGTCGCCAGCAGCGCACAGTCAAACGAGCCTCGTGATTCAAGTTGAATTTCTCATAGAGCGGACCGTGCGGGACCGTGCTGTGTCCACGGGGAAACCACTCTCGATTTTAGTGTACACTGATTATATTCATTACTTGGATTTTGAAGAACGTCGCAAAAGTATGTAAATATCCTTAATTTAAAAAAATCTGGCGTATGTACCATTACAATTTGCACATGTTTCCTCGAGAGAAAAATTCGTTTCTTTCGCCGCAGTTGGTCTGGATGTTGTCGACCAACCCTGGAACACCATACCGATGCATTTTTATTTGTTTTGCGCAGTTAGCCTTTACCAACTCAAAGGTATTGGTGGACTACTAGAGTCGAAGAAAAATGTTGAACATAAGGGACCTACTGGACGAGAAAAAAAAACGTTTAAGACACTGGCAAGAATCGATCCGTCGAACTGCCCGTCACCAACCCGTCCGCCTAACCAAGCGGCTACTGGCAGAACTCGCTAGCTCCACAGCCCCCGGCCAAAGCTGTCGTCGACAAAAATCCGCCTTCTCCCCAACGAAAGTTTTCTATTTAAATGTCATTTTTCCGTCCCCGCGCTGTGTCCCCGCGGGTTACGCCCGTCCCGTCCCGGTATTGGTCCCGTGCGCAGGCGTGGACAACAAACACGGGCCGAGGCGGGGCGGCAGGGCGCCAGCCTGTGATGCGAGGAGCCCGCCAGCCTGTGGCCGTCACGTAACCCTCCCACATCACCTCACACCGGCCGCGCCTGCCCTGCCCTGCCCGCCTACAAGCACACCTCGAAGGAGACCGCAGCCCCGCCGGCCTGTGTGCAACATCAGCAGCATCTCCGCGCGATCGCCGCCAGCTACGCGGTTGTCGGCGCCACCGTTGTTACCCCACGTCCCCCGCGGCCCCCGCGGTCCCCACAGCCCCCGCGGCCCCCGCGGCCCCCACAGCCCCCGCGGCCCCCGCGGCCCCCACAGCCCCCGCGGCCCCCGCGGCCCCCACAGCCCCCGCGGCCCCCGCGGCCCCCACAGCCCCCGCGGCCCCCGCGGCCCCCACAGCCCCCGCGGCCCCCGCGGTCCCCACAGCCCCCGCGGCCCCCGCGGCCCCCACAGCCCCCGCGGCCCCCGCGGCCCCCACAGCCCCCGCGGCTTTCGCCGCCGAGCCGAGGACGCCCCGTGCGCGCCGTATGGAGTGTGGACGCGGTGCACTGAACTCGGCGCGCACAACGACGGTCAGGTTAAGCGGCCCCCGTGGTGCCCCCCTCGGCCCCCCTCGGACCCCCGGCAGGGCCCGCCGCCATCCGCGACCTTTCTCCTCATCTCAAATGATGCGGTCTGACCTTTGTAATGAACGTGGCCCCCAAGCAGGCGGTCACCCCTGGATCCGCCCCTGGACGCTGGGTGACACTGCCGTGACACCCACGTAACACCCACGTGACACCCACGTGACACCCAGATGGCACCTACCCAACAGCCACGTGATACCCACGTGACACCCACGAGACACCTACCCGACACCTACGTGACACCCACGTGACACCTACCAGACACCCACGTGACACCCACGTGACACCCACGTGTCACCCACGTGACACCCACGAGACGTATACCGATTAGAAGACGACACGGCGGAATCGCCGCGACAGATATGGTCTGATAAGGACGGTAATGAGGCGAGACCGCATTGATGTCTTCCCCACCTTGTCCGCATGCGTACATACGTTACATTACATTACATGCATTGCACCGTAATTGCAAATTTTAGCGATAACAATCGCGCTTTTGGTGAAAGTTTGGCGTTCCTTTTGTGAGTGCGCCGCTCGGCGGATAGAGGGCGCCGCCGCAGCACCAATCTCTTACCTAACTGAACTGGGCACCGTCGTTTGGAGCAGTCTACGTTGTTGTCAATGTAACGGGCTCTGATGAAGACCGTCCTGTGGGTTATTATAACTATCATTGCCTCTTCCCCCTCTTTTTCCATCTTAATTGACTCGGGCTTCCCGCCGTCGTCGTCGTCGTCGGAAATGGAGGCACACTTTTTTTTTTATTTTTTTCTCCCCTGTGTCTGAGGTTGGGCGCACTGGGAAACACAGATGTCGTCGTTGCCTGTTTAGGCGCTCGCGGGGGATGTTGAAAAGCTGTAATTGTGGTAAGCCTGGAGCAGGCTTCACCGCTTTCCCTTCTCCGCTTACGAATGCCTGTGGTAGCGCCACTGGTGCACTGATCGGGTGCGGGACAATGTCGTCACCGGCATGCACTCTCGGACGCCCTTGACAGGTGACGGGGGTGTCGGGTCAGGGCGCCCGTACGGTACGGTTGGCAGCCCTTTCCTTTTACAGGCAGACGCGCCGCCGCCACCGCCGCTGCCACTCTTCACCTTACACGATCCTTTATAGCTCTTTCCCCAGGATTGTATTCGCCACCAACAATAGTAAAATCGTCGGTGGATTCACGGCGAACACGGCGCAGCGGCACTGGTCGTCGTTTTATTGGGCGAAGCTTCGCTAGCAGCTGCAGGCGCGCGCCGAGACTGCCAATAGTGCGGGGATGTGGGCCAGTAGGGTTGTTGTCGTTATTCGCAGTCAATGTCTGGCACTAAAGCCATCAAGACCCGGGACGGGGTTGGGGGTCAAGCACTTGTGGACTTTCTCACGAACCCTTACGCTCTCTGACATTCGAGTACCGAGGTTCTTCTGTCAGATTCTGAGTTGTTACTCCGCTCGTCTTTTGTTTCCGATCTTATTGACCACCGAGAGCCGCATCCCCCATCATCTTCTTCCTCACAGCCTTCTGTATACCTCGCCACCTGACGTGTCGCAAAGGTCGAGGCCTTCCCACTGGGCGGCGGTGCGTAGGGAACGTTTTGCATGCTGCTGTGCAAGGCGCAGACTACGCCTTACAAGTCGCGCAGCAGGCGGCGACCCAAGTAGTCCAGCGCCTTGTAGTAAAAGTCAGCAGCTGAGGCAGCGGCTGTCATCAGCGCCCTAGGGGGCCGTGTGTGGCCGTGGCCGTGTAAGGAGACTGTCCTCCTAAACTTCAGAGCTCTAGTTTGTCACAATGTCATTGTACGCAGCAAGGGTGTGGAAATGGTGGCCTTTCCTCCTCTGAGTTCGCGTGCCGCACGCCCGCACTCACGCCATGTGGGATTCGGGCCGCGCGCGGAGGGGGTTTCAGTTAGCGTCACGAGCGAGCGCGGGTCCACCGGCCACGCCCATTCAATCCCCCGGGGGCAGCCACGCCCATTGGTCGAGTCCCTGGGGGCAGACCTGTCCCAGGTTTATATTCAGTCGTGCCAACATTCCGCGCCGCAAAAGCCTTCCGGGTGCAGATCCCCGTCATGTGTGTGTGTGTGTGTGCGTCAGTACCGGAGGGGGCAGCTCTCTCTCTTCGTCCCCCATGGTCTTCTCTTTCTTCATTTTTTTTTTTCATCTTCTTGCTTCTCTTATAGGTTTGCAGCAAGTGATTAGCCGCCTTTATGACCTGGAACAAAAGAATCACACGGATATAGAGGAGGCACCAGATCTGGCCGCTGCCGCTGCTGCTACCGCTGCTGCTGCCGTACTTTCGCCGGGGATGATCGAGGAAAAGAAGGGGGACAGTCCAGGGCAAAACAACACGTGTCACCACCCACGGCCACGACACTCTGATCACGCGACCAGCCCGGAAGCTAAAAGCAATCGAACGAGTAATTGGAACCCTATAGCACACCCAGGCAACAAAACGTAGGCAATATTTCCCGCGAGGGTCATGGAATGGAATGTTGTTGTTTTGTCGACAAAGTTTTGGACCTTGGCTTTAATATGTAACGGGCCTGGCGGCTGCCGCTGGCTCGACAAGCACAGCCGATGCCTTTTTTACGACTTTTTCTCCCTGGCCACCCAGCCCGTCCATCCGCCACCAATTTGCACGGCATGCGATGAGAAATCGCGCGTCACGCAGCATGAAATGGGGACGCTCAATGTGTCATCCTTCTTCTTCGCTCTTGCCACCCCTTTCTCACTCCTTTCCCTCCGACAGAGTCGCATTTATCCCTGCATATTTCCGCTCGTTTTAACTAGCGTAAAGTTGTACATTCAAATATCGTTCTAACATAACAAACATGACATTCTTGATCGAATGTTTTGTGTGCTTGGCAGCTACTGTTCTGTGTTTTGGAGACGACGCCTGGAGGGTAGGCTTCCGTTGGACGTACGTGCGTTGCGGGTCTGCCTACCCTGTCGATCTGCAGGCGCTAACTGATCTAGTCACTTTTGTTTTTGTTCTGGAGAGCGAAATCAACAACAAGACAACAACAAACATCACACATCACACACACACACACACAAATACAAACACACAATCGTGTATCGACGACGAGACGTTACGTAAGAAAATCAATACACTATAAAGTCGTGCGCCATCCGCTGCGATTGTGTGTGTGTGTGTGTGTGTGTGTGTGTGTGTGTGTGTGTGTGTGTGTGTGTGTCACCGGACCAGACACGGCTATCGGATCGCGCCCTTTTCCAGCGGACACAACCAACCAACCTCCGGGTCGATCGTTATATCGAAGAGGCCTCTTTTCTTAACGAGCGGGGGGGGGGGGGACCAAAGACAAAAGGAAGAAAAAGAAGAAGAAGAAGAAAGGCGCGCCTCCGCCGGGCCTCGAACCCGCGCCGCGCGCCTCCCGGTAATTTTCACCATCGGACTTGACGCGCGCGGGGACAGTAAAGCCGGGGAATTTACGGAGGACCTTAGCAGGCGGCGCTATTGGAGAATGAGTACGTGACGTAAGAGCGTGTGTGTGTGTGTGTGTGTGTGTGTGTAGGTTTAGGTGTGTGTGTGTGTGAGTGTGTTGGGAAAGTTCCGATAAGTGTGTGTGTTTTGTGCGTTCCGTGTTAATTTCATGTCCAGCTGTGTCCATCGTATACACTTCTTTTACGACAAGTGGAGCCCTTGTGGATCGCGGTTACATCAACTCTACACACTTTTCATCCTTAAAATTTATCTTTTTTCCCCGCCCTTGGAATTAAAAAGCAGCGTTTCATTTTGCTTGGGGAGCAAAACATGGCCAGCTGAGGGGGAGCATAATGAAGCGAAAGTGACACCAGGCCGTTGGCTCATTTGGATGCCGAAAATGCGTCGTGTCAAATCGTGTTTGGTCACAGACGGTTCGTTCGAGTCATACCCGGCCGAGAGATTTGTGGCGCAGCCTATGTAACACACCGCGGGCGAGTGAGTGCGGTGCCCTCTGTGCTGGACACTACAATAAGTGCGACAGAGAAACGAAATCACAGGGGGAGTTATGGCGGAGGAAGTGTGTAAGGATTACGATACACCATACAGACCGGTTGCACCTTTGAGCCAGAGGTGACAATGGCATAGCGTATGATATCTTACCGCTTAGATGAGAATAAACAGTCACAAATCCGGCGGGTTCAGGCAACTTTCTACGAGTGTGCCTCTTCTAATCATGGCCTGTAATGCACCATTGAACGCTGAGGGAGGGAGGGAGGGAGAGGAGAGGGAGGGAGGGAGCGAAGGTGGGAGAGAGGGAAGGAGGGGGCTGGCTTGCGCACGTCAGCGCAGCACAGTGAAAGATGTATGGTAATTTGAAGGTGATAATCTCCGCCGTCGAAAAGAGGCAGCAATTGCTGACCCACCGCGGCGGGCAGCGCGCGTGCGTGCAAGCGACTCGGTAATTCACTTCCGCTGTCTATCCATCTATCTATCTCTCGGTCTATCTCCGATTTGATGACGCAATTGTTAAAACTCAAGCACGCTCCCGAATGGCGTAACGGAAAATAGTTACACAGGGTGTGTGTTTTCAGATTCAGTACCTTTGACACCTTTGTTTGACAGCTTTGACACTTACAGACAGACAGACAGACAGAAGACAGACAGACAGACAGACAGAGAGAGAGAGAGAGAGAGAGAGAGAGAGAGAGAGAGAGAGAGAGAGAGAGAGAGAGAGAGAGAGAGAGAGAGAGAGAGAGAGAGAGAGACTGAGGGATAAGGGACTGGACTGGTCCTTGGGAGCTGACGGGCAGGACAGGGCAGGGTTATGCACGCAGCGTGTGCGACAAATCCCATTGAGCGCGATGAAAACGAAAGTCCCCCTGCTCCTCTTTTGAAGTGGTCTGGGCCGGCAGCGGTGGCAGCGGTGGCAGCGGTGGCAGCGGCGGCAGCGGCGGCAGCGGCGGCAGCAGCGGCACGACAGCAGCCAGGGCCTCTGACGTGATTAGTCCGCCGGCAGACGCGGGGACCCGACCATTGGACACCCACGGGCACTACGACTTTCCCTTTCTCATAAGTATCGAGCACACCACGTTGAAAAGCTCCTCCTGGGGCGGAATGAAGGGCGTGGAAAAACTTGAGGAGAATGACGCAATTGTCGCAGAGTATTTTAAAGAAATGATTCAGGAGCATATCAAGGCCGCACAGTTTCAGCTGATTTTTCAACTTAAAAAAAAAATGATTGAAATGCTTTTGATGTTTGTGTGATGTTTTCTAATGATTTTTTTTTTCTGTTTGATTCCAGGTAAACTGAAAACCACCGAGGAGTTGTCTGGCGATAATTGTTAATTCGCCGTCGGGTGAGCCGAGCCTTATTTTTACGACGGGATCAAGTCGGACTGAGCCGAGCCGCGCCGGGCCAGGAACAATAATTTTCTGGATGAGGAAATGGAGCGGTGGTTCTCGTCTGATCTCGTCTTCCTGTTCCTGGGCGCCGCTGGGTGCCGCGGTCGGGGCGGCCGACGGGGACGCGATGGTTCGCGTCGGCCGCCGATGCACCGTCATCGCTCCCCTTTCTCGTACCGCCGCCAGTATTCGAACCCGCGCGATCAATAACCAATGTCAATCAACGCCGGGGAAGAGAGAAAAAAATCAACAGTGGACGGCGCGGTAGTGTGATGCTGCACAAGTTTTTGTTGCCGCTAGTAAAGACTCTGTGTCTCTCCCTCTCGCTCTGACTCGCTTCTCTGCCGGCACTGCCATCTCACTCTGGCGGCGGAACAATCGATACATTCTCGTGTCGGCGTCCGTCATCCTCCGATGCAGTCTGCAGCATCCAGTGCCGCATCCAGCGCACTCCGAGATAAATCACACGACGGCCGCCAGGCGGCGCCACCGACTTTCCAGTGCTGATTTATGCCCCGTTTGTGAGTTTGTGGCTCCGGGGTGGACACGGACACGGCGTGGGGCAGACCAGATCTGGCTGCGCCTCCGTGCACCTTCAGGCCAGATCAGGACCGCAGGCCTACCACCAACTTCCTCTCTCATTTTCGGTCGCAAAAGGTCATGTGACCCTATTTTCGGAACCCTGGCGCCAAGCCGAGTTGAACTCAGGTCCCAGTTCTTAAACATAATGGCAATATCAGTTTTCAACCTAACAGAATCCTCTTCTATCTTCCTCATGTTCGGTCAGGATGTCGCGTGGCCCCAGTTTTGGAACCCTGACGCCAATCCGCGTCAAACTCAGGCCCCAGATCTGAAGTTCGATGTCAAGTTTTGAAGACGCAGCCGCGCCGCTCGTTGACGTAACTCGAGGGGACGACACTCCTCATTAATCTTCATAACACACCGTGACACGCCTCATGATACCGGCGCGTGTTGCATCACGGCAGTATCATCACACAAAGGGGCGATGCCGAGATCGATGGACGAGGTTCGAGCGCCATGCCTCCGCCGGACTCCCAATAAGGCGTTAGTGGGGCAATTGATTAAGTCTGATAGTGGCAATTTGTGCCTCGGTAACTCTGGGACGTGCTGCCGGCGCCCGCGCGCCTCTGGTTTGTACAGAGAGTCTCATTAAATTAATTTCAGTGTTTTTTTTATTTTTTTTAAATAATTTTTTTCGTTGCGACTTTTCTAGCAGCGTCGTCTGGTGGCAGTGGCGCGGGGAAGCGATGCTAGCCCCGGTGTTCACGATCCATTTTGCATTACATGGCTGGGTGGCTGTGTTCTCCTGGCCGGCCGGGCCTCCGGGCCTCCGGGCCTCCGGGCCTCCGGGCCTCCGGGCCTCCGGGCCTCCGGGCCTCCGGGCCTCCGGGCCTCCGGGCCTCCGGGCCTCCGGGCCTCCGGGCCTCCGGGCCTCCGGGCCTCCGGGCCTCCGGGCCTCCGGGCCGTGGGCCTCGTGGAGCGCATCGCTGTACTTAGGGAGTCATATTTCAGCATGAGCGTCGGACTGGAACCGGCGCCTATAATAACACGCCGCGGGCATCCGGCTGCCGGCACCGCAACACCGCCACACTTTAGAAGGTCACACACATTTTTGTCATGCTTATCGAACGGTCGGGAAAGGAAGAGAAGATCAAAATCCGTCTGAATAGCGACTCACGGTCCCGCAGAGGCGCCTGGGAGGTAGGCCGGCGTCAGACACCCGTGCGCTGCGGGTCTGCCTACCCTGCCGTCAGCAGGCGCTAGGACACCGGGGGGGGGGGGGGGATTCAGGGGCGTTAAAACGAACCAAGAAAGGGAGGGGTCATACGTTACGGGTTGCCTACCTTCAGGGGCAAAGGTCTCATTCGGGGACGAAAATTTGGAGGGGGGCAATCGCCCATTCGCCCCTCCCCTAATTACGCCCCTGGGGAGATTTCTGCGTTCTTGTAGATCTGAGCTAAATTTTTGGAAAGTACTTAATTGTTTTGTAATGTTTGTTTTAATTTTTAAATTTAGCTTTTTGGTGAGTTTTTTCAGTAGATAGGCTCTCCGTTTTCTCTTCCTCTTGCTAGGAGCGGCAACGCCCTGCTCACGCGGCGCTCGTACAAAATTTACGATTTCTTCTCCTTCCTGCTGTTCGCCGGCTGGGCGGGGCCCATAGATACACGGGGCCCCGCATTACGTCGCCGTGGGATTCATTTTCGGAGGCACAATGCAGACGGGGCGCAAACGTTCGTCATAACCGTCTCGCACACTGCATGCGGCTGGGACCCGGCCCGGCCACCCCGCGGGGCTCCCCCGGGCCTCGAGGACGGGGTACTACACAGAGGCGCGGGAAAGTTCCTATCCAGCACACACCATTCAGCATCTGAAGCCCGGCGCCCTGCTCTTGGTGTGCGACAAGGAACACTTCCCGGTATAGTGTATCGCCTGTCTCGCTCTGCCCCGTCAGTAGCAGAGCGGACTGCCCATACTGCCCGCACCATGATTTTAAAAAAATCGGGTGGGAACATCTATGTGGTTTTAAAAAAGTCGATTCCCCCTCCCCACCCCCACAACACAAATGATAATTGGCATGTTTTTATGTATTTTTATTTTTGCCGTCCGAGGTACACTGCTGTTCTAGAAAAGGAAAAGTGCGACACAGTCAAAATCCTACGAAAAAAACCAAGGCTTCGTGAAATCCTTCGCATTACGAAGACTTTCTTTGCAGCCTACGAATAAGGTCTTTGTAGGGTTTTTGTTCCGGAGGAACGGTGGAAAAACTCTGAAGTGGAAGCGCACAAGTTTCTTCATTTTTACCCTCGAGCATTTTGTTTTATTCTCTAACCGTTGACCGTGGCTCACCGCCTTGTGCGATAGGAGTTAACGACGAGAAGAGCGCGAAAATAGCGGGCGGTGCTTTGAGGGGGGTAGGGGAGGGGGGCGCCGCGAGCCGCGGGTGTCCGGGTTAGCCATGCGTGTTATTGGGGCAGGCTATTGGTGAACAATGCATCTCGGTCAGAGCAGCCAACAGGAATGCAGCCACAGAGAAGGCGCGTACAGTCACGCAAAATAATGTTGAGAAATCACGGTACGCCCCCAGTGGGTACGGTGTGAACTTGTGCCCGACACAAGTTCGAGCCCCCGCGCATTCTTCCCGCCGGTTTCGGTGTTGTTGTTTTTTTTCTTTTCTTGTTTTTTTCTTCTTTTTCTGGTCCATGTCTCCGATGCGGCCGCCTCCACCCCCTCTGGCCTGGTATGCGACAGTTGGCGGCACTGCCCTCCATATCAGCCCGCCGACGGCTTCCGGATATGGGCCGGCGGTGCCAGGCGATGCCAGGCGATGCCAGGCGATGCCTCGTGTCGTCTGCTGCAGCGTCGTCTGCTGATTCTGGGAATCCAGTGCTGCCGCTGCCGCAGCGCGCGAAATGTTGTGGGCCGGTTGCAATGCCGTTAAGTTGGCAGCGGCATTCTCTGCCGTGACCTACCCAACACACACATGGCCCGGCCGGCCCGGCCCGGCCATGTGTGAAGAGCGCCGCGCGACATGTGTAGGGGGCACAAAGGGCACACATCGACCTTTATCCTTTTCCATCGAATTTGCGGATACTCTCTCTCTCTCTCTCTCTCTCTCTCTCTCTCTCTCTCTCTCTCTCTCTCTCTCTCTCTCTCTCTCTCTCTCTCTCTCTCTCTCTCTCTCTCTCTCTTTCCTTCTTTGTCCCTGAAATCGTGACCATGACCATCATGCTAAACGCCACGGACTTCATGACCAGCCCTGCACAGGAACGTCCCGCAACAAACACATGCGACGACTATCCTATCAGATTCCTCTTCCGTTTTCCTTTCTTCTCACTTTTTTTCTTCTTTTTCTAATTCTCTTCGGGTTTTTTATTTTGTCTTCTTTATTTCCGTCGATGGATCCGACAGACACACCGGTCCTATTTCGGACGACGAACGGTTCCTTCTCAATTCCCCTTTGATTCCACGCTCCAGCCTTATAGCCTCCCAGGTTGACCCGATTATCGTGATAAAGCACGGCATTCGGTGTGTGTGTGTGTGTGTGTGTGCGTGTGTGTGTGTGTGTGTGTGTGTGCATCCAGAGAATGAACCCAATGATACTAATATCGGATCACAAGATTACACGCGGCGTATATCCTTTATGAGATGGCCACTAAAACTAACGTCTCACTCTGGCTCTGTCTCCATTGAGGCACCCACGGCACACACACCACCCTCTGCTTTATGTTATGGTCGGCACAGCGCTATCGGGTCCAACAGGGCCGCGCCTCTGACCACAGATCAAAACGTTATACCCAACGAGTGAAAGCCCGCGTGCAACGCCATCCGCCATCTACAAAAATTTTCTCGGTCCTACAAAGTTTTTATTTCTCTTCGAAACGTTGACAAGCGAACATTATTTTGCAGTGGATAGGAGTTTTTCAGTTTTAATTTAGATTTCAGCGCGCAAAGTGTACGATAAACTGACGCCGTAAAGGGAGTAAAAAGGGGCGTACCGGGCAGCATCGTCCGTGTGTTTGTTTTTACTGGCGGACAGAATGGAGTCGTTGTCGCGTTTATGGCCTCAGCGCCCGTCGGTAGGGGGTCCAGGCCAGGGTTCGAGTACTGGCCGCGGCGAATGCTTCTTCGATGTGAGAGAGAGAGAGAGAGAGAGAGAGAGAGAGAGAGAGAGAGAGAGAGAGAGAGAGAGAGAGAGCGAGAGAGAGAGAGAGAGAGAGCGCCGAAGGAGGTTGGGGCCCCATTTGACACAGCTAGTGCCGCGAAGGTGGTAGGGCCACATTTCACACACCTTTCAGTGTGCCTGGGCGGCTCCAATGTGTAGGTAATGACTCATTCGTCAGAACCCCCCTCCTCCCTCTCTCTCTCTCTCTCTCTCTCTCTCTCTCTCTCTCTCTCTCTCTCTCTCTTTCTCTCTGTCGTTCCCCTCCCCCCCTCCCCTCCACGCCCGTCGACGGTCTCGTGCGCGCTGACCGCGTGGTCATAGACGCGACCCTTTGGTTCGTGCGTGGTAGCTGCCCGTGGTTAGCCCATGGTGGGCCGCATGGTGACCGGCAGGCTATGGTGCCGCCCTCCCAAACTCGAGCAAACTCGCCCGTGTGCTGTGACGACGCCTGCCCGAAAGCGAAGGTGCCTGCCGTGTTGCCGGCATGGCTGCCTGCCGTGCTGCCTGCATGGCTGCCAGCTCTGCCAGGGCAGGGTCCTGAATGCAGCCCACACTCGCGGAGCATTGTCAGGCCGTGCGATGTCTTCACAACGCCGAAAACACACAGAAATAAAAATCGCCGAAAAGTAGTGTTGGCGGGGCAAGCAGCTCAACGCTCTCTGCGCCCACACCAGCGTTTAGGTCTCCGCCGAGTCTGGTCTGGTCACGAATTACGTCACGCCAACTGATGAGGGCTCAAGGTGTGTTCAATGTCACAAGCGTTCTTCGATAAGATTAATATTTTTTTTAAGTTTTCATTTTACATGTTGAGCTAAAAATTATTTTTTTTTGTTTTTTTTTTTTTTTTTGGGGGGGGGGGGGTGAATTAGCGTGAACTGACGGATGGAAACTTCAAACTGCGAATTTTAAATGTTAGCAAAAATAAAAAGGACGGTGGGGATGGTCAGGGTGGACAGTAGTCGACGCGACGCCACACCGCCCGGGGCTCGGCCCGGGGCCGACGGGACGGGGGGCAGTCCACGAAGAATGCGGGTATGTGGGTCAGGGAGCCAGCAGCCAGCCAGCGCCGTGCCCGTGCCACTCCACTCCACTCCGGGCCGAGCCGAGCAGGGCTGAGCCGAGCCGAGCCGAGTCAAGCCGAGCCGAGCCGAGCCGCCGGACACCTGCCTGGACCAGGACCTGTGCCCGGCTCTTCCCCCACCATCATCCTCTCACTCTTCCTCTCTGCTCTCTCTCTCTCTCTCTCTCTCTCTCTCTCTCTCTCTCTCTCTCTCTCTCTCTCTCTCTTGCTCTCTCTCTCTCTCTCTCCCCCGCAGGGAAGGGCCCCCATGGTATGCCGATAGCAGCAGCCGACAGGTGTATACGGTAACCTTTCTCCCGGTACCTGTGGCCCGGGCGGCCAGCCGCCCTTGTGTGTGTGTGTGTGTGTGTGTGTGTGTGTGCGTGTGACTTTAACCTAATTCGTAAATAGTTGCAGTGCAAGTCCGTGATACAATACAGCGGTGTGCATCTTATAAGAAATTTGGCCGTGTCTCTGCACGCTCCCCCGAAAACTGAAAGTAATTTAATCAACAATAATCAAATTACTTGTAAATCAATTTAATTACATCAGTAGGATAAGGATGCCACACACTCGCTCAGCTCATGTAGGCGACTGTGTGTGCGAATGGGGGACGTGTGGGAACAACGGGTGTTGGGCGTAAAAGCCTGCTGCACTAAGCGAGCACACTCGACGGCCCCATCTCTCTCTCTCTCTCTCTCTCTCTCTCTCTCTCTCTCTCTCTCTCTCTCTCTCTCTCTCTCTGTCTCTGTCTCTGTCTCTGTCTCTGTCTCTCTCTTTCTCTCTGCCTCTCTCTCTGTCTCTCTGTCTCTGTCTCTCTCTCTTTCTGTCTCCCTGTCTCTCTCAGCGGTGCTCACACCTGCAGGTGTGTGCAATGTCAAGAAGACAATCGCCGCCAGCAGCAGCATCCGTCTCTGTCGCTCCCACAGGAACCACCGCTATGCTGTGTGGTGCGAGCGGAGGCGGCAGAGGCGCTATTCGTACGCGGCCGCCTGGGATGGGAACCCCCCCCCCCCCCCCCCCACGGATCCCGGTATCGTTATCCTCACCATTACTCCCTGTTCATTGAAACGGAGTGCTGCCTCCCCGCGGAGTTACGGGCGTCAGAGAGAGATGGTAGAACATTTTATGCAGTAAGCATAATTTCGGCTGCACGACACACAGGACAGCCGTAATTATAATAATGTTAGCAGTATAGTAATAATAATAAAAATAATAATAATAATAATAATAATAATAGGTAATGTTGGAGAGGGTTTATATGTTGACGCGGCCGACACACGTGTATACCTCGGACACATATGAGTGTCTGCTTCGTACTTACACTTTCCCGAAGCCATATGCAGCAGGTAAACGGCTGGCGATCTCACGGCATCCCAGCCCCTGGAGCGCGCGCCGGGCACGGCACGGCACGGCACGGCACGGCACGGCACGGCACGGCACGGCACGGCACGGCACGGCACGGCACGGCCGGCGCCTCCACAAATGACCCCCCGTACCGTCCCGCCGACTTGACGCCGACCCGCCACGACGACGCCCAGGCCCAGCCCGGCGGGGTGTTGCCAACATAAATTACCCCGCGGCGCGCGAAATCGCAGACACGGCGAGGAGGAAGCGGGGCTAAAAGCGGTTGGCTGCACTGCAACGCGCGCTGCTTACGTTTTGTTGTTAGGGGGGGGGGGGGGGGGGCACAGTCCACACACACACAGCGGGGGAAATTCCCACGGAAATGATTTACTGCCGATAGGCCCGTATTCTCTATCTCTCTCACACCCGAACTGTTATATTGGACCTCACATTGAGGACGGGTGTGGAGGAAAGAAGAAAAGAAAAATAAAGAGGGAGAGAGAGCGAGAAGAAGAAGACAGGGAGAAGAAGCAAGGGCGGGGAAATGACTCCATTTCACACCTCGCGTGATTACTGTTTGTTTTCGCTTATCGGTTGGAAACAGAGGGAACCGGCCCTAAACGCCGCCGCTCCGATCAAATACGTGACCGACTAAAGAGCAGCGGTTCTTGTCCTGAATCTCTTCATTTAATTTTCTTTTCCCTTTGTGTTTTTGTCATTTTTTTTCTTTTAAAGAGAAATGCTCAGCTTCGAAAATTTTGAAAGCGTCACAAACGCATTCGGGTTCGGTGCTGTATTCTCTTCAAAAGCCGAGAGGGCACTTTTGACGTGAAACGGTTGTGAGCTCCCTCATGTCCCCGTAAAGACCCGGGCCGGTGTTAACGGTAGAATCTGGGGCAAGATAGAGACAACGCTGTGGACACCTAATGATGGCAGAGTGAGCGAGAGAGAGGTCCGTGTCGGATGTCAAAGACACTGCGTGAGATTTTTTTTTTAAAGGAAAACTTTGTGTTCAAAGCTACGCCTAGCAACAGTAGAAAAATATTTTGTAATTTTCTGTAAGGGAAAAGTAGATACGAGCTGCAGCTTTCAGGGATAGAACCCCTGAGTATGATGTTTTGCTGGAAAAGAGTTCTTTTTTTTGTGTTTTTTTTTTCGGTGTAAGGAAAGAGGACTGGAGCGATGACCGGGTCCTGTCCTTGGGGCCTCCACCTGACTCAACACTTCCCTGGCGAGGGCAAGGCGAGGGGTGAAGGGGAAAGGACGAAGCCGTCGATGCACCGGGGGGAGGGGGGGGACGCAGCAGGTTCCTAAGCTAATTATGCCACAGAGCGCCAGGAGGAAGGAAAAGAGGGACAGAGAAGGATGTAGAAAAAAGAAGAAACAGAGAGAGTTTTGTTTTTAAGGAGTATTTATCGAGTGAGAGAGGTTAGGGCAAGGCGTGTCGGATAGAGTAGGGTATTCCTGTTATTTTTGGGCCGGTGTAAAGTTTATGGGAGCTGTTTTGATTTACGGCCGCGCCGGCGGTGAGGGCGCTGGTGTCGTAGCTGTGCCGGGCGGACCGTGCGTCTTACGCGGCTCTGGCTGCGGCAGGTTGGCCAGCCCGGGGGGCCCGCAGGGCGGCGCAGGGCGGCCACCTGTACGCGCGAGAGATGTTGATTTGTCGCGCCGACGTGGGTGGGAAGTTGGTACACTTTGGAACAAAAGTTTCTGTCAGGGCGGGCACGAGGATTCGCGACTCCACCAGATCCTGTCTGAACCCGGCCAGTCTCATTCGTTAGTTATTGTAATACTAACATTGTGTTGTGCGGGTGTGGGAGTGAGTAGCATTTCGAAGTACCTTTGGCGGGACGGCCACAGCCAAGCACCGCCTGTGAGAAGTTTCTCGGTTTTGAATGAACCAAATTGGCCGCGCCAACACGCGAGGCGAGAGCTTGACAAGATCTTGACAAGGATAGCAATTTTATTTTATTTTTACAAATGTTTGGCCGGTTGCAGAATTTATTTATTTTTAGACACTGACTGACGGTGAGGCAGCGAGGAATCGAATATGACACAGCTTTGATGGAATTAATCACGCTTTTTAAAAAGGGAGACTGAGAAAAGACCGTTCGTCTCTCGAAGTGTGCGTCTCGTCTCGTCCCGTCCGCTCCCGGGGTGTGGTCTGCCTCGCCCGTTAGTACCGTGGTCGCGGTGCCCGATGAGTAAAGTTTCTCCCTAACTGACTCTGGTGTGACCGGGTGTCGTGTTCTCTCGAGGTGTGTGTGTGCGTGTGTGTGAGTGTGACTGTGCGTGAAACCGGTGCAGGACATCGATAATGCGAACACGATGTTGCAACCCCTCCGCGCGCTCTCTGCAATCGACAGAAACCTGTCACAATCGTTTGACTTTGGGCCGCCGCGGCGCGGTTTCGGTCAGAGCGACTAATCTGGACGACATCCATTCGTTTTCTGGAGGCCTCACAGCGGGTTCGTGTGTCGTCCAGAGTCCAGACCCAGAGGACAAGCTATGCTTATGGAAGCGTCATCGCATTTTTTTTCGCAATGAACTGTTATTGCACTTATTTTGCAATAACAGTTCATTGCGGAATATTGCAGTTCATCATTGCAATTCCAAACGCAGTGGAGTTTCGCTGAATCAGCTGTGTGTTATCCTCCCAACCATACCGCAGAACGCCCGCGAACGGCAGGGTAGGCAAGCCCGCTCGACACACGTGCGTGGAAGCGCCACGATTGCCTGCCCTCCAGGCGCCATCCGACACCGAAACGCAAATCCAAATGATCCAAAGTTCGAAAATGTGTCTTTTTTTGTTTTTTGCAGTTTTGTCCACTGGGACCTTTCTTCTATTTTTTTCTGAACTGTTTTCTGAGTGTTGCTAGAGCTAATTCCTTCTGTTATTTTGTTCTAGGAGTGTGTGTGTGTGTGTGTGTGTGTGTGTGTGCAGGACTCCCACAGGCGCGGGTCATTGCACGCGTAGGTGCGGGTTCGCGTGGCCGCCGAGGTGCCATATGTACGCGGCCGTGCATGTCATGAGAAAAATGGAGAAAACAGAAGAAAAATACTTATTCCATATTTTCGCAATAACGTCTGCGTGAAACTTTGCTGCGCGCAATTATGATACACGTGCCGTGCTGCAGATACGTGGATGTTGTGCGGGTTCGTGTCATCGGTGTGGAGTGAGAGGGGCTTTCTCCATCAGCGGCTGCAGCCAGCGGCTGCAGGCAGAACTGATTGGGTGATCGTGTTGAGTGTGCCAATAATGTCACTAACAAAACAACGTCTCTCTTTCTGTTGCAGAATCCGAAAATTTAGACAATATACGGCAAGACCGAGTTAGAAGAGATGCAAGTGGTGAGTCCGAGAGTCAGTCCTCTCTGTTTTGTCACATCTGTCTTCTTCTGTCACTTTTGTCTTCTGTTGCTTCGTGATCTGTCATTGAAAGTGATGTGCAATCAATGGACCTTGACACGGGTTAAACTTTCTGTTTAATCTCATTGCTCCCATTTCTTCATTCAAACTTTTCTTCTTCAATTTCTCTGTCTCTTTTTAATTTTTTATCATATTTCAAATTAGCCGCATATAGACGGTCTCTTGTTTTCTCTGTCCTAGCTTGCTTTATTATGGCCCTGCAAACACGAAATAACTAATTTTGATAAGGATTTGATAAGATATATGACTACACGGCGCGCGCCTGACAGGGTAGGCAAACTCGCTTGGCCAGGTGGGGTGGGGGAATTCCCGTGGGAGAGAGAGGGGCGAGGGTGTGATTTCCGAGGCGAATGCACGCGAGTGCGAGTGAGACAGGCGTGTCATACCGCACGCAGGCCGGTCGTGGCGGCCCTAATTGCAAGGAGTACGGCAGCCACTGCCAACCTCGGCCGTGAGTTGGCAGCCCTGCGGCGGCAGGGCGCGGCCTGGGCTCGGCCAGGGCGCGGCCGCAGCGGTGCCAACCAGACCCACGCAACAGGGCCGCTGCGTCACTCCCCATTAACCCACAAATGTATTACATTTTTATTTTCGCGTTGTGGCCGCCCTGAGTCGGCTTTCTTTCGACCTGCGACGGCGCGGAACAGGGCGGGGCGGGGCGGGGCGGGGCGGGGCGCGGTCCCTGACCGTCTGCCTCCGCGATCGAGCGCACTCTGATCTCATGATCTCACAGACGCTGCGGGCGTTGAAGGGGCCGCCACGGCCACCCGGAAAGCGTTATGAAGATCGATCATGTCAGAAAGATGATAATTTCAACAACAAAAAGAATTAATGGAGTAATATAAGATCCCAGCATCAAATACTGATTCCATTTTTTATTTATGTTTTAAATGACTAAGATTTTTTTCTTTAGTCTCTCGCGACTCTTTTTCTTGTTTTTTTTTTTTGTAGAGTGGGATATGGCACTTACCACACTGTTTCATAGTGATGCCTGTGTGTGTGTGTGTGTGTGTGCGCGCGAAGTAGTTCCCTGGGAAAAAATAAAAAGCACGTCAGGTAGCCAACGCGAGTGTAAACCGCACGTTCGGGTTCACAGTGCACACACACACACACACACACACACACACAGACACACACAGACATACACACACACACACGCACACGTGCTGCCGGTAGCCACACATGCTGAGAGAGAAAGACGGCTAGATGGTGGTGGTGGGCCGGGCCGAGCGGAACTTTGTGGAAAGGATTTCCAGCACGCCAAGGCGTATTTTTTTTTCTTCAGAAAGATGGAAGAGAAAGGACTCATGGCGAGAAAGGAAGCGAGCAGTAAAGCTGTACGAGAATGGAATAGAGATAGATAGAGAATGGGAGGATATATAGACAAGGCGATGAGAGATGCGGGTGATAAGGGTGCGGATTGATAAGACGGCGGGATTGCGTACAATCTGCTCGTAATGACGGTCAGAAACGCACACACACACACACACACACACACACACACACACACACACACACACACACACACACAAGATAGTAATGGACTGTGGCTGATGAGGGCACGTTCGCGAAGGCTGTGTTCGTCTTCATCAGTGTTCCCCTCTCTATCAGTGACATCTCCGTGCCCGCCCCTGCACACACACACACACACACACACACACACACACACGCGCGCGCGCGCGCGCGCGCGCCGGTATGGAAACTCCATGAACAGTTATACCTGTGTGTAGCCCCATACACATATATAATACGTGAAGATTATATAAAGATTAGAGGAAAGCAACAGCATATGATGAGGGACGGCGACATGGGAGGATGGCACCGCGGTCGTGGAGTGGGAGCTGACGTGGCCGTTGTCGGGTCGGTTGGACCTGCTGGCCGTCGCCCTCCTCCACCTCCTGTGGTGGTTTTCTGGAAAGAGCCCCGGTGAAAATGTGTGTGTGTGTGTGTGTGTGTGTGTGTGCGCGCGCGCGCGCGTGTGTGTGTGTGACGTAAAGGACAGGTCCCTTTCCTTCCTGCTCCTCACGTCGCAGGACTGACCCACTCGTCCTGACTGTGTGTTTGCAGGTCGTTGGAGTGAGGCTGGTCTGGCTACCGCCGGCGGTCAGTCACAAATAACACAGTTAACCCAAAGTGTCACGGGTTCGAATGCCGTGACGCTGGCACTTTTTATTTTCCTTTTTCTATGTGAAATCCGAGACGTACCGATGCAGATGCACTGTCCTGCGGCTGCAGCAGCACGATAACGGTCCTAGAGGCCGGGGCCGGGTTAGGGCCCAGGGCCGCCCAGGGCCGGCAGGCCGACCAATCAGACGGCCCGGCCCGGCGGGTATCTGCTGTGATTGGCCGGTCCAGTCACGTGGTTACGCCCGGAGCCCCGTCCCTCTGCGCACGGCTACTGCTCCAAATCCTCATAAATTTGGAACCCGCTTCGGCGGCGGCGGCGGCGGCGGCGGCGGCTCGGCCAGCGGCGACTGTCTAGGGGCCGCCGCCGCCGCCGACCCTATATGACGGGAGGGACGGGGCGGTCCCGTTCGCGGACGAAAACGCGTAGCCGAGCCGTGCATCGACGAGAGCTGCGCCGCGGACGGGGGGACCCTGTTCGACGGCGGCCCTAAAGGAGTGTCCGCCGAGGAACTGGTCGCGGAAGTGGCACTCGGAGCTCGGCTCGGCTTGGCTCGGCTCGGCTCGGCTCGCAGTATCATCAGATAAGCGCTCTCTTTTGCTGTTTTACCAAAACATTTCATGCCTCCTTGCCTGTCGAAATTTAAGAAGACGAGTTTTTTGTTGTTTTTTTTGGAGGGGAAGAGGTGGGTTTCTGCAGACACTCCAAATTTCGAGCGTGGCGTATTTTCTAAAATGTTTGCGTTTATTCGAACGCACCACCGGCAGGTCAGGGTGAGGGCAGCAGGGGTTTGTTCATGACCAACACTTTTGGAGGCGAGGGTACACATTTCCCCCGGCTCGTTAGGGCCCGGGTATACTATTATGATCCCGGACGACGTTTATGTGTCCCTCTGCCTGTCACGTGACACATCGCGCCGTAAAGACCGTCACGACGTTCTGTGCTGTATGGGCGTCGCCGCGTCCTTCGCATTCCAGAAGCCATACGGCACCACCGAAACGGGCCCAAAACACCGGCATATTTCAATCGGACAATGTTCGTCAAGTTTTTATTTTCGTGCCCGTAATACTATTTTGCAAAACTATGTTATTTTTATTTTTTGAAAAATTCAAACACTGAAACGCTCTATTTTGTATTAGCAGTTCTATTTCTCCGATAAAACTTTCAATGTTTTTTTTTTTCTGATGAGAAATTGGTGGTTGGCGTGTCGCGGAGTGACCCGGCCCAAGTCCCGCGCATTATCATAATAGTAACGGTAGGCAGCCGACGCGTATAAATCAACCGGGACGGACCAGAGCCACAGGTGGAGGGGGCGGGGCTGCGCTGGCTGCGCTGGCTCCGCGGGCCTCGCTCAGTCAGTCACTGGGTCTCTGGGTTCCCCTCCCGCCGCGGCAGCCGGTTCCCGCGGTGGGGCACCACTCACACGGCGCACGGCGGCGCGGGGCGGTATTCGAACCCGGTAACGCGAGTTGGTCAGTTTCCAAAGCGGGGCGAGGCGAGACAAAAGCGGCAGACGTGTGTTTGGACCGCAGCTTGGCTCACTCACTGCCCAAATTACACACGCCGCACACGGCACACGGAGCCCTCGCTGAGCGTCTGAAATCGATCTTCGCGGCGTGCTCCCGTTTCAAATCGCCCGCCATACATTCGGAGCTAATTAAATTTCCCGCCGCAGAGACGGGCGGGGCCGTCCGGGGCCGGACCAGGTACACGACAGGTACCTCAGGTGCCTGGGCAGGTATGAGAACAAATGGCGTGTATTTGCGTACGCACCACATTCATAAACCACCGCCAACACGTGGTAGTTAATTATCGCCACAGTCTGTCTCTCTCGCTCTCGATAGTATGCATCGCCCGCGCGATCAGAGCAAACAAGGACAGACACACTCTCTTTGACGCTCGCGTCACGTCAGTCTTTTCTGCTCGCATTCCACGCGCCTCTTCTTTTTAAAGAAATTGTATTATTATTATTTTTTTCTTTTTCATTTTGGCCATATTTCCTCTCCTTGTTCGGCCGCGCAGCCTAGGAGGTAGGCAATGTCCAGCGCTCCACGCACCCGCGTCGGCGGATTGCCTACCCTCCCGGCGGTCCCCAGGCTGCTCTGCTACGGTCAATGTACTGACATGTTGGCATTTTGCGACAACGATTCCGGAAGAGGTCACGTGGTTTGTGCACTCTCCCCCTCTCTCTCACACACACACACACTCGCAGAGACTGCAGTGCAGCGAGTCATGGCCTCTGATTGGCCACCGCCGTGCATACAGTTCGCGAGCGATACTCTTCAGTGTGTCCTGTAATGTGACGGACGTGTGTGTGTGTGTGTCTGTGTGTGTGTGTGTGTGTGTGTGTGTGTCTGTGTGTGTGTGTGACTTGACGTGCACAATCATCTGCAAGCACTTTCTACCGCACACTCTGGGTGACTGACATGGGGGCCCCACGCTGGACCAGATGTGTCTCTCTCTCTCTCTCTCTCTCTCTCTCTCTCTCTCTCTCTCTCTCTCTCTCTCTCTCTCTCTCTCTCTCTCAAAACTCTCACTGCTGCCCACTCACACTGTGCAGACCAAAAGCCTCTACCGTTAGCGTAATAACCAAGAGGTGGGGAGGGGGCAGAACGAGGATTATACGGCAGTGAGGCGCCCAGCGGGTTTGTAAACTATTTTTGACGATGTAGCCAACATCTCAAAGTGTGCCTCCAGTAGAATGTAGTATATATATCTTTCCACGTGTTACGGCGGGCCATAATAGAGCAGGACTTTGTAAATATCCGAGCATATGTGGTGCTGGAAGCACACAACACACATCTCATCACTTCTCCCATTTTTTATCTGTCTTCTACCTTCATATCGCTATCCATTCCAATTTCTCAAATCAACACGATAAAAATATTTATTTTTTGCAAGTATACCAGCATATATTACGATCTCTTCCGACTGCTTTCGTAATTATTTGCGTAGCTTTTTGTTGCGTTGTCGACTGTTCTTTCCCGTTGCATTATGGCGTTTCTTTTTAAATTAGAAGCAAAAGTTTTCATAAATATTTTTTTATTTTTTTTTTTTTTTTTGTTGATGGTATACTACTGTTAAATATCGGGAAGGGTCGGTAGTCACGCGGTGTCCTCTTCCGAGTCTGTGCTTCGTGGTGTGGTGCGCCCCCTTCTGTGTCTGTACGACGCCGTGCTTCCCCCGCGCAGATGTCACCACGCTGTACGTGGACCCGCTGCCCGGCCGCAGCGGCGTCCCCCCCGCCGTCGGCGTCCTCTCGTCCACGGCGAGGACCTTCGTCCAGGACGGCGCCACGACCGAGTTCGCCACGCAGGTGGTGGGCACGACGCTGGGCAACGGCGCGTACGCGCAGCTGCTCACCACCAGCTCCCGGGTGTTCTACGACAGCGTCGGCGCCGACCTGAGGTCCCCGCACCACCGGGCGCCCCGGCCCACGGCGCGGAGGCCCACGGCCTCGCAGCCCGTCATCGTGTACCCGACGCAGCACTTCGCCCAGCACGGCGGCCACCTGCTACACTCGGCGGCCGCCTTCAAGCCGTTTGGCCTGGCGCAGTCCGGTGGCCTCTACCAGACGGCGGTCACCAGCGTCACCCCGGCCCCCGCCAGCGTGGTGCAGGCTGTGCCCGCCCCGCCGCCGACGCCGCCCCCAACGCCGGCCCCCGTCCAGGACCCGCTCCTCTCGGAGCAGCAGCGGAGGCCCGAGGGCGTCAGCAACGACCTCGACGATCTGTTCAGCCTGTCCGAGACCAGGAACGCCCTCAACAACGTGATCCTGGTGAACGCGGAGCGTGACCCCCGCGAGTACGCCGCCAACAACGCGGACCGCAACATCGACCTGTACAAGAAGAGGCAGGCCGACGACCGGCCGCCCGCGCCGGCTGCCCCCGCCGCCGGCGAGAACGAGGTGAAGCCCGCCCGCGTCGTGGACCCCCAGCAGGACCTGCCCACCTTCACGGTGCGCCACGACTTCGCCCCCAGCGCCTTCTCCTCCGAGGAGGTCCACGTCGAGACCGCCGAGAAGAAAAAGGACCCCAACAAGAGCATCAGCGGCATCAGCAGGCCGCGCGCCAGCAAGGCGCTCTTCCGAGGCGGGCTCCCCATGAACAAGAAGCTGGACACCGTCACGTACCTCGGCTTTGTGGACTTCACGACCACCGTCGGAGACACCGTCATCATCTTCATGCCGAACACGGGTGGCGCCCCGAAAGCCACCAGGCCCGCGGACGACGGAATGGCCGTGGTGACGGACGTCAAGACGTTCATGTCGCACTCGCCCGGCATGCTGACGCGCACCGTCACGGGGCACTCGCTGACCATGCAGACCTCGCTGCCCACCATGGTGGCCGAACCCGCCGTCAGACCCAGTGCTCCCAGCGCGCCCCGCCAGCCCAAGCAGTCCGTGTTCCAGGACCAGCCAGCCGATGAGAAGGAGGACTACATGCGCAAGTCGTCCGTGCTGGCCCGGGAGCAGGCTTACGAGCCCGCCTCCGTCAAGCTGCGGCCCTCGCAGGTCATCCAGCCCTCCGAGACCAACAGCCCCGTCGCCGCGGCGCTGCCAGCCTCCGACGCCGAGCCCTCCGCCGTCTACGAGTCCGCCAGGCCCACGGAGCCGCTGCCCACCTACAGCACCCGCATCTTGGAGGAGCGCAAGAAGGCGCAGCCGCTCGGTCTGCTCCGCACCATCGACGAGAGCGTGGTGAACGCCGGCACCACTACCATGTACAAGAAGTCCGTGATCGGCACCCGCGTAGACGGCACGTACCGCGAGGTCGTGCAGACGTCCTCCAGGGTCTTCTTCTTCCTGGATGACATCGAGCCCAGCCCCGTGCCCGAGAACAAGCCGCAGACCATCTTCTCGCAGTTTGTCGGCGAGCTCGAGTCCACTACGGCGCCCCCGGTCACGGAGGAGCCCGAGGACGTGAGCACAGTGCCGCCAGAGGTGACAACCCCCGAGAACGACATCTCCAACGAAGTCGACTCCGAGAAGAAGAAGAAGGCTGACGCCGAGGCCGCACTGCGCAGCCCAGGGGTCATCACCCGGGTCATCCCGTCCACTGTCTACAAGACCTTCACCTACCTGACCACCTTCTTCATCCCCGCCGAAGGTTCGCTGACCACCACGTCCATCAAGTCCCGCGAGGTCACGTCCACCGACGTCATCCAGGTGACCCGCACTGTGAAGTCCGGCGTGGACGCCGTGGAGGCCACCCAGTCCCCGACTCTGCCCCCAACAACGACCACCCCGCAGCCCACGCTCCCGCCCACCACGGAGGAGGTCCCCGACGAGGATCCCACGACGTCGTCTCCCTCGACCACCACTACCACTACCACTACCACCACCACCACCACCACCACCACCACCACCACCGAGAAGCCGCCCACTACCACCCCCGAGAAGGAGGTGACGGTACCTGAGGTCACCACCGCCAAGGAGGAGGAGGCGACCACAGCGAAGGAGCCCGAAGAGTTCACCACCGCCGAGGCTCCCGCAACTACAAGCACTACCACGACAACCTCGACGACACAAAGCCCTGCGGAGTCGGAAGACGAAGAAGAAGAAGAAGAGTTGGAAGTCATCTACAAGACGCTCTACACGACGTACACCTACCTGACGACCTTCTTCGAGGAGTCCACGACCAGCGTGGCCAGCAGGGAGGTGATCGTGACCAACGTCATCTCGTCCACCATCGACCCCGCTCTGTTCGCGTCAGAGCTGTTCCTGGAGGACAGTGCCACCACCTCGGCGTCGGACTACCTGATGGCCTCGACGGAGGAGCCCAGGATATCGCCCAGTAGCGTTGCCACCGCGGCCCGCGCAACCGCCAACCATGAATCCGGCCTCTCCCCGAGGAGCGCGACCTGTTCTCGTCCGTCATCGAGTCCGTGGACGTCGAGAAGGAGCTGAGCACCCCGACGGCCGCCTTCAACAGCGCCGGCATCCTGGAGTCCGCCGATCTCAAGACGTATTACACCACCTACACGTACTTCACTACCATCTTCGTGGACGGCGAGACGAGCGTGTCCAGCCGCACAGAGGTGTTCACTAACGTGCTGTCACCCACCAAGACTGCCGAGGTGCAGCCCACCAAGCCCGTCAACATCAACCTGAACAAGGTGCTGCCTTCCGGGGACGAGAACGACGAGGACAACGACCTGTCCCTCACCCGGGCCTACCTCAAGTCCGCCAGCCCGGAGGACTCGACTGAGGACACGCGGTACACGACCATCTCCAGGAACGAGGAGAATGCGCTGAGCCCGTCCGCCGTGCGAGGCGGCGGCGACGACGACGAGGTCTGGGTCACGGAGACCAGGGTCACGGACGTCACCAGCAGCACCTCGGGAGGCAAGAAAATGCAGCGCAAGGTCCTGGACCTGGCGGACTCGAACCTGGACGACCAGATCAGCTCCGAGAGTAACACCGAGGAGATCGAGCCGTCCTACAGCCCGTCCGTGCTGCTGCAGACCAGCTTCACCACGTTCACCTACTTCACCACCGTGTACAAGGGCTCCACGTCCAGCGACATCGTGAGCCGCCTGGAGACCGTCACCAACGTGGCCACGGAGACGGTCGCCCCCAGCGAGACCAACTCGTACAACGACGACGACGCCACCCTGCCCGTCACCTACTTCACGACCTTCACGTACTGGACGACGTTGTACAAGGAGGGCAGCACGCACATCACCAGCAGGGAGGAGACCGTGTCCAACGTAGTGACCCCCACCGTGTCCCTGCCGGCCACAGCGTCCATCGAGATCACTCCGACAGCTGTCCTCGACGCCACGACCCTGGCCCCGACCGCAGCCCCCGAGCTCCTCGAAGACGTCCCTGAGGCCAAGGTCCTGGAGCCGACCACCTACTACACAACTTACACGTACTTCACCACGTCCTACATTGGCGACAGCACCATTCTCAAGTCCAGGCTGGAGACGGTGACGAACGTGGTCAACGCCACCATCGCCCCGACCGTCGTCACCGAGGTGGAGAACGCACTGCAGACGGGAAGAGCCATTGCCAGCGCCGCCCCCGAGCAGGAGGTGAACCCCGTGTACGAGCACGAGGACAAGACCCCCTCCCCGGCCGAGGCAGCGGAGGCAGCGGATCCGGCCCAACCTGCACCCACAGACCCCTCCCCGGCGGCGGCGCAGCCTACGGGCCTGCTGTCCACCATCGTGACCAGCAGCGTCGTCGACGGCGTCACCACCGTGTACTCCACGGACGTGTTCGGCACCTTCATCGAGGGCCTGTACGCGCAGGTTCTGGAGAGCACCACCCGCGTCCAGTCCATCGACGCCTCCATCGAGCCGAGCCAGACGATCGTACCCAACCCGGCACAGCCCACCGGTGTAGTCTCCATCAACGAGGGCAGCATAGTGGACGCAGACGGCGTGACGACGACCTTCTTCACCACCAAGGCGGTCGGCACCTACGTGGAGCAGCTGTACGCCCAGGTCGTGGAGAGCACCTCTTCCATCAAGGTAGACGAGGACAAGGCCACGCAGACGCCCGCCTTGGACCCCACCGTCACCGTCAACGGCAAGTCCTTCCGCACCGGGCTGGTGCGCCTCATCGAGGGCTCCATCGTCAAGGACCACACCACCACGTACTACGAGTCCCGCGTCATCGGGACGCTCATCGATGGCCGCTACGCGCAGATCATCGAGAGCACCTCGAGCTTCAAGGAGGACGCCCCCGCCACCCTGGACCCCAGCGCAGCTGTGCAGGAGATCCTGGCCACCGCCACGGCCGCGAAGGGTCTGAACGTGCAGCCGTCCGCGTCCGTGTCCACCAGCCCGTCCCCCGACGTGATCGAGAGCTCGATGGGCGGCGAGGGCTCCGGGTCCGGCGAGGGCGGCTCCGAGGAGGACGAGGAGGGCAGCGGCGAGGACGACGGCTCCGGACGCCGAGGGGCATCCCGCCTCAACTTCTCGACGCGCAAGCGCACCTTCACGCCCACCATCAGGCCCTTCTCGTCCAGGAACCGGCCGACGTTCCTACCCCGCCGCAAGGCCGAGAAGGCCACCAGCGCCACGACCATCACCAGGAACCTGCTGACGCCCACCATCACTGCGACGCCGGCACTGAAGCCAGACGGCAACGCCGTGCCCTCGTCTACCCGCGGCCGGTTCGCCGGCCCCCGCCGAGGCAGCTCCTCGCTACTGAGCAGCACCCCCGGCGGCACCGTCGACGTCAAGCCCTCCGCGTCAGCCGCCGGCGGCCGGAGGTTCACGGGCCGGTCCCGGACATCGTCCGCCGGCGCCGTAGCGCCACTGGCACCCTCATCCACGTCCGGGTTCAGCGGCGGCCGCCGGTCCAGCTCGGCCCGCATTGCCCCCGCCGTCAGCTCCGGCCCCACGGCCAGCCGCACGAGGGGCTTTGCCTTCTCCAGGCCATCCAGCAGCCGCGTTAACCCCACCGAGCACCCGTACCGCGCGTCCGCAGCCGCCGCCGCGCCGCACGCTCCCGCCGGCAGCTCCCGCTTCAACCGCATCCGCCCCACCAGCGCGCTGCCCGGGCGGGGAGGCGCCGCCGCCGCCACCGCACACCCCCACATCCACGACAACTCGCTGGGGCCCGAGGACAACGACCTGGGCAGCACCACCATCGTGACGGAGGAGACGCCCGCGGTGACAGCTTCTGAAGAGCAGGAGACCCCCGCGCCGCCGACCACCACGGAGTCCTCCAGGAGGAGCAACAACCCCCTGCTGCGCTTCCGCAGGCCCCCTCTGGCCGGCAGGGCCTCGTCGGCCTCCACTACCACACCCAAGCCGGCTTCGACCAACTCGCCTCGCCGTGGTGTGCTGGGCAGGCGTCAGGGTGCGGCCCCGGCCACCTCGACCACCACCACCACCCCCAAGCCCATCACCAGGCCCAAGCCACCCCCGGCCATCGCCAACGGTAGACAGCGGCCCGGCAACAATCTGTTCCCCAAGCGAGGTCTGTTCCGGAAGCCGGGCCAGGCTGAGGAGGAGGAGAAGAAGGAGGAGAAGCCTGAGGAGGAGGAGAAGGCCAACGAGGGCGAGGAGGGCTCCGTCGTGGACAACGAGTACGAGGGGTCCGAAGTAGCAAACGCTGAGTCCAAGTCGACGGCCGCCCCCACCGAGGAGGCCCCCAAGCCCAGCCGACGCGGCAAGACCGTGAACCCAGTGTCCATCCGACCGTTCGCAGGCCGCCGTCCGGGCCGAGTCCGCCGTGATGCCCAGGCTGAGTACACGTACCCGAGCAGGGGAGGCAGGACGTACTCCGGCGAGCGCCAGTACAGCTCCAGGTACAGCAGGCCCACGGCCAGGCCGCAGACGCCGGCCCCGGCCCCCGCCCAGGACCGCGCCGACTACGACTACGACTATGAGTACGTGGAGGTGCCCGCCCCCGCGCCGCCCGCGGCCCCCACCACCAAGGCCCCCACGCACGCCACCCGCTTCACGCCGCGGCCGCGCACCTACCAGCCGCCCGCGCAGCAGCCCGCGCAGACCCCCAAGGAGCAGAGCCACCACCGCGTCCGGCCCACCAGCGCCTCCTCCAACGCGGGCCGCTCCCAGTTCACGCTCCGCAAGGAGACCCCCACCACGCCGGCACCCAGAGCCACCTTCCGCAGGCCGACGACGGCGCCGCGCCGTCGCACCAGCAGCCACGAGACCACCCCCGCGCCGGTGAGGGCCCGGCCACCCAGGCTGCGCTCCTACACCACCACCGAGGCCCCGTCCCACAGGTCCAGCAGCCGACGGGGCTACTCCAGCACCGGCTATACCAACACCGGTTTCACCAGCAGCCGGGGACGCACCTCCACGCGCGGCCGCTACCGCGGGGACGCCGTCGACGACGTGGTCGCCGAGTCCCGCTTTGACGGTACCATCACCGTCACGCACAAGATCCCCACCGAGGTGACCATCCCTGTCATCAACGGCAAGGTGACCGAGTACAAGAACGTGCTGACGGCCAAGCCCAGCCTGCAGGTGTTGGGCCCGCACCAGTACAGCACCACCGTGGGCAAGGACGGCTCGTCGTACATCCAGTTGACGGCCGAGGTGACCGGCACGGCGCCCAACGGCCTGCAGGAGATCACCAAGTTCATCGTGCACGAGACGCCCACGTCCAGCGTCACCTTCACGCCGACGGTGATCCGAGGCCGGAAGACGTCCTTCTCGCACGTCGTGCCCAGCACCGTGTACGACGTGGAGCAGGTGGTGAGCACAGTGACGCCGCAGTTCGGCGCCAACGCGCCCCTCGCCAACATCCTGCTGTCGCAACTCCTGCTCGGCAACATCGGGCTGCAGCCCAACATCGGCCTCCAGGGGAACCCCCTGCTCGGCGGCGGCCAGCCCCAGACCCCCGCCACGCCCACCACTGAGTACAAGACCAAGACCACGACGTACGTGACGACGCTCACGGACCAGACGTCCACCGTGCTGCCCATCACGCTGCGCGGACAGAAGATCTACACGACGCTCATCGACAGCTCCGTCATGGTCATCACGGCCACCGAGTACATCACGGAGACGGTGGTGGTGACGCCGACCGCCTCCCTGCCCACCGTCAACAACCAGCTCAACTCGCTACTGCTGCCCGCGCTGCTGCAGGGCGCGCTGCTACAGCCCCAGCCCACCGCCAGCCCGCTCCTGGACCAGCCGAAGATCCTCCTCGACGACGAGGTGCTGGAGAACCAAGCTGGCCCCAAGGTCAAGAAGGAGGACTCGGAGGCGGACCTGCGGCCGGTGCGCGGCTCCGACGAGGACTCCGTCGGCAGCGAGGAGGAGCCCAAGGAGGACACCAAGGTCAAGAGGCCCAAGTTCAGGCCCGCCAAGAAGATGGAGGTGGAGCCCGCCCCCGCGGCCCCCGAGACAAGCATCGTCACCATCTACGTGTCCGGCCGCCACCCCGGCGAGTTCAGCACCATCCTGTCCACCGTGACGCTGGGCCAGGAGGCGTCCGTGTCCGTCAAAAAGCGCGAGGCCGGCTTCGGCACCCCCGTCGAGGTGCTCGTGCAGCCGTCGCAGCTCCCCGCCCAGCTGGGCAGCTCATTCTCCGATGACTTCGACCTACGCATGGACAAGTACCTCATGTCGGGGATGAACGACATCTCGGTGGAGAGCAGCGAGATGGGTACGCAGAGCCTGGAGAGCATCGTTGGCGACGTCAGCCAGTACGTGAACATGCTGAGCGCCACGCCGGTGGGTGCCGAGGTGCAGGCCACCAAGCAGCTCAAGCAGGCCAAGAAGTACAATAAGAGCAACGATTTTTTCCCGAAGGCCCCGCTGAGTTAGCTCCACCGCTGCGGCAGGCCATCGTGAAAAATAGGAGCACTGATCCCGGCAATTATGACAATAGCAATGCACCAAGGACAGCACCAGGATCCCGTCAGAGGAGGCACGCCGACGGCAGCCCCTCCCCCGACGGAGAACATCACCCATCAACGGAGCCCCCGCGCTCCGTAGCACCGCGGCTCGTGCGGGTGGGGAGACGGCGGCGTCCTGCCTCGTCCCCCGCCAGCCCGGACCGCGTCCCCACTCCGCCCGGGGAGGACCAGGCGGCCACGACATCCACAGCCCTCCCCGACGACGCCACCGCCGAGGCCCCCGTCGACAAACCGACGACGTACAACCCCAAGTCGAGGCGCGTCATCGTCAACACGACCCCCGCCATCCCCAAGGCATTCCGCAGACCTGCCGACGACTTCCAGTCGCCCGAGGAGCCTGCCAAGGCCATGTCCGTGGCCCTGGCCGTGGCCGCCACCACGTACCGGCCCGCGCTCCGCCCCAGCAAAGCGTCGCCCGCGGCCGCCCCTGCGACCGCCACCACAAGCACAACCTCCATCACCACCACCACCACCCCAAACAGTGCTCCTAACGAAAGAACCGGATCGCGACGCAAAATACCAAAGACCCCTTCTCGCTCCAGTCTAGTCAGTGTGGTGACGGAGACGGTGACCCGGAGCCGCCAGCTCACTGTCACCCTCGTGGTGACCCGGCAGGGCGGCCCCCAGGCGACCCCTCTCGTGTTCACCAGCACCTCCCTCAAGCCCGACATCCAGACCCTGATCGTGACCAGGACCGCCACCCTGAATCTGGCCCCGACCAACACCCTCGGTGAGTTACATTTCGCATAACCAACTATGCCCTCTACTTGCATTTTTACATTGTGCGCAGACCGATTTAATGAACTCTTATTTTTCTTTTCCAGTCTTACTTCTTCTCTGTCTCTTTTCGGTTAATAACCCTTTTGTAAAATAATTTCTAAACAGCGATCATTTTGAGCGAAGGCTCACGCCTCAACTTTGATGTACATATTTCAAACGTAGATAGTTGACGCCAAGCTTTGAACCGATGCAGAAATCTTTCAAAACGAAAACAATTGTAGTGTATTGCATGTTTTGCTCTTCGTTGCTGCTTTGTCGATGTTTCGATCGTCCGCTTTAAGTATTTGTTACCACGTGTAACTTGTTGTCATTCTTCTCAACACCTATCTCTATCATAAGTTACCACAAATTTGCCGTTTTCATTTGTTTAGTCGTTTGGACGTGATTTTCGCGCCCTCGTTGGCGCCCAAGTCACGTGATCACGGTGGTCATGCTGGTCCTGGTTTTGCAGTGGGCAGCGAGCAGGCCCGGGCGTGGAACCTGGCCACCAAGGTGATGAGCAACGGCGTGGAGGTGATCGTGGCGACGGACAAGAGCACCTTACCGGGCGAGCCGGAGGTGCTGAGGGTGTTGCCCTCGTCGCCCATCACCCTGGCACCGTCCACGCTCACCGACCACATGATGCTGCTCATGCCGTCGCAGGTAAGGGCGCGGGTTCGAATACCGAACGTGGATCCCCCCCCCCCTTTTTTCACACTGGAAATGAGAGAGTCATTTTTGGGACCGGAATTGAACTCAGCTTGGTGCCAGGGTTTCGAAAATGGGGTCACATGGCTTTTTCTGTCAGGGAATGCGCAATTTAAACGGCAGCGAGAACCCTGCATTTTTTGTTTTTTGCATTGCGTTATTTTGGCGTTGGACCGCCTGCCTCGGGCGTTCCGGGTGAAATTGAAGGGCGGTGCCTGGCTGGTGCCGGGTGCTGTCAGACGGCGGGTCTTAACGCACGACTTTCCGGTGGCGGGCTTCTTGAGAACCGGGGGGGGGGGGGTCTTGGTCGTGAGAGCGAGAGAGACGGGAGACGATGATCGAAGTTCATGTCCCGGGCGCACCCTCCGTGCGTCGTGAGCGGAGTTCAGTGCCGCCTATCGTGATGGGCGAGGACCGCGGACCACGCCGTCGTAGACGCCACTCCCGCGGCGGATCCCAAATAAGCGATTCCAAATTAAATCAACTTAACTTTCGCTCCGAGTGGCGCGCGTGCCACGCGGCCGCGAGGCGGGACCATTTATTTATTTTGAGCCCGGACCGAAGAGCACCCATACCGCAAAAAAATTGTACAGTGACTAAAATAACAAATGATGGGATGTGATTGGAGAAAGAGTGATCTAAATGACCGAAGATACTGGAAAGCGAGGTTCTACTTTGGGAACAGATGCTTCAGTATAGGAAGCTTCGGTGATAGCATCGTGGCACGTTGGCCGTGGTGGTTGAAGCGCTTCACTCACGGACAGTGTCCCGGGGTCAGCTCTTGCCTCCGACCTCTTTTTTTCTTGATGTTCTGCTCTGCTCTGTGGTGCTAGAGTGCCGGGAGCGCGCTGCCGCTATCATCGTTGCCCAGTGGCCGCATCGGTAAGCACCCCGGTCGGCAACCGACAGGTCCGGGGTTCAAATCTTGCCGGGCGCTTCACTTTTTCTTGTGACACAGCTCGGAGGACAGTGCCTAAAATATACTTCCGAACGTGGAGTTGGTATGGCTGTCCAAGCGACCGTGCGGGCTAAGGCGCCGCCGGCACAAACCCCCGGTCCCGAGGGTCTAGGGTTCGATTCCCTAGATTCGAGGGTCCCGCCCGGGGGGGCGTTCTGTGCCTCGGGAGCAATCCCGGGGGGAGACTCGGGGGATGTACGGGAGCTTCTAGGGTTCGAAGCTTCTGTTTTCCTCTCTCTGAATCTGGCAGGTGCGGACATGCCGCTACTCGGTACGTAGCGAGTAGAGTACAGCGGCTTCGGCCGTGTACGAAGGGAACCTATGTCCTCCAAATCTTCGCAGGGGCGGACTCCCACGATGAGTGGGGCCAAACCAGACTGCGGTTGAAGGGCACTACAGTATTATGGAGTCCCGGAGACCGTGGTTAGCGGAGGGGGCCTCGCGCAGTAGCGCGGGCTAGGGGTTGCCGGGAGATCCGTCCGGCGCAAGCCGGGTAGCGGGTTCTAGTGCTGTGTCCCGGGGCCAACTAGCAGCCGTAAAGCACCGGTTCCCGTAAGATCACCGAAGTTGAAGGCAGGGGTCCTGGCGGAAGCCGGGACGACATAGGTTTTGTCACCAGCGGTCCAAAATGCCATCAGGCTATTTTCGCTCTGATATTTTTCGGAAACATTTCGGTGACTGGAATGATTGGGAAGGGACTGGAAATGACTCCGGAGACTATTCCGTTAGGTGAACAGTGACTTTCGTTTACCTCTCGACCCGGACTCATATTCGCGCCCTTTTTTTGTTTTTTGTTTGCCTTCTAGGTGGAGCTGGACTCGGCCCAGTTCGTGACGCGCACCTACGTAACCACCTACACCCTGGTGGAGACGTCCACCTCCGAGGAGCACGTCGTCAGCAACGTGGCCACCGAGCAGCTCTCGCCGGCCGGCGCCACCAGCGCCCCGCACAGCTCTGGTCAGTACCCGAGTCCGCGGGCTCGAATACCGGCTCACGAGGCCGTCGTTTTTCCAAATTAATTTTTTGTCCCGTGACTTGAGAGGAAAAAAAATTTGGTCTCAGAAACGAGAAATTGTACGATTTCTCGACCTTTTATGAAGTAAGAAACCTTTTCCGAAAAAAAAAATTCTCGAAATTTCTGAACTTTTTTTTTTGGAGTTACATAAGTTTTGGGGCCCGTTAAAACTGTGTACACAAATTCAGCTGAATGTTTTATGAAATTCATTCGTGCCCATGGGATACCAAAGTACGGGCCACATCAACACTTATGCACACTTGTACAGGCACTCCCTTGTCAGGGACGTCACCGTGTTTCAAAACCTGCGCCTGCGGTAGCGTTAGGAAAAACACACTGAGGGCGCGAGCAAAAACTGTGACACGGTAATGGCAGCGGCCACCGCACCGGGGGGGGGGGGGGGGGATAGGGTGATGCATGTAATCCCTACTTTGCAAATACTTGACAACCGAACGTGGCGGTGGAGCGGGGCGGGGCGCAGCGGACCCCGCGAGGTCACAGTGAGGTCCCCGCTGCATGCCGCCTGCTGCGGTGTGTGGTGAGCCTAGCCCGGCGCGGTGCGGACGGGGACGTCGCTACTCGTTGTCGGGGTCGGGATGTCATCGGCGAGCGCTTGCGACAGGTGAGCCCTCCCCCACGGCAGCCCCCCGACATCTGCGCCGCCGTCGACATGCCGTTACGGCGGTCTTCCCTCCCGAGCCCTGCCCCGGGTCCTCCGGGTCCTCCGGGTCCCCGTCGTGACCAGGGCCGGCTCTGCGGGCGTAACAGCTCCCGGAGCTCTCGGTAGTTAGCATCTGCGGTTTGGTGGCGGTCGTGAACAGTTCGATCCCTTCTCGTTGTTGCCCCCGCACGTCGACGCGGTGACCCGCGGGGTCGGACCAGGATGCCGTTATGGGCTTCGCTTTACATCTTCATCGGGGGCCTCCGGTTAACGACGGCGACCCTACAAGCACCCCCATGCCGTCCTCTGTTTCACGTGCACCCTCTGTCACGCAGTCGGGGTGACGGTGACGGCGAGCCCCGTCCTCAGCACGGCCGTCTACCACACCACCTACACGTACCTCAACACGCTGCTCGACGGCGAGGTGCCGCTGGTGCTCACCTCCCGCAAGACGGTGGCCAACACGGTCACCGCCCCCAACGAGGTCCTCGCGCAGCACGCCAGCACCAACACCCTGGACACGTTCAGCACCAACACGTACCTGTCCACGGTGCAGCTCACGCGCACCCTCAGCGACGGCGACCAGCTCAAGGTGGTCTCCACGCAGGACGTCCTCACCCAGGTCAGTGAAAGTGAACTCCACCACATCATCATCATTTTTTCTTTTTTTTTTTAAACTAATTTCTTGTTTTTTTTTTTTTTTTTTTGTCTTTCATGATTTGTGTTTTGAATTCATTTAAAATTTATTATTTTTGAACCAGGTGGTGATCACCGAGTCGCAGCAGCAGGCTCAGCTGATGACACCTGCCCCCGCATCCACGCCCTCGGAGCAGGACATTGCCCCCACGACCACCGAGGTCGTCAAGACGTACCTGGTCACGTACACGTACTACTCGACCTACCTAGAGGGCGACCGCACCGTCGTCCACTCGGACGTGGCCGTCTCCACCGACATCACCACCGAGACCTTCCTCAAGAAGCCCAAGAGGACGTCGGCTTTTCGTGAGTGTGCCTGGCGCCGCCGCGGGACGCCGGTTCACGTACCGGCGAGATGCCGTGTTTCTGACCGGGGGTTTCACTGTGGCAGGTTTGGAGACAACGACCCCGCTGGTGGAGCCCACGCCCACACCCCCGGGGCCGGAGCCCTCGCCCACGCTCCCCACGACCGCCAAGTCCGCCGAGCCCTCCACGGCGTCCCCCGGCCAGGACGGCGACGCGGCACTGCCCCCGCTGCACGTCGTGGCCACCAAGACCTACCTCACCACGTTCACGTACTTCACCACGCTGCTGCAGGGCTCGACGCCCTCCGTGTCCACTGTGGTGTCGTCCCGGACCCGCGTCGTCCAGAACGTGGTCACCGAGAGCGTGGCCACGTCCTTACTGCACCCGGAGTACGTCCAGCGGCTGCGGAGCTCGTTCAGGGTCAGTATCGCGAGGTCCGAGGTTCGATCCCAGGCAGCACGGACGTTTCATATTTATTTTTTATTTTTATAATAATTGCAGGCGGACCCGGCTTTGGACACGAGCCGAATCGTGGCGACGGCGACGCTCCAGGGTGGCCAGCAAATGGAGATCACAGCCATGGTGGACTCCCCCGCCAACCTGGAGGCGCTGTACGGCACCGGCTCCACGCCGGCCCACGAGGACGCCGACGACGCCGTGGCCTCGAGCACGCCGACGCCCGCCCTCAGCCCGGACAAGGCGCTGCTGGACGCGGCCGTGAGCAGCGCAGCCGCCGCCATCATGGGGGAGCAGGCCGTCGGGGGCCCATCCTCGGCCGCCGTCACCCGCGGCAGCGCCAGCCCCGCCAGCCCCGCGCCGACCCCCATCAACGACAAGGTCATCACCGGCTCCACCATCATCTTCTTCGACGAGCCCGAGCCGGCCGAGAACGAGAAGCCCAGGTCAGTACGCTTCCCTGATGTCGTCGGCCTATTACCGTAACGGGGCCGGCAGCAGTGTGATTGGCTGCACTGGCTTCCTCCGCAACATCTTTTGCGTGGCGCCGGAAGGTGGAAGAGTACCCAATTCGCTGCTCCGTGGGAGGTGGTCTCCAGGCCAGACGGGGCCGGAGCAGCATTCCCGGGCAGAGATGACGACTCCAGCCCCTGTCGTCGGGCGGGGATGAGTAGCCGGATGTGAGTTGGCTGCTCTGCCGGGCACAGGTGCCGAGCCCACACCTCCCCCTCACCTCTCTTCCGTTTTCCGTCGGGAGATCTCCTTGCCGCGATAACACCCAGATGGCAGTACTGGCCAGCCACTGCGGCACTTTATTGCGAGACGATTTGTCGAATGGGATCTGATAGCGCGCTTCAATTTATGTAGCGAGACTCCCTGGGCCCATCTGCACCTCCGCGGGGCTGGGGGCCGGGGGCCGGGGCCTAGAATGTAGCAGCACGGCTTTCGCTGTGGACAGGAATCCTGACAAATCACATCGGTTTTTTCATATTTGCGATTTTTCTCCTTTCCGAACAGCAGCAACAACGCTGTCAAGTCGTCCTCACATAAGACGCCGGCCTCTGTGGAGACCAGCGCCAACAGCAACGGCAAGCCCTCCAGGACGCACCGGCCGCCCACCAAGACCCACAAGCACAAGGCCAAGCCCACGACCGCCGTCAAGGAGAAGCCGTCGGCGTCCGCGGCCCTCGGCAACACGTACAGGACGTCAGTTCTGTCGTCCCGGACCGTGACCGCGGCCGGCGCCACCATTCTGCCCGGAGAGCAGGTCAGGCTCCGAACCAGAGCGCACAGGCGGGAGAAATTTCGGAAATATATCAGGGAAAATTTCAGAGCGAATTTTTTTCCGCGTCCAGGTGATTGTGCTGTCCCGGCCGGACGGCAGTGAGGCCGTCATACCCGTCAACCCGTCCGCAGCCAGCGACCCCGCCACCAACAAGAGGCCCTCGGGCGAGAAGGTGGGCGAGGTCGCCGAGCAGGGTGCCAACCTGGGCATGTCCGACCTGCTGCAGCTGGGCTCCATCGGGATCAACGGCATCAACGCCCTCCGGCCCGTGTTCAGCGCCATGGCAGGGCTCCTGTCGCCCGCGGTGAGTGACACCAACTGGGACCGCGGCTACGGACAATACCACGTGTGGTTGGCGACTGGAGAGGAGATGCCTGAGAGGAAATTTTGAGTCGAAAAATTGTAAAATTTCAAATGAAGTATTGAAAAATTTCGCACGTTTTTACTGGCTACACAGGAAACATTTCACGAAAAACTGAAAAATTTCACAAAAATTTTCAGTCGAACTTTCTTTATTTTTCTCAAAATTTTCAACTTAAAATTGTGGACGTTCCTTTCCCTGCTTCACCGACAGAGTTCTAAGATTAACATTGTCCATGTCTGTTCCAGAAGGAGGAAGCGCAGGCCAGCAAACCGCTGGTGGTGGTACACAAGCTGCCAGCCCACGGGCCACCCGCCGCTCTCGGCCTCCCGCTGAGGCCCCCGCCCCCGCCTGGCCCCGCCCCCCTAGCCGCCCCCTCGCTGCCGCTCACCTCCCCCGCCCCCGTGCTGGAGCAGAACCCGCTGCTGAGCTACGCCGGACCGCAGCCGCCGCCCCCGCCACCCCCGGAGAGGCTGGTGGCGGCCGGCTCGGCCAACAGCCCCCCGAGGAACCCCATCTACATCCCCGTCGGCGCGGGGGCCGGGGGCCCCCTCAAGGACACGGTAGCCGAGGAGAGCCAGCGCGTGGAGGGACACGTCAAGGTAAGGAGAGCTGCTGCCGAGGGGCGCAGTCAATGTGTACATGTTTTTAAAAATATTTTTTACTGAGTGAGGGCCGCCTTGCTCCACGTTTGTTCTGTTCCGCTATGTTCTGGCTGACGTCGATGCTTCCCTCTCCCTCAGCTGAACGCGGTCTGGCCGGACGCCGAGCAGCGGCTCAAGCTGGCGCAGGCGCACGGAGGCGGACAGCCGCAGCCGCAGCCTGACGGCGTGGTCCTGGGCAGGCCGACACTCGAGTCACCCCTCCTGGCGGGCGGCATCCCCATCCAGCCGGGCCAGGTCATCACCGCCAACTCGGACGTCATCATCGGCAAGCCCTCGGTGCACGGCCCGCGGCCCCCGAAGCGGCCACCCACCCCCGCCGACCACACCCCCATCGGCATGAAGCCGCCACCGCCGCCGCCGCCCCCACAGGCCTCCTGGCCGGAGCACGACCGCCTCCCCGAGGACACTGTGGAGCACGAGCACGAGCACCACGACCAGCCCGTGCCCGCCGCCACGGCCGTAGACGAGCGCGAGCCGCAGGACCAGGTGAGTGAGGGCCAGGGACAGGCCTAGAAGCATTCCGGACAAAAGTGCTTCACAAGTTTGGGGTCGCTGTTTCTGAACGTTTGGTCTCCAGAACCCTCCAAAGTGGGCAGAGATTTAAAATAAATTAAACTAACTAAAGACCTTTTTACAAAAATGAGATTTTTGGAATCAAGATCTCATAGAATGCATTTCTAGATAGGTGACCCAAAATCCGTGAATATAGCCGCATGGGTATGAAACTCGCTCGAGCGGTAAAGTCCCAGGATATGTCGACCAAACGTTTTCCTTCCATTTCTTGTCCGCTTCGCAGTTCGGCGAGCACATCGCCAATCTGCTGCCCCCGCCGGCCCCCCATGGGCCCCACGGCCCACACGCGCAGGGGCTGCCACCTGTGCACGAGGAGCGGCCCATCGGCGTCCCGCACCATCACAACCACCATGGCCACCAGCACCACGGCCACCACAAGGTGCACGAGATCCTGGACATGTCGCCGCCGGCCAACCAGCCTGCCATCGTGCACGCCCCCTCGCCCACCGACGACAGCCCACTTCGGCCACCGCCGCTGCCGCAACACCAGCATGACCTCCACCACCAGCACCAGCACCAGTTGCAGCACCAGCAGCACCACCAACTGCAGCAGCAGCAGCAGCACCAGCTGCAGCACCAGCTTCAGCACCAGCCTCAGCACCAACTGCAGCACCAGCAGCCCGTGGAGGACATCCCCGTGCTGACGGTGGTCGGCTCTCACGCCCCGGCTCCACTCGGCCTTGACCTCGGCCTCGGCCTCGGTGACCTCGGCCCCAGTCCGACGCAGGTGTCCGTCGTGCCCCACGGCCAGACCATATTCCTAGGCCGGCCCGTCGGCCAGAAGATGAACGTCGACCAGCCGCACTTCACGCCCGACACCATCACCGTCCCCATCATCCTGCCCGGCAACCCGCAGGTGGTGGAGCGCGCCTCCGGACAGCCGCTGCTCGTCAACATCCAGCCCTCACAGGTGGCCAACGTGTTGATCCCGCACGGCAGCTCCACGGCGCTCATCTACAGCGGTGACACGCTGGAGCACGGCAAGAAGGGCGAGTACTTCGACGACACGCCGCCGTACGCGGACCCAGAGGCGCACCCGGCGCACCTGGGCCCCGTGACCGTCGGCCGCCCCCCGGCGCCCCGAAGCCGAGCTCCGCCATCCGCATGGACGTCCCGATCCCGCCGGAGGGCATCCAGGTCCAGATCTCGGCTGGTAACGCGGTCCAGGGACCCGGGCCCGCCCCACAGCACAACGAGGTGTTCATCGGCGGCCTCCCGGCCCCGCCCCACCACAACAAGCACCATCACGGCCACCAGCATCACAAGGAGCAGCCGGAGTCCGCAGCAGAGACCGTGTTCCTACCGCCGCAGCAGCACCAGGGTCACCACAACAACTACCCCAGTGCGCACGTCAACGAGGTGCCCCACCGCGGAGGCTTCCAGGACCAGCCGGCCCACGTCCAGCAGCACATCCTCCAGCAGCAGCAGCAGCAGCAGATCCTCCACAGTCTGCAGCTGCACGACCAGATGCAGCACGACCGTGAGCAGCAGCAGCTCCACGAGCAGAACGTCAGAGACCAGCAGCAGAAGCAGCAGATCCACGAACAGCACGTCAGAGAACAGCAACAGCAACAACAGATCCACGAGCAGCACGTCAGAGAACAGCAACAGCAACAACAGATCCACGAGCAGCACGTCAGAGAACAGCAACAGCAACAACAGATCCACGAGCAGCACGTCAGAGAACAGCAACAGCAACAACAGATCCACGAGCAGCACGTCAGAGAACAGCAGCAGCAACAACAGATCCACGAACAGCACCTCCGCGAGCAGCAGCTCCACGATCAACACGTCCGCGAACAGCAGCAGCAACAACAGCTCCACGAACAGCACGTCCGTGAACAGCAGAAGTCGCAACACGAACAGAAGCTTCAGCATGAGCAGAAGCTCCACGAACAGCACCTCCGCGAGCAACAGCTCCAGCAGCACCTGCTGCACCAGATCCAGCAGCAGCAGACCCCGCCCTCTTCGCACGTCCCCATCCCCATCCCGGTTCGGCCGCCGCCTCCAGCAGCTTCGGGAGGGCTGGACGAGCCCGTGGACTACATGGTGCCGCCGCCAATCCCGCCCCTGCACGCCGGACCCGGCAGGCCCCAGGGCCGACCCCAGAGCCGGCCGCCAGGCAGACCTCAGCTCAGACCGCAGCCCGCACACCCCGAACTCGAGCACGACCAGGACGGAGGCGACCAGGACGAACCCATCGAGTCCGAGGGCGGCGAGCTGATCCAGGAGTCGAATGCCAGGCCACTGCGGCCGGGGCAGGTGCCCGTGGAACTGGAGGTGGCCAACCAGAACAACGCCAAGACCACGGATAGGCCGGAGCGACCAGACAGACCGAGGCCAGACAGACCGGAAAGGCCAGAGAGACCAGAGAGGCCGCTGAGGAACCCCGACAGGCCCACGTTTGTCCCTCACGCGATCCCTCACCCTCACCCACACCCCCATCCGCACCATGGCCACTCCCACCATCACCCTCCTCCACCGAGGCCCTCGCCGCAGGAGCCGTTCCGCTTCGAGAGGCCCGCGCAGGTGCCCGTGCAGGTGCCCGGGTCCAAGCCCATGAACTTTGACATCGAGTCTCCCGTCAAGTCCACCATCATCTTTGAACAGCGGCCAGACAATAACAGGCTAGAACCCGTCGAACCGCCCCTACCTCCGAAGCCGTCGCCGACACCTATCCCGGTCACCCTTCCGCCGACACCAGCGCCGTCGCCGTCCCCGGAGCCAACGCCGCTGAAGGTGGACAACACGAACTACGGAGACACCCCGCCGCCACCGCCGCCAGCCGTGCCCGTCGTCTTTCCCAGCTCGGCGCCGCACAAGCCTCACAAGTCGCGACCCGACCGAAGGCCGACGGGCCCTGGCGACCGGAACTCGCACGACGACCAGGTGCTGGGGATGGCACCGCCCACCCCGCCCCCGGCCTCGGCCTCGCCGCCAGCAGCCGTGGTGCCTCCGACCACCACGGGCCGCCCGCACCGCAGGCCCCCGCACAGGAAGCCGCGGCCGCCCCCACCGTACAAGTTCGAGATGCCGCCACCCCCCGCCGACACCATGCAGCCCCCCACCGAGCCGCCGACGTCGACGACCAGCGCCAGGCCCACCCCTCCGCCGTCAACGCAGCCTGCCCCGTCGCTCACCCCCACGGAGGGACACCCTTTCAACCGGCCGCCCGTCCTGGAGATGGCCAAGCCCCTGCCGCCCCTCACCCTGCCCGGATCGCAGCCCGGCGAGACAGTGCAGCACGAGGTGACGTGGTCCGATCCCCCGAGACGGAGGACGACGACCACCTCCACCACGTCAGCGCCGCCGTCCTCCAGCAGGCGGCCGCCGTCGCCGTTCTCCCGCCCACTGCGGCCGTTCACGAAGCCGGCCAAGCAGACGCCGCCCAAGGACGAGACCCCCGTCAGCCCGGCCGTGGTGCCCAGCATCGCGCCGACTCCCCCGCAGACTGTGTCCACGACGCCGCTCGGGCCGCTGCCGTCCAGCCCGCTGGACATCGCGCCCACTACAACGCGCGGCCGGCCCGAGCCCAGCAACCGCTGGACGGCCAGTCCGGTGGAGTCCATCGCCAGCTCGGAGCCGTCCGTGCCCGCCGGGCCGCAGGGGTCGCTCGCCACGCCGCTGTCTCCTTTCTCCGGCAAGTCGAGCGCTGCCGCTGCCTCCCCGCCCACCAGGGTGTACCTAACCCGACACAACGGCTCCTCCAACCGGTTCACTCGGCCCACCACGACGGAGCGCTTCACGCCGTCGCCGACGAGGGACTCGTCGTCGCACACGCGCTACCAGAGCCCACCGTACCGCGCGCCGCCCCGCCGCCCCCAGCCCGGCGATGCGCCGCCTCCTACCCCTGCGGCCGCCCCCGCGGCCGCCCCCGCCCCCGCGCCGCAGCCGACGCGCTTCATTACGCACACGGAGACCATCGTGCTCACCACAACGGAGACGACGGTGATCCGCGGCAGCGAGGGCCAGCAGCCGTCCACGCAGACGGTGGTGCTCACGTCCACGACCACGTCCACTCGCGTCGACACGGTCACGGAGACGCAGACGCAGACCCAGACACACACGCAGATCCAGACCCTGGTCAAGCCCACGTCTGTGTTCGAGACGGTGACCACCACCGTGTCACACACGCACACGCACACGCACACCGCGGAGCCGCCCGTGCTGCCCACCGTGTACCCGCCCTGGGCCGTGTCACCAGAGCCCTACCCGGACAACGAGTCCATCGACGTGCACGTGTCGTCCTCCGCGTCGGGTCACCCCGCCGACGACTCCGGGGACGACGACGACATCATCACGCACCAGGAGGACGGCGAGGACTCCATCTTCCTCGTTATGACGGACACCAAGCCCGGCCCCGTGCAGGTGCACAAGGTGCCGCCCCCGACCGCCGACGACGAGCCGACCAACGCAGACGAGACCAACGAGGTTAAGAACAACGCCGTGCTGCTCGGCGGCGTCCTGGTGGCCTCGCCGCCCGCCGTGCGCCCCGCCGGGGCCTCCGCGGCCGACGGCGACCTCGGGGACAGCGCCGACGAGGACGGCCAGCTGGCGGTGCAGTGCCGGCCCGAGTGCTCGGCCACCAGGAACGAGCTGTGCCAGCGCCAGCTGGGTGTCATGCGGTGCGTCTGCAGACCCGGCTTCGCCAGGATGTTCCCCGACCAGCCGTGCAAACGTAAGTGTGAGCAGTAGGATGACGTGACAGTGCGGGCCCTTCGCCTTGGTTGAGGTGATCTGACAGTACTGTTTGTCGCCCCCCAGCCACCTACACCTACAGCATGCGGCTCGCCCTGGACCGACACGGCGCGGAGCGGGTCCGCTTCGCCGAGTGGCTGTCGGACCCGGCGTCGCCGCGGTTCGCGCGGCTCGCCGAGGCCACCAAGGAGGGCCTGGAGCGGGTCGTGATGCAGAGCGAGCTCCGCGACGTGGCGCACGGAGTCGTGCTGCAGGGCTTCGCGCCCGCCGGCCAGCACGGCAACGACCACGCCGTCGTCAACTTCTACGTGCAGGTGGGTGAAGTACTCCAACTCTCCAACTATACCCGCGCTAACTACCGCGCAAGCTTCTGTGCGGTGCGTGATCGTGCGTGATGTGATGCATGTGGGGCGCTGGGAGTTTAAAACCGGTATGTTGTGCAGCTGTCGGACAACACGGACGAGCCCCGGCTCAAGGACGTGTTCCGGAAGAGCCTGCGCGCCACCAACTTCAGCCTGGGCGGCACCGAGGTGTTCGCGGCCCGCGAGATGCTCCCCGAGCTGGACGCGGCCGACTTCGACGAGTGCGAGGCCGGGGCCGCGTCCGGGGTACCCGCGGGAGCGGGGGCTGCCACCACCGCCGTGCGCTACCACGACTGCTCCGAGCACGCCCGCTGCTTCAACCTTCGCGGCACCTACACCTGCTCCTGCAGGGAGGGCTTCGCCGATGTGTCCGAGAACCCCCTGTTCCCGGGGCGGGCCTGCTCCGCCGAGCAGGTGGGCTGCGAGCTGTGCCACTACCACGGCACCTGCTACTCCCGAGGCCCCGGCGAACGGCCCGTCTGCGAGTGCTTCCAGTGGTACACGGGCCAGAACTGCCACATCAACCTCAAGGGTGAGTGCACAGGCTCCAATACCGGTGTACAACCAAACAACTCAAAACCTCCCGCTCGGGATAAAAGTTTCGACTGTGCCTGTACCTGCAGTGCTACTGATCGCGCTGGGCACGCTGGGCGGCGTGCTGCTGCTGCTGCTGGTGCTGTGCTGCGTCATGACGTGCGCCCGCCGCTACCGCAGCCACAGCCGCAGCCACCACCGCCGCGCAGGCGGCCGCGCGCCCCCGCCACCGGGCTTCCTGCGCTACCGGGGCCCGTCGCACCGCGACCACGACACCCGGGCCATGATCCACGACACGAGCAGCGAGGGCTCTGTCGACAACCTGCCGCCCTACGTCACCGCCATGCACCAGGTAAGCGACGACCAAGCGGAATCCATTCGAGGAATTTCAATGAATTCTATTTTATTTACAATTATTAATTTTTTGTTCATATTCTTTATAAAACTTGTTGGTGCTGCAGCCGGTGCACACGATGAGTGCCAAGCCCAAGAAGAGCGGCATGAAGAAGGTGTCAGTGCCACACTCACTGTCGCACGACGCCATGGTGGTGGAGCGGACGGAGCGCGGCGGCGCCGGGCCCTCGGCTGAGCGCGGCTCCGTGCAGGGCCCGTCCCTCAGCTCCCCAGTGGGAACCATGGAGCAGCGTGACCGCTCCCTCACCGTCATGATCCCCCGCGCCAAGTACCGCGCCATCCCCGCCAACCCGGCCGGCGCCTCGCTGTCCACGTTCACGGGGGTCGGCGCGCACGAGCCCACCGCCGCTGACATGCACCTGGCGCAGCACAAGCTGCTCGCCTACTTGGACAGCCCCAGCCCCGTGCCCACGGTGTCGGCGGTGTCGCAGGCGGTGCCGCAGGCCCCCGTGCCCCCGCCTGCCCCTGCGGCCATGGCGGCTCTCGGTGGGGGTCGAAAGCAGAGTGGGGCGAGCGGGGTGAGCGCGCCGCCGGCGCCCACCGCCCACCACCGCAAGGGCCCCGCGCCCAGGAAACCCTCGTCAACGGGGGCCCTTGTCTCGGCCGGCTTCGAGGTGTCGGCCACGGTGGGCAGGCCGCTGCCGCTGAGACACGGCGGCCTGGACGTGGATGACGACGCCTCCTCGCGGGACGACGCGGACGACGTGAGCCACGGCCATGGCCTCGACCACCACCACCTCGGCCACTACCACGACCACCGCTACGACACGCAGCGGACCCGAGTTGGCGACAGGTAAAAGGCTACGGGCACCGCCCGGGATTCGAACCCGCGACTGCCTCGCGGTTCGGATTTGGGTTATTATCCATTAATACTTTTCTGTTTGAGAGATCCGCTGCAGGCTGTCCCGGTACAGCCTGGAGACAGGAACTACTGCCACTGCCCTCGGGGCGGGGGCTGCGGGGGCTGCAGGGGCCGCGGGGGCTCCAGGTCAGAGCAGAGGTGTTGACATTCGTCTGTTTCCAGCTGCACTAGTGCTAGCGTGGCTAGCGCCACTAGCGCGCCGCCCGCTGGGAGCTGCTGTCACGCCGACCAACTGGCCGCCAGGCTCGCTGACCTGTAAGCGGTTTCCTTCCAATCTTCTTCTTTCCTGTCCTTTATTTATACTGTTTTTCTGTTTTTAGAAAACGCAAAAAAATAATAATTAGGGAATAGTTGTTTGGTGGCAGTTTCCCTCCCATCTCAGCTTCCATCTCATGGAATTCCTCCTCGCAGAACGCAGTTCATGTCCAATACTTTCATTCGGTAGAAAAGCCTCACTCTGGAGGTCCAAAAATGTATACAGGAGCACCTTCTGTTGCTCAGAAGCGTCAGCGGTTTTATCGTGTGCGGCGCTAGACATGAGCTGTAGTTTGGGCTGCCCATACCTTCTGGGCGTGGACATGTTTTTCGGCTTACCGGGGTCATGCATTGGGCACTATTTTCATGATGAAACAACGGTCAACAGACCGTTAGACCACTTTTGAAATCATAAACTGCTGTTCGTGGCTAGCTCACGCGCGCACGCTACTTTACAGACCCCGGGTAGGCCAGCCCGCACGACAGGCGTGCTTGCGGAAGCCGGTATTGCCTACGCTCAGACTGGCCCCCCAAACGGCTTATTTGTATTTGTTACGTCATGGACGTACTGTAAGGATGATTCCCTTTTGAATGCTAACACTAAAATGGAAACGCTTGAACCCTTCGAGTGTGTCCCGTTGGCCCTCGAGGGCACGGATCTCAGTAGAATTACTGCTTAGTACGCCCTTTATCCCTGGCTTAGTAAGCTTTAGCTTTAACAGTCTGTCTTGTACACATCTGTCCTTTCGTTTCCCTTTCGCTAGCCACTGGACGAATCCCTTCCCAGTCTGTCCCTTACTGTCCCTGTAAGTGGCGCCCTTTTTCCAGGACGGTGTCCGAGGCGCGATCCTGTGACGAGACCACGATCCAGCCCCCCACCAAATGCATACACAGCCATGTCTCCAACTACGCCTCATCGAAGCCATCGTCGCACTCAAATCACAATAATAACGATGTGAGTAGTTTGTGGGGTAGAGGTCGTATCTTCAAAGAGGGAGCTGACGCCTATTCTGACTCTGTCTGTGCTGTCCCTCAGGAAAGCCATACAATGGTGGAGAGGGATCTGGGATCCACATTCCTCATGCCACAAACCCATCTATACCAGCCAGATAGGGTGCGTAATGTCCTGTGAACTCAAGTAGAAAATTATTTTGTATTTTTGATTTAAAAAAAAAAAAGGTTTCTAAACTTGAATGCCATTTGTCCACAGGGCAGCGACATTTCAAACTTTGACTCACTATGAAGAGAATGTACCAGACCAGACCAGGGCAGGCAGCAGGCACCTCATGCTCAACAGACCTTCCAAAAAGTCCTGGTGACCTGCCTCTTTCTGACTAAGCCAATTGGATAGACTTTAAAGTGACTTTGTGCTATTTAAGAGTAACAAAACAAAAGATACTTAATTTTGTATAATAGTAGGTTTATATAAAATTTTAATTAATGTAATTTTGTGTCAAAATGCTCTGGAATGAATAACAAAATGTTAATTGTATGAAATTGTTAAGGACTGAAATATGCCACGGTATTAAGTTGATGGAATACTGACTCATTGAAAGGGAACAACATTAGAACTCTCTCTCGTAAGATTAGATGGTAGAAAAGGGAAACTCTTCACCCTGGTTTAGTGCTTTCGATGGGTCAACCATTACTTCATGTGTACATATAAAATAATTTTAACTTCTTATTCATTATTTATCAAACTTTTGTATAATGAAATACTTCATGCTATGTAAATATTAAGCTAGTGACCTTACGAGAGAGTTCATGTTGTTTAATTGAGTGAATCATGTATTCATCCACACACCTTATACCTGCCTAGTGCCAAAAGTATATTTTTGTATTTTTTTACATTAAGATAAGCATGTGCTTTGTTTTAGGTCCAATACCTTCTGGTAATTTCATTTTTCCTTTACACTTAAAGATATTACCACAAGTTACACGACCTAATGAAGACAGGTTGCTATGATTTAAGCTATTGACATTAATGTGAAACATCAAAATCAGTGACACATATTGGAATGTGTACGTATTAAAATAAGATCTGTCATTTTATATGCAAAATAAACTAACTGATTTTTTTATTTCCTGTGCCTTTTGGTCAGTCCAGTCAGCCCTGCTGTACATTTTTTACCATCCTCTTTCGATCTAGACCATTGTTAACTTATCAACTAATTAGGAGTTGAAGGCTTCAAGGTACAATAAACTCCCACTAAAAAAATGCAGAAAACAAAGGAACATTGGGGCAATCCAAACACATCACACATTGGTTTATTCTCTCACACGTTCAAGTGAAGATAACTATCACTCACATCAAAATCCCAAAACAATCCAATCAATTCATAGTAATAACCGACAATTCTTGTCCGAACATGACAATACACAAAAACAAAAGCTAGCATCTATTGACTGTAAAATTTTGTCCTTCTGTTGGAGAAAATCTTTGCGCTAAGGTTGCAGACATCAGAAGAGAGAGTTAGATATACAGCAAAGTTGCAAGTTCTGAAATGCTATCTTCCGTTTTTAACAGTGTGTAAATTACGGTCTTGATTGCAGTGTAGTAAAGATGGTGCATTGTAATTTAAGCAAGTGGTTGGCAAAAGTTGCTTTACTAATAAAGTAAGCCTTGGTAAGATCTGCCCTTAGACATTTTGTTCCAGCACGTTTTCTACGATAACGCAAAATTTCTTTTAAGGTGACAATTTAAACCTTAAAACCCACATTTATTGTTTAAATCAATGAACACATCGCCTCAAAATAAAAATTTCTCCAATGTGAAAACTATGAAAATTGAATTGAAACTACATAACAATAGCCTCTGAAAGGATCATCCAAAAAGATTTTCCTCAAAGTTGAATGAAGAATGGGGGATCATTGATAATTATGAAGCTAATAACAAAGGCTACATTAGAAGATAAATTTAGAAGAAAAAAAAAAGACACACCGATAAAAAAACAATACAGATAGACAATCAGTCAGTATAAGAAAGAAGCTAATATGTAGTATTGTTTAGCATCAGTCTATCCTTAAGATGGACAACTGTAGTTTGCCATGTTGTGGTGTTAGGACACATGGCCGAGCACCACTAGGCAATAGATTGCAAATCCACATTAGAAACCAGTATCCCAAAATATTCCATGTGCTGTCCCACCTTCACAAATAAATTTGGAAAGTTGCCATGCCAGGGAATGCAGATAATCCAATGATAATCACTAAGCGTCTCATCCTATGGTCAGCTAAATCATCACATTAAATTAATCACAAGCAAGTTTTACAAAGCAATATTTCAAATGGGTGTTGTCCAGCTAACATTAACAGTTGCTCATTCTTGAGTTGATAGAGCGTGACATTAAACAATATCACACTATAACAGCACAGAATTTAGACAAGCAGTTTTCAAAATAAAATACTTAAGAAATTTTGTTTTCTCACATTGTGGAACATACCCTGCAAAGGAATCTTACCAAATCAATTGTGCAGTCATATGATAAAAATATGACAATCAGGCAAAAGAAACATTAAAAAAACAACAATAGCTCATCTTTTTAATTCACAGACGAAATAGAATGTGAAAAAAAAAATGTATGTCATTGTACAGATTTATGAACAGAGTGGTGTGATTTTGTGTTTCACAAGCAGGAAAGTGCATCACATGCACAATAAAAAGTTTTATGTTGCAATCACAAAATGAAGAGCACCAATGCATGTGGTTCCTACCAGAATGAAGGATTTCTATCCGCAATTAAGTGTGAAATAATTACATGTTCAGCTTTCCTCTTTCCACATTTATTAATTAGGAAGTTAAATTGTTCACTTGGCAACATTAAATCTAAACACAGGAACAAAGTCGTACAAAATTTTCTTACATTACGCACACAATATAAAAATCAACTAGATAGAACCCTACCCTTCATCTGCTTTCACCATTTCAACAATATTACATTCACATAAAATGAATTTAGATTTAAATTACTCCAATAGTTTTCAGGTAAACAGAAGAAACAAAGAAAACACAATTATGTGAGCTCTTCAGCAAACAGCCTGTTTCCAAATCAAACCATATGAAATACACCAGAAACATTCACACACAAAAACTCACAAGGAAAGGGGACACCTCATCCAATAACCATTACTATACACTTAACAGCAACTAATGCAATTAAATAGAAAATGAGTAAGGGCAGAATTTATGTAGGGTAGTTCATTAATTAAGTCTTGAGATATGTGAGTGTGGTGAGTCAGATGCAATAGACTTTGTGCCGGATGACCCTAGTTAATCAGATTTGTGACTGAAAGGTGAGCATGCAAGATACAGTTTCACACCACCAAGTTGCATATGTGTATGTTAAACTAATTGTGTAAATTGCAAATGTGTAAATTAACAGAAACCAGTTATGCAAAGACCATCGAACTTGATTTCAAATGACCCTATTTCAGATTCTGTAAAATTTGAATGGAAATGTAAGTACTGATTGCCAGAGAAATTTAATGATAAATCAATCATCAAACAAGTAAAACAGGCACTTGAAGTAGGAATGTTATCCAAATAAAGTGGTCTGGTACTAGGATACCCGCAGAGCAAGGCATTGTCATCTCCTAACCTAATCCCCTTTCTTTAACACCATCTAAAATTACTGACTCTTGTCATCCAACAACAATCAAAACAAAACAGTTGGGAAAAATAAAATTACAACAAAGGAAAGAAAAAGACATCATGGCTTTGGTAACTGGAGTTGTGCAAACATAAATTAAACATGAATAAAAACATTCATTTACCACCAAAATTAAATTAAAATTAGAACAAACTCTTTACAACACCTAGTAAGTCAATGAACAAGAAATTTTGCATACACAAAGCCCTTAAGTCACAGTCTTCTTCAATCTTTAGAAAACTACTAATTGATGTTCATAACACAGTTCAGTCCATTTAAAGGGGCAGTTATTCCACACTAGAGGAGGATGGGAGGTTTCATCATTGCATTAAATGTGTATTATCAAACAAATATTATTAAATACATTGGGTGTACGGCATGGCCTTGGCTTTGTAAAAATAAAAAAAAATAGGAGATTGTAAGAGTTTGTTAAAATGTTCAGTTCATGAAGTACACATGGCTGTGACTCAACTTTCAATGCCTCAAACACAGTTACAAAGCACATATGGAACTAGTTAAGATCTGAAAACAAGCTTCTTTCAAATACAAAAATCAACCAACAAGTACAACATTCAAATAAAAGTATAAACAGTATTCTAAGAAAGAAAACATGTCACCAAGTAAATGTTATTTACCGTACTGGTTTGAAAAAGAATTTTTTTAAATAGGAACTTGGTCTTTCCTGATCGAAGCATCCCCAGCATTCTGGGTACAGGAATGAGCACTGACAAACATTAAACTAACATGCAAGTAATAACATTAAAACAATACACCTTCTAACATTTATACATAGAGAGTTCAAACAAATTTGCAGTGATCACTTCACGCTCATGTTAACAGTGTTACAACTACAGGACAAAAGAAAACATTATGGCACCTGCCGATGAGTCAACAACAGAGAAAAGGTACAAAGGTGTAGTTAAGCAGCCACAACAGATAAAGGGAAGAAATAGAGTAAATAAAGAAATCCTATTTCATAGAAGCATTGAAACCGGGCTAACAACATGGCTCAATGAAGGCTCAAATTGAGTTTTTCCTTCAACTTCAGGATTTAGAATTTGCTGCTGATGATAGTATACTTATTTGTCCACTCTGCGTCTTATGGTACAGCCTATCACAGAGTATCATTTGGAGCCATGATCAAAATTCATAAACAGTCAGCATTACTTATCATGTAAATTATCCTGATAACGCAAAGTTGTTTCAAAGACAATTTGACTGTGGCAGCTCAACTGAAGCATTCATTCTGGACGGACTAACAACTATACAAAGATCACAAATATTCACCAATTTTAATCAGAGAAAGTTCTATTGAAGCTGACCATGGCCCATTTGCCATTCCAACTTTTCATCAACCTAAAAGTCAACGAAGGAATGACAAACATTTTACTATGTCTTGGTAACATGGTCAACTATTGTCTCTACAAGCAAGCTATGAAGGGAACTGTGACACATTTTGACTTGATCTTTAGTATGGAATTCAAGATGCGCAGTAAAGTATTGAAAGCAACAAATATGAAGAAATTACTTTTCAATTGACACCACCACTGGAGAACACTTGATTTAAATATAATAATTACTTAACATAAAATGTATTCTGATATTCTGGACAAAAATTTTGAGATCAATAGTGCAATGTGACCACAACCTAACACATTTCTGTATGAAACTGCTAATCAAAGCAAACTTTAAAATTTGAAATAAATGTTAATGTTAACCATTAACAAACAACATTTTATGACAAAAATACTGCGTATCTTAACATTCTTCTTAACTCCCGCCACTTTTTACAAAATTTTTATGTCTTTTAGAAATGTGGGAACTCACGTGCTTTTCATTGATGCGCTTTAATCTACATAACAAAATACTGCATACAAAAGAGGCTTTAAAAATGGGCACTGCCCACTTCCACATTCTTCCATTCACACTATCACTCTCAACATCACACTAGTGCAGTCTATAATAACAATCTTGGCCGTCACAGTCTTCATAATGATGAGCGCAGCTTCTTCCGAATTGGCGCTTCAGACTGTTCATGTTCACCAAACACGTCTTCCAATTTACATGTCTCTCTTGAAGCACTCAATAATGATAATAATAATAATCCAACCCCACCCTTACTTTGAACTTGTACTAAAAGTGTTTGTACACTCTTGATTGAGTCTTTATATTACATTGGCACATTTACACACAGCTGTTGGATGCACTTAAAGAACACATCTTGAAAGTTCAGTCATTGATGAATCCTGTGGAAGGAGAAATTAACAATTAAAACCGGAACATGTGACGTCTGTCAATTAAACCTAACAAATATTATGACACATTGACTTTCCAGCAGCGTATCTTACCTGCTGTACAAAGCCATCCAACATGGCTGTGTCATTTGAGGTAGAACTTGTAGTGTGAGCAGCTCACGATACCACAGTAATAATATTTACAAACTGGCATCTTTGGGACAGCCCGGAGGGATGTCTGGCGACCCAATGTTGAGCAATGGTGGTATAAGCTGAGATACTGGCTGTGACAAAAGCCGCTGCTGGTTGAGAACTCTCTCCATTACACATGAAGCTGAAAGTCTTGCTTCAGCATCATGATCCCAACATTCCTCCATGGTATCACAAAGAGCAGACAGGCCCTGAAGAAAAAAAAAACAGGAACAAATTAGGAATGACTTAAATACTCAACAAACAATAAGGATCAGCAACTTTGTTTACAAACCTGATGCTTCCGCCATGTTTCTGGACAAACTGGTCGCTGCTTCTTGTGGACAACACATTCTTGCATGTCCTCTAGAGTTGGCCGTTGACCCACCTCCTCTTCAAATGGCAGGCGGTACTCCCCAATGGGTCCCTATTTGTACATAATAGGAAGTTTAGAAATGTTGAGAAAAAATAATAAAATTCATATATTTGTACTATAGGAGAGCTTGCCTACCTCCTGACCAGTACACCGTGAAGCCAATTCCCACAACACAAGTCCACACGCATACATATCAATCCGAAGGAAAGCATCGCGAGAAAAGTTGATGGCTCCTTCCAGAACTTCTGGTGCCATGTAACGTCTGGTGCCCACCTGATTTAAGTCAACAACAAAGCAGTGAGTTACAGATGGTACAAAAAGGGAGTTAGCAAAAAAGGTACGTTTTCCAATGTCTGCATTTGTCATGCAGGACACAATTTTTCTTACCTGACCATGTGTGTCGCCACATGACTTTCCAGGTTCAAAGATCAGAGCTAAACCAAAATCTGCTATACAGGCAGTGAGATCAGATTTTAGTAAAACGTTTTTAGACTTGAAGTCTCTGTGAGCAATAGCTGGCTTGTAGCCACTGCCTTTTCTTGGAGGCATCTCCTCATGCAAATGCATTAGGCCCCTACATGATAAACACACAACACAAACATAATTAAAAACAAACACTCTCCGGAAAAAAATCAAAACTTTGAGTGTATGAACACAGTACCTTGCCATGGTTTCTGCAATGCGGCAGAGATCTGGCCAGCTAACAATGTTAGCTTTCAACCAATCACATAAGGAGCCCTTTTCATGGAATGCAGTGATCAACCAAAATTCTGCTTGCAAATTGTCTCCATGCTGTTCAACAGTTATGTAATGCAGAATATTGGTGTGCTCAATATCAGGTAACTGATAAATCAGTTGCTCACTTATCCAAGATTGTTTTTCCTGAAAATCACCAAACTTCATAATTAGTAATGATTTTTGCACACTATTTAATTTTAAACCTCTGCAATATAAATTCTCAAATCTGACATGAAATCTTTAGAACATGTTGATCAAACCAAAAGTAAGGAAAATAAAAATTATATTTTTTAAAAGGAGGGAAAACACACTGAGTAACAAAACAAAAAAATTATGGTACTGAACATTTTGTTCAGAGAAACAAAGCAGCTGTCAAGTCCAAATTTCCATTTACATTGCCACATTTGGTGAAAAGGTAGGCCTGACTAGTTTGTCCTACCATGAAATAAGAGCTTTATAGAGTTAATATTAAGAGCTCCATTTCAGAAATTCTAAACAATTTTGTAAGGCGTTCTCAACACTGTTTACACCTTACAAAATGACATCAGTCCAAAAGGTTTGATTATCACACACTGTCTTTCAAAGTGAACACTGTCATATAATCAGTTTGAAAGACACCCTGCACTGTCCTTGACATGAAGGACAGAGCAATGAATACCTGAATATGGAAGACTTTGACAGCAACAGTTTCAGTCCGATATTGTGCTTTCCACACTGCTCCAAAGCGACCCCGAGCTTTCACTTCAAGAAGCTGGATGGGAAGCAGGCCTTGGGAGGGTGCTTCTTGAGCTTGAGGACGTGGCTCCATGGTCGGCACCTGTAAGCAACCTTGTACTTTTAGGGGACAAAGAGAACTCTGCACAAAAAAACAGTAAAAGTCATCTAACACAAGAACAGATACAATTGGTGCTTTACAAATTACCAGCTAGTGGAATAAGTGGTTTACATTGCTTCTTTTAAAAATAAAAAAAAAAAAAAAAAAACGAGCATTCACTGCAGTTTAGTTTAGCAGTGATATGCCAGGCTACTGCAATTGTCACAGGATTCTTCCTTGTGAGATTTAACATGCTCATACTTCAAATTAAGGTCTATTCTACACCTTAACAGAAAAAGAAAGACAAAACTGATGTTTGACACAGTCTTTTGACATGTGCGGCACAGAAAAAAAATGGTGACTATCAAACACGACATAAACAGACATGTGACAGTTCTGTGTTCAACACTTATGAAAAAAATAGTGAGCACAGACCATGCCACATATTGATATGGTAACACAGGTGTTCAAACCACACTTGACAGCTAAATCAAATAAAAATTCAGCACCTACAAAACTTGGAAAGGCACCCCTGATTGAAACTGTTTCACAGTTTGAGGTGTAGTGCAATTTCAGTCATTCAAAATAAGTACATTTAAAAAAAAAGGGAAAAAAATGGAGAAAAAAAAGGAAAGCTATAAAAATAATAGGAATTGAATGAATTCAACCCTCCTCAAAGTAAGTATGGTGAATTCACAACCAAGCTATACAAGAATTCAGCAAGTAGAATGCCAGACTTGTCTCATTAGCATGGCATTTGAGGCTGCTCGCAAGCAACTCAAGACTAGTAAAACAGAGATGTACGTAATATACAGCCTGAGCAGTTAAAGTATATCCGTGTACACCCCAATTCATTCAGTCAATTACTTGGTGTAGGACTTCAGCAGTACATCACTAACCAATCAAACATGCAAAATGAAGTGGAGGCATGTCACTCACCCACTGAACAGGAATCACCCATAAAGGAAAGGCAAGGACAAACATCAGAAATCAGTAAATTTATCCATCCATACCCTTCACCTAATATGGGTGTTCCAAACTATATTCATGTAATTTGAAAAAACTATTTAAAAAAACTTATAGTCTGCCTATTGGAACAAACTTCAAAAACAATCTTATTCAAAAGTTCTATCATCTGTCAGAATTTTAAAAGCTGAAAATGAAATGGAGTCAACAGCCCATAGCAAACATTAAAAATTCTAATGGGTCCTGGATGAGGAAAAGAGAATATAGAGAAAGACCACACAAGTTTTAGGGACAAAGAGCTGAAGGGAAAAAGCCAATAGACAAGCTATTTACCTCATTGAAGTATGCCAACTTGTGCCTTCTGTAGAACCAGTAGGAAATGGCCGTACAAACTGCTACAACCATCATCATCAAGAGTATCATCAAAATGTACTTGAATTCTTGGTTGGCTGCTGGAGGAGGGGCTGAAAATAGTCAACAAAGAAATACACATCAAGAATTTGTCATCGATGGCGAATATGAAGTAGTATTGCTACTACCAATGAAAATTACCATGCTCAACAATACCTTTATGAGTAGGGGGTGGGGCAGGTGTAGGTTCCCATGTGAATTCTCGATTGCACATGTCACCTTCACAACAGCAGAAGAACATGTCCTTGTCTGGCCCCTCTCTTTTCTCCACACACCGCTGCTGATCATAACATTCTGCATTGTTGAGGAAACACCCCTATATTGAAAAATAGAAAATAGTAATAAGCTCAATGGCACTACTGGAATCTAATCCAAAATTGTCAAAGCACTAACTACCTTGAGCTTAACATAAGGTAGGCCTTTGGAATTGTTCTTCCACAGCACAAAACAATGATGACGCTTATTTTCATCGTTGTTGCATTCTTGAGTGCCATTGCAGGCATTGCCAGACTCTTGGCACATAGTATCATTGTGGAACTCACAGTGCTTTGTCACTAAGATGGCATGTGTGCTAGCAAAATGAACTGAAAAGGACAAAGAAGCCTAACGGTTATCCAAAAAACAAAGTTGCTGATACAAATGATTTCTTTGTGTGGATGGGTAGTACAAAATACCATCACAGCAATTATCACAATATTTAAATAAAATGGCTCAAGAAAGCAATTTAGAAACATTAATAGCTGTTCTCAACAATGAAATTGAAGCACAGGGAACTCCCAATACTGAAGACAATAGGAATCTAGTTGGGTTCAATGTGCTTGACATTCTCTCTTAGCATTGAAAAAATTATGCCTGGGGCTTCTGAAAAATTTATTAGTTCCAGATGAAACAATGGAAACTGCCATTCAGGGGTCTACAATGCAAGAATATGACTTCAAAATGACGAAAGAGGGACGGAACAAGAGGAGTGAGCGAGAATGCTATGCAAATGAACCATTAACTTACCGAAACCGACAACAATAACAACCAGCAGAAACATCCACTTGGGGAGCGCTGGCGCGGACAGCCTAATGTCTCCAGACATTTTGACGTCTTCAGGGCAGTTTGCGGGGTGGCGAAAAATCAATGGTGTCTCTGACAGTCACATTTAACACTCGGGTGGGGAAAAATAAATGGTAGCATGACCTATACAACCCTTTAGGGTACATTAGGCTATGCGAGTCCACCTCAACAATGCATACATTAAATTGGCTTCACACGTCGAAATGGAGGTGCTGAACAGCTGCGGGCAGCTAGATCAGCGGGTAAAAGCCCACGATGCGAGTGTCGACAGTCCAGTTCACCGCTGCATTGGGAAAGCCGCGCAGAAAATGTAGACGAGGCCTAAAATATTTGCAGCACTTTCGGCCAGGTAGGGCTCAGCTCAGGGAGGGCTCGGAGCAGAAAATCCTTTGGGGGCGTCGCTCGGTCTGTGGGCGGACATAATATCCACAAAGGACAGGTAGTCTCCACGAAACACCGCGGTCACGCCCCAGCACCCGATAAAGACGCCACAATATTTGCAAATATCCAATAAAACTTTATGGATAAACACTTGCTTCACCAATATGGCGGCAACTCAGCACACGAAAGTTTTGATTTATTTCTTCTTCTTCTTTTGGGGGGTGCATTCAGAAAGGACAGTGCGTGTTATTTGCGTCAGCCGGTCCTTCTGCCCTTTGTCAGCCGAGCGCGGCCATCAAACCGCACTCCGTTCGACGACCCGTCTCGTCGGCGATCGAATTCGAACATTTGCGCCTCAAATTTGGCGCAATTCGCGGTTATTCGCGCGGATCGCATTCGGCGCGGGCGCAGGCGGGTTTGCCAACTACTACGGCGGCGACGGCGGCAGTCGTGGGGTGTGGTGGGGGAGGGGGAGGGGGGCGTGGGGCCGCGGGCATGGGGCCGCCGCGTGAGGGGCTGACGAGGGTAGGGGGAGGGGAGGGAAGGGGGCGGAGAAGGGGTCGCGGCACGAGCCCACGATCCCGAACGGACCCGACCCGAGCTCGCGGCTCGGCACCGGACGGGGTTCGCGGCGCGGCGCGCGCGGGGGTACACACAACAAAAAGGACTTACGACATGGCGCACGGGTCCCAGTGACCGTGGGGGGCGGGAGGATTCCTTTGTCAAATTAGACTATGAAGACGGTTTTTCGCGAGTGCCTGAGCCTGGAAAATGTCGAGTGTGCCACCGAGGATGAACCTGCAGCAGACGTGCCGCCTGTGCCTGGGCCAGGGAGGCGTCCTTTCGCCGATTTTTCCGGAGTCCGTTGGGGGTGGCGAGGGATGCCGACAAAGCACCGCGGTAGCGGCCAGCGCGCCCCAACCCCAGCCGACGCCGACGCTCCCCCTCAGGATCATGGCCTGCGCGCCCATCAAGGTGAGTTTACCGGGGTTTTCACTCGTTTCCCCTGGTGCCCGGCCTCCACACCTGGGCCGAAATGGCCTCTTGGGCGGGTTGTGCCCCCCGAGAGACGCTGCCGGGCCAAGATCCAACCCCCTCACGGTTGACCTAGGCCGGTCCGACGCTCAACAAATCGCCATGATTACGACACGGCCGTGTTGCGGCCTCGGCCCATCTTCCCGGCCGGACTCCGACGCTCGCGTCTTCTCTCATCGTTTCCCTGTTTTCAGTCAGGCGAAGGGGTATTCTCGCGATCAGGATGAGCCCCTGAGCAGTGACTCACTTTCGATTTCCGAGTGTTGTTGTTGTTGCTGGCCATGGCCGCACATCTGTCATCCCTTGTCCAGCCCCCGCCGAGCCTAACGGTTTTTGCTTTAGTAGCCGGAAATTCTGGATTAGAGTCATTGGAAGTACCCTCCTACCCTCTGATTGTGTCTCCTGTGCTCATTGAGTTACATTTTACAGCCGGTGTGTATCATTTGGTAGTGAGGATATAGTGTATAGGGAGAACAAAGGAAGACAAAGGGCTGCCCTTTGTCTAGGATCGGCCCGGAGTGGAGTGGGGCCTCCTGTTAACTTTAAACTTTTATTGCTAGGTGTTTATTATTTTTTACTGCAGATTAATTTACTACAGCATTATCAGTTCCGTTTTAGCTCCCCACATTGTTGCAAGAAGAGAAACAAAATTATATTTTCATCAGTATTACTAATCCCATTTCTTTTCTCCTCTTTTCCAGGTGATTGAAGGAGATAAACTTCCAGCTCAGATTTGTCATCGATGCTTGTACCAGGTGGAACGTTCATTTGACTTCAAGGAGCAATGTGAAACATCTGACAAATTTCTTCGAGAATATGTGGCACAGATGCAAGACGGAGCAAAGGAAGAGGTAAAATGAACTAATTTGTATTTTTCCCTCTCAATTTATTATTTATTGTACTTATGCATCGTTCTTGCAATTTCAGAGCATAGTGGACAGCATTTCTGTTGGGAAATCTATCACCACTCACGCTAAAGCAGAAAAAACTGAAAGTGAAGAGAAAGTCAAGAGTTCTCCTTTGGTAAGTTTTCCCTCAATTTATTTTATCAGGTTATCCTTCAATTCCAATCCTTCATTTTGTGGAACTGTGTCCTTATTTGAAAAATAGTGCCTACTTGTGTTAAAATTTATTTTGAACTTTTCTGTGCAGAGCATAGATTCTTCAAAGAAAATCAACATCATTGAAGCTCATAAAGAAGTTAAGATAAATCTTCTGCAGTCCAAGCTTTCTGCCCTGATACATCAAACACCAGTCGTCCTTTCAGAAGAGGATGTGGACTCAGGTATCTTAGAATCCCTTGCAGATTGTGATGACCTGCAGGTGGTTGGAATTGACGGTGAAAATGTGACTATTGGGGATAAAACATATGATGATGGTTCAGACCGATCCGAGTCTTCAGAAGAGGACATCCAACTGAGATGCAAAATGTGCAATGAAACATTCCCAGATATTGACAGTTTAGAAGTTCATGAAGTTGCTCATGAATCCAGTGGGCCTCCATTCTCATGCTCCCTTTGCGAGAAAATGTTTCCTGATCGTAGTGCCCTTGATACCCATTGGTTAGTCCATAGTGGAGAAAATCCACTTGTTTGTCCAGTGTGTGAAGCTAGTTGTGCCAATGAGGATTCTCTTGAAAGTCATCTCCAAAGCCATCAGATAAGTCTTCCTTACACATGTGCAACCTGTGACAAGTCATTTGCTAAGCGTTCAGATCTGAAGAGGCATGCTGTAATTCATTCAAGCCTTCGTCCTTTCAAATGTTCCTTGTGCCCCAAAGAATTTGTTCGGAGCACAAACTTTCAGAAACATTTGAAAGGTCACACTGGTCCTAAACCCTTCTCCTGCAATGAATGTCCTAAAGTATTTAAAACCAAAGGAGATTTGCATCGACATGAAATCATCCATACTGGTCAGAAACCATATTCATGTTCTGTTTGTAATATATCTTTCAATCGTAAAGATAAATTGACCCGCCATGAAAGACTTCACACTTCTGAAAAAGTCTTAGCACATACTTTGTTTGTGAAACCTGAGGATCTTCTAAAAAGTAACATGGGCTACAATGGAGATGCTCAGCCTGTTCAGGAAGTGGCTACAGACCTCAGTATGCCATCCAAAAAAGAATCTATTGAAGAACAATTGGAGTCAATGGAGTACAATGATGATGAAAGTACTATGGACACTGAGATTGATAATCCATTGCAGATTTGTGAAGATCCTATTGATGAAGGTGTATCTGAGAGTCAAGGTAGTGATAAGGTGGACACAGACAATGATAAACAATCTGGTGTAGAGTCGATGGTTATTAGTCTCGACCCATTCCAAATGGAGCGGATGGATACTTCGGTGAAAGAATCAGAACTTCCACCCAACTACTCTATGAGCTCTATTAAGGCAGAGTTTGAGAAGGGGGAATATTCACCAAATGAAAATGTTGTGGAAGAAAGTATTCAAGAAAATACCAAGCCATATGCTTGTGAGTTTTGTCCTAAGAAATTTGCCGACAAGAGTTACATGAAAACTCACCAACTAACTCACCTCGGGATCCGACCGCATGCATGTAGTTACTGTGGTAAGGGATTTTTCCGTAGGCGTGAATTATTACGGCATGAAGCTGTACACACTGGTATTAAGCCCTTTAACTGTAAGACCTGCAATAAAGCATTTGCCCGCTCTGACAAGCTCATGCGTCATGAACGCACTCATGGTGAACCTAAGAGTTTTTCTTGCTCTCAGTGCCCAGCAGTATTTTCTCGCAAAGATGAGTTGTCGAGGCACGGAATGTGCCACACTGGAGAACGTCCTCATTGTTGCACCCAGTGCTTTAAATCATTTTTCTCTCGAGCTGAACTAACGAGACATGAGAAAACACATGCTGGTCTGAAACCTTTCAAATGCGACTATTGTGACCAATCTTTCCATCGTCGTGACAAATTAAATCGGCATGTCCGCACTCACATGTCTCCAGCTTCTCAGTCAGGTGATCCTAATGTACTTGGAGCAGTAAATCTTCATGATCTTCTGGCTGCTCATTGTGGTCAACACTTTGCTGCTGAAGTTCGTGTCAAAGAAGAAAAGGGTGAAGTAGGAGATGATGTGAAAGTCAGGGTCGATGGTTCTATTGATGCGAGAGCTCTTGCCCGACTAAACCAAAATCCAGATATTCATCTCATCCCCTTAAAACAAAACTGAAGCAGTATTGCTGTAATTTTCTTTTTCATTACATTCCTTATTTATTTATTATTTATTCCTTGTAGTCATCCAGTCCAAGACAAGTATGAATGAAAGAACATACTGTCAACTTTGCTTTGTAGTCTGGGCTTTGTTTTTTGTTTTTTCCCCCCCTTTGTAGTATTGTAAGTAGTCAGCTAATTTATTAGTATTTTTTTCTTTGTACTTTGTACTACAATCATTATTTTTTAAGGAAACTACTGCACCAAAGTAATTTCTCTTGTGAAGGCCAAAATGTCTTCCAGCACATTTGTCAAGACTAGTCCACAGAATGCATTCATTCACACTAGTAGTTAAGTTTTGTATCTTAGGTATGAGAAAATGTTGTGTCTTTGAGATTGTGTTACAAGCATCCTAAACACAATCTCTGTGATAATTTCCTTTCAGGGATTCATTGATCTGAATTCAGATACATGCTCAAAGCATAATTTTTTTGCTTCTCTTTCCATTTTACAAGTGGGAAAGTCTCACAGTGAAGGAGTGTGAGGCGTGTAATTTATTTTTATACTTATTTATTTATTTATTCCATTCCTTTTTTTAGTATTTTGTTCCAGATATGGAATAGTATGTACTAGTTCCAACGTAGTATATTATGTTTGTAAAGGGTTCTGGTACAGTGCACTTTTGTGTTTGTCACAGAGGGGAAATTTGAGCAATATTTGTTTTAAAGAATTTATTTACATTCCAGTTCAATTATTTTTTTTCATCATATGCTCAGTAATGAACCACTTGTTTGGATCTTTCTTCTAGTAATTGTTAAAGTCCTCATTAATGTTGCCGTTTTTTTCAGAGTGCAAACCATTTGCTACAACTTAGTTAAGGGAAAAGCTACCTTCCAAATCAACGCTTTCACCAAGTGCATCATTTATTGTTAAATTTTTTCTCCTAATCCTTAAAATCTTAAGTATGATGTGTACCTATCACCAAGATTAAGACTGCGTCAACTCCAAATATTTTTGATACTTCAGAAAGTCTTTAAGACAATTACGTACTCTTTAGATCTATTTTTATACACTGCTGTTTATTTTAGTCATGTCCTGGTTGTGACACTTGTGTAACCTTGAAGTACTTCTTTTAATTAGACTTAACACCAAAGATTTGGTTTTGAACTAAGGGTATTGTTGTCCTGTATGTGTTAGGTGCCATGTATATGTTACATGTTTTTCTGTGCCTCCTTTCTCAGTGATAGGGTTTTGGGTGAACAATGCTGAATAGTTATGAATACAAGGTGGTGGGTCTGTTTGATGCTTGAATTAATTGGCAAATCTCATTGCATTCCATTAAAACATGTGATTGTTGTGTACGTGGGCTCACAAATTTTCAAAATTGCGTTTTGGGTGGAGCCCTTCTGGTCAGTTGTCCTTATTTTAGAAACTGTAAGCATATGTAAAAGCATTCCAAAGTTAATCTGATAAAGGTTTTTTCCTTTTCATTGAATACCCTGTTCATTGTACAAATAAAGTGTACACATGGGGATACGCCCGGGAGTACGCCCGAGGGTGCCGTGCAGCGCGGGGTTGTAGCAATTAAACTGATGATTGTGTGCCTTAAACAACTACTTTTCTCATAGAGAACATATTTTGTCTACGTCAATTACAAATTTAATATTTTGCTAGTCAGGTTTTGTGTGGTGGGACCTGTTGCTGTGTTTTAAATGTCAATTCAATTTGTGTCTTCCATAGTAATTTCCAGCATGCTTGTATATTTTTCATCAATTTAATCTCTAAGTAATTTGTTGCCATATGTGGAACATTTTTTTGATTTCTGAAGAGTCTTTGTTTTCCAAGCTCTAGTCGTATACCATTTGATAAACTCAGGCTTAAGACATTCTGTGCAGTCAACTTTTCTATGTATTCACGTGGTTCTTTTACTTCTTTGTCTCAGCTAACAAAAAGTTGTGAAAACTAATTATCTAATCTAGCCATTTCATCAAAGATTGTTCCATTAATTTATCTTGTAATTGTTAAATATTGAATGCAATTGCTTGCCAGCATCACCTATGAATTAAGTGTACTTTAAATTGACACAAATTTATTTTGACAAGAGCTGTGTGGCCAAAGTTTTCAACTTCCATTTGAGTCTAATTTGCTCAATTTTTTGACTGAGTGTAGAAATATGTTAAATACTACTTGGGAACCTCCATGTTTTGAGAAATACCCACAATAGGGCTGTCTTTTTTTTCTCCCACATGGTTTTTGGTTGCATTTCTAAGATGGTACTATTTTTCTACACAGATCTGATTTACTTGAAGAGTGTGTTGTGCGTCATCAGTGTATATAATGTACAAAGATTTGGTTGTGCACAATGCAGTGAGTGTGTGACGTAGCTGTAATGCGTTTGTGAATCAATAAAAACACTGTCATCAAAATAACTGCCCTAATTATTTATATCGCAAGAATCATTGCACTTTTCCATCCCAAAAATGTATGGGTTGACTCATGTCAGCTGTTGGAGCGATATTTCAAGGAGCTTCACCAGATCACTCGCACGCTCGCACCGCACAGACCCCTGGCGAGGCTGCTGCTGCTGCTGCTGCTGCGCGTGGCACTGCGGGCCTGATATCAGTTTGAGCGTGCCGCCAGCGGACCGAACGCGTCAACCAAAAAATCTCCAACCACTTCGCGGCGCGTTTCCAATCTGGGGGGGAATAAAACGGCGAGGCCGGGAGTGTGTTGGTCTCCGTGAGCCCGCCTGGAAGGTAGGCATCTGGCGCTCACCGGGGCGGTGGCCGTGGCAGTGTTGCCTACGCTGCAGGCGCTTCATCTCCGGGCGCTATGGTCCGCAGCATCTCCAGGAGAGGGTGGTCGGCGGGCCAGTCGACGCAGCTCATCAGGGTGCAGAACGTCTTCCCCTCGGAGCAGTGGCAGGAGTTGCAGTCCTCCGTCCACGAGTCGCCGTTCGGGCACCCTTCTGAGGACGTCGCCGAGTCCATGGCCGAGGTGCCGCCGTAGTCAAGGATCGAGTCACCTGTGGCATGGCATGGGGTCCGTTGTTCCACTGCCCTTGCTGGAATTGCGTGTCAAACAAGGAAGGCGGCCGTGCTACCACGGCTGCCACTCACCAGCGGCGAGCAGCGCCACCCCTACCACCACTATCAGAACCACGACCACTAGCCGCTCTGCTGCTTCCGCTCCACGGGGGCGCATTACTCTCCTGCAGACTCTGTTGCCGGCGCGCCTGTAGCAGGGAGCAGGACAGGCCGGCAGCCCGCAGTGAGAGCGGTGGGCTCTGGGCGGCCAGGGCTAGCCAGGGCGGCTGGCCGGCGGAGAGCGAGGGCTGTGAGGACCAGAGACTGTCATCTGCTGCAGTGCGATGCCTCAGCCTCCGCGCGAGATGTGTCGGGCGTGGGGAGGGATTCCAGGCCAGAACATGCGGAACATCTTATTTATTTGGGACATTTACAAAATCTATACAGTACTAATACTCTATTACACACGACGAGTCTTCGGTGTCGTCACCAATGCGCTTGGTGACGGGGACTTGTGGGACGGCCAGTGGCCCCCTCACCCTAAAAAGATCAGTGTACACAGTCAAAACACAGACAAAAATCAGAAGGGGGAAAAAATGACGATGCAAGAACCGTCATGAAAGCAGATGATACTTCGGTTCTATATTGGCACGTGTTTATTCCTACTGTCCTTCATGGTGCGACGTTGTGTTTGCCCATACCCCTTTTAGGCGGCCCCTTTCGAAATCAAACGAAGGACGAAGTCCCGAAATGTGAAACGAAACTACGCCGTCTATATCGGGGCCGTTTCCTGGAAGGCCGAATAGGCGCCTCGGGCGCCTGCACAGCACTTCACGCACACACACGGTACGAAGAAGAAAGAAGAGGAGAGAGAGACGCAGCGGAGCCCCGCGCGGCGCGGTGCGGAGAGAAAAGAGAGGGGGGCTGCGGGGGCTGTGTAGAAGGTGACAGCGACGGCGGAACGCAGTTCCCACGTGCGGCATAATACTTCTGCGTTTTCTCGCTTGCCTCCACATCAGACTACGAGCCAGTACTGATATATTATTCTTATATTATTGTTTCTTAGGCTGTAGGTGATGATTCATGTACCATCTGTTGAAACGGTCAGAAAATTTAAACAAAAATCAGAAAAATCCTCATTGACGGGAAGGTGCAGCAGGTGTTCTCGTTCACGGGCAATCGTCGTGGGAGCAAAGCTCCACGCCCCCATCGAGGCACGTGCAGTTGCTGCAGTTCCTCTTCCAGGTGTCGCCGGGGGTGCACTTCTTGTGTGTGGTGCTCCGGGACGGCGTGTCACAACTGAGAGAAATTAATACAGAGCATCAAAGGGTGTTCTATCCGTGCCGTATTTGCGCTGCAATCGAACTGTTTGGTCACTCATCCCAGGACTTTGGACCGGCTAACCAGAAACGTTGACTGTAGCGCTAATGCGGCACGGATAGAACTTTCGTTGATGCCCACACCCAGAATATTGATTCCCATATCAAACCATTTTTCGCAGTGCTCTTAGTAGTAAGGGCCCCTTTAGTACTGCTCTTAGTACGGGCCCCTTTAGTACTGCTCTTAGTAAGGGCCCCTTTAGTACTGCTCTTAGTAAGGGCCCCTTTAGTACTGCTCTTAGTAGTAAGGGCCCCTTTAGTACTGCTCTTAGTAGTAAGGGCCCCTTTAATACTGCGCTTAGTAGTAAGGGCCCCTTTAGTACTGCTCTTAGTAGTAAGGACCCCTTTAGCAATGCTCTTAGTAGTCAGGGCCCCTTGAATACTGCTCATGTTCCCGCAGTCAAAGGTGGTGCAGACGGGAGCGCTTCCGAAAAGACACCTGGAAAAGGAGACCGAAACGAGCTACAAAACTGATGTGTGGGGGTTGGACAGAGGCGGACGGGGCGGGGCGGACGTACGTGCAGGTGTTACAGTCCTGCCTCCAGGCGTAGGCTGGCCTGCAGTCGGGGCCATTGCCCATTGCTTTGCCCCAAGGGCACGGGATGGTCTCGCATACGGGCTGGCCCTGGTCGGAGCACGTGCAGCCCAAGCAGTCTACCGTCCACCTTTTGCCGGGCTCGCACCCGATTTTGGCATTTTCGGGGGGGGAGCAGGGTATCTCCGTGCAGGCGGCGCTGTCCCCCATGCACGAGCAGTCGTTGCACTCTCCCTTCGGGCACAGCGACTCCGTCGTGGACCCTGGCCTACCTTTCTCTGGGCCGGGGCCACCGGTGGTGACAACGGGAACCTCGGTGGTCTTGGTCTCAGCCACTGCGTCGTCGCCTGCACAAAATGAAACAGTTTTTTACAGGTGGCGGGTGGCGTGGCGTTTTCGTTCCTGCAGCCGCGAACCCCTACGGCCGGTGTGGGCCTCCTGGCAATGGCGGCGGCCAATGTCTACACAGATTGTGACGGATTTATCGCTGTGGGGGCCCCGACCAATGTCATTGGCGAGTGGAACCCGCGGCCAACTTCCTCAAACGGCACTTGCACCACATTCTCTTAACACCAGGTTTCCGATTTGCCCCTGGCCAAGGGAAAGGTAGGCAAGAGACGCAACGCATTCTCCGTCTTTTTCTGTCTCACGCGTATGGCCGAGACAGAAGGGAAGCTAGTGTGAAACGGGACAAATGGGAAACGGGTATACTTTGCCAGGACCGGATCCTTGATATAAGTAATGGATAGGGTCCAGTTCAGGTCAGAAAACCGGGAATTTCCCGAGCCGGTATTCGAACCCGACCCCGATCCTCCGGTGTCACAAAAATGAATATGTAATTGTTGGTTTCTCGCTCGCACTCACCACAGACGGCCGCCACCGCGGCGCTCACCGCGACCACGGCGATAATCCACTTCATCACGGCTCGGTCTCGTCTCGCACTCAAATCATTCCTTTTTCACTTTTCTCTCACTCTCTCCGTCCTTCCACTGTTAGCGCTCTCTCGTGGCCGGGTCCCCTCTGTATAACGCGCAGCGGGGGCGAACTCTGGCGGCTCGTATCTCAGTAGTGTGCGAGAGAGACAGATGGCTGTCGTGCCAACCTGGGAGTGCGAAAAATGTTACTGCCTACCGGAAGAATAAGGGTGGCCGTGAGGAGCGACAGCCCGGCTCCCCAGGCTCAGCTGGAGCCGCTGGAGCTGGAGCCGCTGGAGGCAGCTGGAGTCTCCGGCCTGGAGCTGGCAGAGCGACAAGCACCCGGAACTCAGCGCTTGGCGTAGTGCAGGAATATAAACTGGGGGTTGGGCACTACAGTATTATGGAGTCCCGGAGGCCGTGGTTGAGCGGAGGGGGCCTCGCGCAGTGGTACGGGCTAGGGGTTGCCGGGAGATCCGTCGGGCGACAACCAGCGACAGCCGGGTAGCGGGTTCTAGAGCAGCGTCCATTTTTGTTTGCAGGTACGCGCGTCCCAGACTTGACGCAATCCCTGCGTGAATTGTCAAGCCAGTGATCGTGTCTTTGTGACCGCACCTGGTCAAAGATCGATGACCCTAGGTGTGTGAGTTCTTAGGGGTATCCTGTTCCCTCTAAGATGGAAAAGAAGGCAACCCGTCGAATTATCCACCGTTTACAGCCCAAATATGTTCGCAATTTCTAATTTAAATTTTTTTTCAGTATTTAGAACATTGCTTTGAATGTATTGCTTCGTAGATACTGTGGAAGATCCTATTAGGATGCCGTTGCAGCCCTTCCTGCATGAAGCGCACTTAGTTTTATCTGCTCACTCATTACTCTCCTGCACTTCCTGGAAAAAACGCCGTCTAGCGCCTACCACGGGACCAGCGGTAGACCGGCGCGCCTGTAGCAGGGAGCAGGACAGGCCGGCAGCCCGCAGTGAGAGCGGTGGGCTCTGGGCGGCCAGGGCTAGCCAGGGCGGCTGGCCGGCGGAGAGCGAGGGCTGCGAGGACCAGAGACTGTCATCTGCTGCAGTGCGATGCCTCAGCCTCTGCGCGAGATGTGTCGGGCGTGGGGAGGGATTCCAGGCCAGAACATGCGGAATATCTTATTTATTTGGGACATTTACAAAACCTATACAGTACTAATACTCTATTACACACGACGAGTCTTCAGTGTCGTCACCAATGCGCTTGGTGACGGGGACTTGTGGGACGGCCAGTGCCCCCTCACCCTAAAAAGATCAATGTACACCCTAAAAAAAATCAGACAAAAATCAGCGAGGGGGAAAAAGGGCAGAAAATTTCAGCAAAAATCAGAAAAAATGGAGAGAAAAAAAGGTAACCAATCAAACTGGTAGTTAAAATCGCGGTACGCTTGCATAATGAGTGAGGGACAGCTCGGGTATGGCGGGTGTCCTCGTTGACGGCGAAGTGCAGCGGGTCGTGTCGTGGTTGACGGGGAGGTCCAGCGGGTGTCGTCGTTGATGGGGAGGTGCAGCGGGTGTCCTCGTTGACGGGGAGGTGCAGCGGGTGTCCTTGTTGATAGGGAGGTGCAGCGGGTGTTCTCTGCTCGGCACATTACCCTTGTTGCGCATGCGCATTCGGGCACTTGTCGGTGGTGCAGATTCCCGCCCCGCCGGGGACGCACCAGCATTTGTTGCAGTCGTCCTCTCCAGGTTTCGCCGGGGTTGCACTTCTTGTGTGAGGTGCCCTCGGACGGCTGCGCCGTTACTGCCACGGCTGAGAGAAATTAATGCAGAGCATCGAAGGTGTTGTTTTCCGTGCCGTATTTGCGCTGCAATCGAACTGTTAGGTCACTCATTCCAGGACTTTGGACCGGGTAACCAGAAACGTTGATTGTAGCGCTAATGCGGCACGGATAGAACTTTCTTTGATGCCCACACCTAGAATATTGATTTCATGAGGTTGATTCCCATATCAAACCATTTTCCACAGTGCTCGTTAGTAGTAAGGGCTCCTTTAGTACTGCTCCTAGTAGTACGGGCCCCTTTAGTACTGCTCTTAGTAAGAGTACAAGACTGTGGACCGGCAGACCAGAAACGTTGACTGTAGCGCCAATGCGGCACGGATAGAACTTTCGATGATGCCCACACTCAGAATATTGATTCCCATATCAAACCATTTTTCGCAGAGCTCTTAGTAGTAAGGGCTCCTTTAGTACTGCTCTTAGTAGTAGTGGCCCCTTTAGTACTGCTCTTAGTAGTAATGGCCCCTATAGTACTGCTCTTAAAAGTAAGGGCCCCTTTAGCAATGCTCTTTGCAGTAAGGGCCCCTTGAGTACTGCTCATATTCCCGCAGTCCAAGTCGGTGCAGACGGGAGCACTTCCAGACACACACCTGGAAAAGGAGACCGAAACGAGCTACAAAACTGATGTGAGGGGGTTAGACAGAGGCGGACGGGGCGGGGCGGGGCGGTGCGGACGTACATGCAGGTGTTGCAGTCTTTTCTCCAGGCGTAGGCTGGCTTGCAGTCGGAGCCTTTCCCCATGCTTTTGCCTAAAGGGCACTCGGTGGGCGCGCATATGGGCTCGCCCTTATCGGAGCACGTGCAGTTCATGCAGGCGTCCGTCCAGATGTAGCCGGGCTTGCACCCCTCTGGCATTTTTGTGGTGCTGCCCTCAGTGGAAGGGCAGGGTAACTCCGTGCAGATGGCGCTGTCCCCCAGGCACGAGCAGTCGTTGCACTCTCCCTTCGGGCACAGCGCCCCTGTCGTGGTGGTGGACCCTGGCCGTCCAAGGACGGGGCAGACGGTGGTGCGACGACGGGCAAAGTATATCACGTCTCCCATTTGCCCCATGCCAGGGGTAGGCAAGCCCGCAACGCACTAGCTCTTTCTGTCTCACGCGTCTGGCCGAGATAGAGACGGAGCTGGTGCGCTGTGGACTTGCCTACCTTTCTCTGGGCCGGGGCCACCGGTGGTGACAACGGGAACCTCGGTGGTCTTGGTCTCAGCCACCGCGTCGTCGCCTGCACAAAATGAAACAGTTTTTTACTGGTGGAGCCTGGACGCATTTTCCTGCAGCCGCGAACCCCTTTCTCAAAACGGCACTTGCCCAACATTCTCATAATAACACCAGGTTTCCGATTTGCCCCGGGCCAAGGGAAAGGTAGGCAAGCCCGCAATGCACTCTCCATCTTTTTCGGTCTCACGCGTATGGCTGAGACAGAAAGAAGGGGAGCTAGTGTGTTTGCGAGCACGGGACAAATGGAAAACAGGCTGTTCTTTGCCAAGACCGCACCCTTGATATAAGTGATGGAGAAGGTCCAGTTCACTCTCCCTTCGGGCACAGCGACTCCGTCGTGGACCCTGGCCTACCTTTCTCTGGGCCGGGGCCACCGGTGGTGACAACGGGAACCTCGGTGGTCTTGGTCTCAGCCACTGCGTCGTCGCCTGCACAAAATGAAACAGTTCGAATACTGGTGGCGCCAGGATGCGAACCCCTACGGCCGGTGGGCCTCCTGGCCATGGCGGCGGCCAAGGTCTACACAGATTGTGACGGATTTATCGCTGCGGGGGCCCCGACCAATGTCATGGTTAGTGGAACCCGCGACCAACTTCCTCAAAACGGCACTTGCGCCACATTCTCATAATAACACCAGGTTTCCGATTTGCGCCGGGCCAAGGTAAAGGAAGGCAAGCCCGCAATGCACTCTCCATCTTTTTATGTCTCACGCGTATGACCGAGACAGAAAGAGAGAGAGCTAGTGTGTTTAAGGGCACGGGACAAAGTGGAAACGGGCTATACTTTGCCAGTACCGGATCCTTGATATAAGTCATGGATAGAGTCCATTTTACCTCAGAAAAAGGGGAATTTCCCAGCCGGTATTCAAACGTGTCCCCGATCCTCCGGTGTCATCAAAAATGAATATTAGATTGTTGGTTTCTCGCTCGCACTCACCACAGACGGCCGCCACCGCGGCGCTCACCGCGACCACGGCGATAATCCACTTCATCACGGCTCGGTCTCGTCTCGCACTCAAATCATTCCTTTTTCACTTTTCTCTCACTCTCTCCGTCCTTCCACTGTTAGCGCTCTCTCGTGGCCGGGTCCCCTCTGTATAACGCGCAGCGGGGGCGAACTCTGGCGGCTCGTATCTCAGTAGTGTGCGAGAGAGACAGATGGCTGTCGTGCCAACCTGTGAGTGCGAAAAATGTTACTGCCTACCGGAAGAATAAGGGTGGCCGTGAGGAGCGACAGCCTGGCTCCCCAGGCTCAGCTGGAGCCGCTGGAGGCAGCTGGAGGCTCCGGCCTGGAGCTGGCAGAGCGACAAGGACCCGGAACTCAGCGCTTGGCGTAGTGCAGAAATATAAACTGCGGGTTGGGTATTACAGTATTATGGAGTCCCCGTGGTTAAGCGGAGGGGGCCTCGCGCAGTGGCACGGGCTAGGGGTTGCCGGGAGATCCGTCGGGCGACAGCCAGCGACTGCCGGGTAGCGGGTTCTAGAGCAGTGTCCCGTGGCCAACTAGGAGCCGTAAAGCACCTGTTCCCGTAAGATCACGGAAGTTGTAGGTAGGAGTCCTGGCGGAAGCCATGGTCCCTGCGACAATGCGTCTGGCGCGGCGCGAAAGGCTTGGTGTGATTCCTTTCCTTGTCACGAGATGGCAGGACTAAGAGAGGAGTTTTAAAAAAGGCGTACTTCCGTCTTTTCGGTCTTTTCGCTTGGGATTAAAAGAGATAGAATGATGGTGAAAAAGAGTTGTCCAACTATTTTCAGTCTGTCGTTTTATAGCCGTAAAGACCTGTTCCCGTAAGAACGGAAGTTGTAAGGAGTCCTGGAGACAATGCGTTGGGCGCGGCGCGAAAGGCTTGGTGTGATTCCTTTCCCTGTCACGAGATGGCAGGACTGAGAGGAGTTGCGACTTCCGTCTTTTCGGTCTTATCGCTTGGGATTAAAAGAGATAGAATGATGGTGAAAAAGGCGTTTGAGTTGTCCAACCATTTTCATTGTGTCTGTCGTTATATACGAGAAACAAGGAGAAGCAAATATCGTTGGTTCGGCTCGGCCACAACGACAATAGACTCGCAGTTGGCGCTGTGTTTGGCTGTGTTAGAGTAAAAATCAATCGCTCTTTCTCTCTCCTATTCTCTACCACGGGAATGAGAGAGAAGAAAGGTGGTGACAGCCCCGACCCGAGTCGATTCACCGTAAATTGAACTTCTGAATATCACAGAATTCTCCATACAGATTTTATTGAGACTTCCGAAATATCATTTAAGGATTACTACGTACTCCTCTGTAAATTTTAACCTAAATTTAACAGAAACAACGCTCGTTTTCTCTCCAAACGACAGTCGTCATAAGCGGCCGCATGCTAGCCAAATTCTGGTCCTACTACAAGGCTACTTCGTGCCTAAAAGATCAAATGTGGTTTGAAATCGTGGTACGCTTGGATGACGAGTGAAGGGTCCTTTGGGTATGGTGGGCGTGCTCGTTTACGGGGTGGTACAGCGAATGCTCTCGCTGACGGGGAGGTGCAGCAGGTGTCCTCGGCTCGCCTCAGTTCCCCGCTGGCGAGGGTCCGCACGCCATCTTCAACCTCTGTTGGCAGAGGGCTTCGCCGAGGGAGTTGCACCTGCATGCCCAGCAGGTACTCGTAAAGGTTTTGCCGGGGGTGCACTTCTTGGTCGTGGTGCCCTCGGACGGCTTCCCCGTGACTGCCACGGCTGAGAGAAATTAATACAGAGCATCAAAGGGTGTTCTATCCGTGCCGTATTTGCGCTGAAATCGAACTGTTTGGTCCCTCATCCCAGTACTTTGGACCGGGTAACCAGAAACGTTGATTGTAGCGCTAATGCGGCACGGATAGAACTTTCTTTGATGCCCACACCCAGAATAGTGATTCCTAGATCAAACCATTTTTCACAGTGCTCCCGGTGCTCCCGGTGTCGGCCCTCTTGACCCTGGACGAGCACGCCATGGTCGTGCACGTTGGCTCGCCCCTGGAGGTGCACGTGCAGGTGTTGCAGTCCCTCTTCCAGATGGCGCCGGGCTTGCACTTGCCGTCCGCGGCCTCCTCGCTGCTGCTGCTGCTGCTGCTGCTGCCGTCCGACCCGTCGGCGAGGGGGCAGGCCGTCTCCGTGCAGGCGGCGCGGCCCCCGATGCACGAGCACGTGTTGCAGTCCTGCTTCCAGACGTGGCCCTCGCGGCACGGTGCCCCCGTCGTGGACCCTGGCCGTCCAAGGACGGGGCCGTCGGCGGGGACGATAGGCAAAGTAGACCACGTTTCCAATTCGCCCCGCGCCAAGGGAAAGGTAGGCAAGCCCGCAAAGCACTAGCTCCGTCTCTTTCTGTCTCACGCGTCTGGCCGAGATAGAGACGGAGCTGGTGCGTTGTGGACTGGCTTACCTTTTCCTTGGAACGGGGCTAGTGGGAAACCTGGTGTAGGCGGGCAGGCGATCTCCGTGCAGGCGGCGCGGGCCCCCAGCACTGTTAAAAATAACCACAGAAAAAAGCACCGGAACTGTACGATCAATCAGTTAGACGGAAGCGGTTATCTTATGTGCACAGAGCGTTCTGTGCCCGCAGAACATCTTCGTGCACAGACGTCCGCGCCCTACATTTCCGTGGGTTCGTGTGAAGAAGTAAAAATGGTCACCAACCGATCCGTATTGAACCTGCGACATTCCGATTTTGGACCGGATGCGTTACCTCCAGACTTCGAATCATATTCTTGGGTGGGAAGGCATCGAATAGGAATTACTTTCTACAGCTGGACGTATAGGGCGCTAGCTAACTGACCACGGAAAACATACAGAAGAGTCCGTGCGCGCACACATTCCGTGCACAGAAGGTCTATGAAGGGACACATTCCGTCCACAGAAGGTCCATGACGGACCCACTCTGTGCGCAAATCGTCCGTGTACGGACATGATAATCTGTGCACAGAAGGGTCCGCGCTTTTTACGCGGTTTACCACTGAGTGTACTTTGCCAGGACCACCAGGACCGGATCCTTGATATAAGTTATGGATAGGGTCCATTTCAGCTCAGAAAACCGGGACTTTCCGAGCCGGTATTCGAACCCGACCCCGATCCTCCGGTGTCACAAAAATGAATATGTAATTGTTGGTTTCTCGCTCGCACTCACCACAGACGGCCACCACCGCGGCGCTCACCGCGACCACGGCGATAATCCACTTCATCACGGCTCGGTCTCAAATCTTTCCTTTTTCACTTTTTCCTTACTCTCTCCGTCCTTCCACTGTTAGCGCTCTCTCGTGGCCGGGTCCCCTCTGTATAACGCGCGGCGGGGGCGAACTCTGGCGGCTCGTATCTCAGTAGTGTGCGAGAGAGACAGATGGCCGTCGTGCCAACCTGTGAGTGCGAAAAATTTGACTACCCACCGAAAGAATAAGCGTAAGTAGTGCAGGAATATAAACTGGGGTTTGGGTACTACAGTATATGGAGTCCCGGAGGCCGTGGTTAGCGGAGGGGGCCTCGCGCGGAGGCACGGGCTAGGGGTTGCCGGGAGATCCGTCCGGCGACAGCCGGGTTGCGGGTTCTAGAGCAGTGCCCCGGGGCCAACTAGCAGCCCTAAAGTCCGGTTTCCGTAAGATCACCGAAGTTGGAGGAGGAGTCGTGGCGGAAGCCGGGACTCCCCAACGGTCAACAGACCATAAACCGTAATTTTTGAAGTTTTGCTCGCAGATAGGCGCGTCCCAAACTTTACACACACCCTGCGTGAGATGTGTCGTGCCAGTGATCGTGTCCGGGGGTTGGGGGGAATTCAGGGCAGACCATACGGTATATCTTATTTATTTTTTTACAAAACCTACACATTACTAATACTAATTATACAAGCACAGTCTTCAGTGTTGTCACCACTGCTTGGTGACGGGGAGGTGTGATATGGCCAAGGGCCCCCTCACTCAAAAAAGGTCAGTGTACACTCTCAGAAATAAAAAACAGATAAAAATTAGAAAGTAAAAAGTTAGAAAATTTCAGCAAAGAGTCAGAAAAAACAGAGAAAACAAAATCAAATTGTGTTTTCAAATCGTGGTACGCTTTGGTAACGAGTGAGGGGCCCGTCGGGTATGGCGGGCGTGCTCGTTGACGGGGTGGTGCAGCGGATGTCCTCGCTGACGGGGAGGTGCAGCGGATGTCCTCGCTGACGGGGTGGTACAGCGGATGTCCTCGCTGACGGAGAGGTGCAGCGGATGTCCTCGCTGACGGGGTGGTACAGCGGATGTCCTCGCTGACGGAGAGGTGCAGCGGATGTCCTCGCTGACGGGGAGGTGCAGCGGATGTCCTCGCTGACGGGGAGGTGCAGCGGATGTCCTCGCTGACGGGGAGGTGCAGCGGATGTCCTCGCTGACGGGGAGGTGCTCGCCTCAATTCCCCTCTGGCTGGGGCAGTTTGACGCACCGCATCTTGGTGCAGGCAGGGATGCCTCCGGGGGTGCACCTGCAGCTGTTGCAGTCGTTCTTCCAGGTGTCGCCGGGGCTGCAGCCCTTGTTCGGGGCGCCCTCGGACGGCTCCGCCGTGACGTCCCTCTTCTTCAGGCAGAGCTTTTGGGTGCAGACGGGATGGCCGTTGGACAAACACCTGGAAAAGGAGACCGGAACGAGTTACATAATAGGCCGTGTTGGGGTTGGAAAGAGACGGCCGGTGTGGTGGGGGCGTACTTGCAGTCGTTGCAGTCGTTCTTCCAGGTGTCGCCGGGGCTGCAGCCCTTGTTCGGGGCGCCCTCGGACGGCTCCGCCGTGACGTCCCTCTTCTTCAGGCAGAGCTTTTGGGTGCAGACGGGATGGCCGTTGGACAAACACCTGGAAAAGGAGACCGGAACGAGTTACATAATAGGCCGTGTTGGGGTTGGAAAGAGACGGCCGGTGTGGTGGGGGCGTACGTGCAGTCGTTGCAGTCGTTCTTCCAGGTGTCGCCGGGGCTGCAGCCCTTGTTCGGGGCGCCCTCGGACGGCTCCGCCGTGACGTCCCTCTTCTTCAGGCAGAGCTTTTGGGTGCAGACGGGATGGCCGTTGGACAAACACCTGGAAAAGGAGACCGGAACGAGTTACATAATAGGCCCTGTTGGGGTTGGAAAGAGACGGCCGGTGTGGTGGGGGCGTACGTGCAGTCGTTGCAGTCGTTCTTCCAGGTGTCGCCGGGGCTGCAGCCCTTGTTCGGGGCGCCCTCGGACGGCTCCGCCGTGACGTCCCTCTTCTTCAGGCAGAGCTTTTGGGTGCAGACGGGATGGCCGTTGGACAAACACCTGGAAAAGGAGACCGGAACGAGTTACATAATAGGCCGTGTTGGGGTTGGAAAGAGACGGCCGGTGTGGTGGGGGCGTACGTGCAGTCGTTGCAGTCGTTCTTCCAGGTGTCGCCGGGGCTGCAGCCCTTGTTCGGGGCGCCCTCGGACGGCTCCGCCGTGACGTCCCTCTTCTTCAGGCAGAGCTTTTGGGTGCAGACGGGATGGCCGTTGGACAAACACCTGGAAAAGGAGACCGGAACGAGTTACATAATAGGCCGTGTTGGGGTTGGAAAGAGACGGCCGGTGTGGTGGGGGCGTACGTGCAGTCGTTGCAGTCGTTCTTCCAGGTGTCGCCGGGGCTGCAGCCCTTGTTCGGGGCGCCCTCGGACGGCTCCGCCGTGACGTCCCTCTTCTTCAGGCAGAGCTTTTGGGTGCAGACGGGATGGCCGTTGGACAAACACCTGGAAAAGGAGACCGGAACGAGTTACATAATAGGCCGTGTTGGGGTTGGAAAGAGACGGCCGGTGTGGTGGGGGCGTACGTGCAGTCGTTGCAGTCGTTCTTCCAGGTGTCGCCGGGGCTGCAGCCCTTGTTCGGGGCGCCCTCGGACGGCTCCGCCGTGACGTCCCTCTTCTTCAGGCAGAGCTTTTGGGTGCAGACGGGATGGCCGTTGGACAAACACCTGGAAAAGGAGACCGGAACGAGTTACATAATAGGCCGTGTTGGGGTTGGAAAGAGACGGCCGGTGTGGTGGGGGCGTACGTGCAGTCGTTGCAGTCGTTCTTCCAGGTGTCGCCGGGGCTGCAGCCCTTGTTCGGGGCGCCCTCGGACGGCTCCGCCGTGACGTCCCTCTTCTTCAGGCAGAGCTTTTGGGTGCAGACGGGATGGCCGTTGGACAAACACCTGGAAAAGGAGACCGGAACGAGTTACATAATAGGCCGTGTTGGGGTTGGAAAGAGACGGCCGGTGTGGTGGGGGCGTACGTGCAGTCGTTGCAGTCGTTCTTCCAGGTGTCGCCGGGGCTGCAGCCCTTGTTCGGGGCGCCCTCGGACGGCTCCGCCGTGACGTCCCTCTTCTTCAGGCAGAGCTTTTGGGTGCAGACGGGATGGCCGTTGGACAAACACCTGGAAAAGGAGACCGGAACGAGTTACATAATAGGCCGTGTTGGGGTTGGAAAGAGACGGCCGGTGTGGTGGGGGCGTACGTGCAGTCGTTGCAGTCGTTCTTCCAGGTGTCGCCGGGGCTGCAGCCCTTGTTCGGGGCGCCCTCGGACGGCTCCGCCGTGACGTCCCTCTTCTTCAGGCAGAGCTTGTAGGTGCAGACGGGATGGCCGTTGGACGAACACCTGGAAAAGGAGACCGGAACGAGTTACATAATAGGCCGTGTTGGGGTTGGAAAGAGACGGCCGGTGTGGTGGGGGCGTACGTGCAGTCGTTGCAGTCATGCTTCCAGGTCGTTCCCGGAGTGCATCTCGCGGAGCCCTGACCCTGAGCCTCCCTCTTGTGTTGGCGGTGGAGGCACGCCCTCTGGGTGCAGATGGAGGCGCCATTGCTCGTACATCTGGAGAGGTGATTTTTTAAATTTTAAAAATCAAGCGTTAGGGGCTGTTTAACTATGAGAATCCTTGCCTGCGAGGTAGGCAACCAAGGCTCCTAGGCTCCTCCAGGGCTTGCCGTGCAGGCTGTCTTGCCCGGGTCCCCGAGTGGATCATCACTCCCCTTCTTGATGTACACCGATTTAAATCACGGCTGATATTCTTTTGATTTTATTTGATGTTTTCTCCGAGGTTTTCTCAACCAAAAATGAATTTTTCTAAAAACAATATCGATGTAAACCAGAATTTTTTGTTTCCTCTCTGACTTTTGTGACCCCTTCTTATGCACTTTTTCCTTTCTAATTTTTTAACATTTTATGTCGACTTTTTTTCTCAGACTGTTTTTTTTTTAATTTCTGATTTTAAAAAAATTGCCACTGTACACCGATTTTTTTTCAAAGTGAAGTCTCCCTTGGGCTTACCGCACCTGCAGGCCGCTGCAGGCCACTGCAGGCCGCTGCAGGCGCTCGGGGACTTCAACCGAGCCGTCGGAAGAGAACGTACCTGCACCTGTTGCAGCCGTCGTTCCAGGAGGTGCCGGGGGCGCACTGGTTGAGTGTGGGACGCAGGGCAGGGTCTTTGTGGTCGTCACCGAGGCCGTCGCCGAGGCCTTGGCCCAGGCCGATGCAGGCCATGAGCGTGCAAGCGGCGCGGCCGCCCGTGCAGGTGCAGGTGTTGCAGTCCTTCTTCCAGGTGGTGCCGGGCTTGCACTTGCCGTCCGCGGCCTCCTCGCTGCTGCTGCTGCTGCTGCTGCTGTCCGGCCCCTCGGTGGGGGGGCAGGCCATCTCCGTGCAGGCGGCGCGGCCCCCGATGCACGAGCACGTGTTGCAGCCCTGCTTCCAGACGTGTCCCTCGCGGCACGGTGCCCCTGTCGTGTACCCTGGCCGTCCAAGGTCGGGGCCACCGGCGGTGACTACGGGAACCTCGGTGGTCTTGGTCTCAGCCACCACGTCGTCGCCTGCACAAAATGAAACAGTTCGAATACTGGTGGCGCCTGGATGCGAACCCCTACGGCCGGCGTGGGCCTCCTGGCCATGGCGGCGGCCAAGGTCTACACAGATTGTGACGGATTTATCGCTGCGGGGGTCCCGACCAATGTCATGGCGATTGGAAACCACGACCAACTTCCTCAAAACGGCACTTGCCCAACATTCTCATAATAACACCAGGTTTCCGATTTGCCCCGGGCCAAGGGAAAGGTAGGCAAGCCCGCAACGCACTCACCGTCTCTCTCTGTCTCACGCGTATGGCCGAGACAGAAAGAGAGGGAGCTAGTGTGTTTGCGGGGCACGGGACAAATGGGAAACGGGCTATACTTTGCCAGGACCGGATCCTTGATATAAGTCATGGATAGGGTCCATTTCACCTCAGAAAAAGGGGAATTTCCCAGCCGGTATTCGAACCCGACTCCGATCCTCCGGTGTCACCAAAAATGAATATGTAATTGTTGGTTTCTCGCTCGCACTCACCACAGACGGCCACCACCGCGGCGCTCACCGCGACCACGGCGATAATCCACTTCATCACGGCTCGGTCTCGTCTCGTACTCCAATTTTTCCTTTTTCACTTTCCTCTCACTCTCTCTCCGTCCTTCCACTGTTAGCGCTCTGTCGCTGACTGAAACCTCCGCGGCCGGGTCCCCTCTATATAACGCGCTGCCGTCCATCCTTGTGAGTGTGTGTGTGTGTTTGTGTACAAAAGGAAGGGAGGAGGGGGGGGGGGCGTTCGCGGAAAGCCGCGGATCGCGGACGTTCGAGTCGCACCATTTTCTTTCAGTCCACTGATGACGCAAGGGGTCGTCCACATATTACGTAATCACGTAGGGGGGGGGGGGGGGAGGGTCGGAGCTATGCTTACGCTTGATTACAGGGGGGGGGGGGGCGTCGTCCTGATTACGTAATCAACTTTGGTCCTCGCATCGCATTTTTTGGGGGGATTGGAACTGCCGCAGTGCCGCGTCGCAGTTACCCCGCTCGCGGAGTTTGACATTTTGTTACTACTTTAGATTAAAGAAAGTACATTAATCATCCTGAAAATTTTTATTTTCCACTTACCCTCTTCAAACACTTTACAAACGCTGGCTTCACGATTCTTCACATTTTCCGCAAATTCGCTTGATTACGTAATCTTGAGGGAGGGGGGGGGGGGGTCAGGCCGCTGATTACGTCTGTTGACTGGGGGGAGGGGGGGGTCGAAAATCCCAAAAACATGATTACGTAATATGTGGACGGCCCCCAACCCTTTTTTTTTTAAGGCTATTAAGGGGTCTACATTGTGTTGTTTTACAAAGCTGCTCTCGTATCTCCTGCAGTGAGTGACAAGCGACACTTTTGTTTAGCACCTACCCCTATCCGGGAACGACTGTAACTGACCATAAATAGTCTAGTTTGTGTTAGTATATCTCTTTACTTACGGCGGCGCACAAGGCAAAGCCCACGTGAGATAGAGCGAGCGCGCGGGAGTAACCTCTGGGAGCACGCTGTGAGTGCGACAAAGACAACACGCAAACACAAGTGCACCTGCGGAGGCAGTGGCGCAGAAGCCGGGACTTCCCCGCGCCGCGGACACAAGCCCCTCTCTCGCTCTCCCTGTCCACGTCATTCGCAGTTGCAGTGTGTACTGAGCCCAGGAAGGTCGTAGAAAACCCCAATTATTAAAAGCAACAAACCACCAGGACGATAAGTTGAAACATGAAAAGCCTGCCTTATGTGTGCCTGAGGTTGAGCCCGCTGCTGACCGAGTATTTTCCAGCGGCCGGGACGAGCGTGTCGGAATGCACTTTCTGGGCGTAGGTTAAAGATACTCTCACGCGTGACACCCAGAGGCTTTTGCGTCTCAGATTATGACCTCGTCGTGTGTGCTAGAATATAGGTTGGGTGTGGTTGAGGAAAATTAACATGAGTTACAGTATCACATGGTAAAATTTATTATCAGTATTTACAAGTCTTACACTTGGTACTTAATTCTAATGGCGAGTACACATTTTCAAGGTACAAAACACTCGTAACACAACCGCGGTACGGGGCGTACCCGGTAAAACCTTTTGCATGACGAGCATGTTTGTTATAACAAACACAAAACATCAGTATTAAAACAATAAAATCAAAATAACAAATAAAAGGCACTATGTAAATTCTATGGGGACACGACCATAGCAATACAGTCACCTCGCTAGCTACGAACTTAAAATTATGTACATAAAAATCTTATTCGTAAAATTTCTCAGTTCTTTTTGACCCAACATAATCAGTACGGCTAAAGAACAGCCTATGCAAACACAGTCTAGGAAGCAGTTCTCCTAAACACCGTTCCAGCCGAGAGCGACATGGGCGACCATTAAGTAGACCGTGATCGTGCTCACACTCACGAGCACAACAGGGAACCCAACCCTGGAAAACAAAAACAAAACAAGGTGTTAAAAATCTGATCTTTAATTAGGCAGGATGAGTTGGAGCCAAGAAAACAACATGCATTTGAACCAAAACACCCCCTGGACGAGGAGCCCGGGTTCAAATACCGGACTGACATTGTTCTCTTGGCTGCACTCGCATCAAGAGAATAAAGGAGGGTAGTCGGAATGGCAAGTGCAGCGGAGAAAGGGATGAACCCGTGTTCCACGAAATCGAGTTAACCCGAAGACGTTAGCTCTCTAGGGAGACAGACGTGCGCAGCGCGGTCTCTGCGATAACCTGAGGGTCAGTCCCGCTGTGGCGATACAGCACCGCGTCAACATGACTCACCGTCTCTCTTCCTCGCACAGGAGCGGCCCGCGGGCAGACAAGGATGGAAATGGAACCAAAGAATTTTTCGGACCCGCGGTCGCGCGATAAAAGTCAATCGCACAGTCACGTCCCTGGACGTTTGCGCGTTCAAAACCATCGCGTCTTCATCGGAAATTTTAGTGAAACGGCTTTGTTTACGCGGCGAGGCGACAAATTCCCAACGCGCGCACCGGCTCTCGGAAACGGTCAGGAGATTGGCGTAGACGTTTAGCAAAACAGGGCGAGAGGGGGGACTCACTTGAAAAATTGGACGAACGTGAACCGGTATCCGTGCTGCTCAGCAACACCAGCACACACCACGTTCGAGGAGGAGCCAATCAGAGTGCCGTTGCCTGCAGGAGATGTCAAGGATTCAAAATTTTCAAGTGTCCAAAAGTAAGGCAAAAAAAATAATTAAGACAGACATTAAGTGACATTTGAGCCCGGTATTTGTCTAGACTCACCGCCGAGGCACGCCCCAAACGCTAGGGCCCAGACCAGAGGCTGCAGCGGCAGCGATAGCTCCGTGTTCTGCGACAGCGAGCACACTATGCGGACCATCATGGTGGTGAGGGGGATGTTGTCGACGAACGACGAGGCCAGCGCCGACACCCACAGAATCAGCAGGATGGCCACAGCCAGCTGGTACTTCTCGGGCACGGCCAGGATCAAGTTCTCCGTTTGCCGCCCAATCCAGTTAATGAGGCCCAGGCGGGACAATGCCTGAGGTGAGCAGCACAGAGAATAAAAATGACAGAAAAAATTAATGAAGAAAAAATATTAACTGGGGCTTGACGCCTGCAGCGTAGGCATTCTGTGAGCGTGCAACGCACCGGTGCGCCGCGGTGGCCTACCCCCCAGGCGCGCAGCCCGGCACTGCCCTGGCCTCCTCACCTCCATCAGGACGAAGAGCGCGGCGAAGAAGAGCAGTGTACTCCACTCGACGCGCGCCAGCACGCCCTCCATGTCCTGGTCGGCGAGCACCAGCAGCAGGATGGCCCCCAGCAGCGCCGTCCAGCCGAGCGACAAGTTCAGCTGCGGGATGCTGTGCAGGAAGAAGAGCACCACCACGAACAGGATCGTCAGTCCCGACTTGAGCAGCAGCATCCTGTTGCGGATCGGGTACTGGGAGGAGGGAAAAAAATCAAAATTAGGATAGAAACACAAAACAAAAACTATCACATTTCTACTCGTACGCACTTTCAGCTGCAGATCCTCTAAGGTGGCCTTGTAGTCCTCGACGGCCACACTAGAAAACACATTAAAAATTATTGTTTTCGATTCAATTTAAAAAAAAATTAATAAGAAACATCGTCTTGTGTGCTGGAGCTCCACACAGCGCCTGGGAGGTAGGCCGCCGCGGTACACCCGTGCGCTGCTCGGCCAGATGTTGCCTATGCTGCAGGCGCTCACCTTCCCGACGTCACCTTGCGCTGCAGCTCCTGCACGAGCCTGCGCGCCTTCTTCAACAGCGTCTCCCTGACGGAGTCCTCGTCCCGGGAGTACGACGACAGCGAGGCGGCCGCGCGCTGCCAGATGGCGATCTCGTGGCGCAGCTCTGATGGCAGGGACTCGCGGGTGAAAAAGGTGACAATGACATAAAAAACACCAGTATGAGAAATTGGTCGTGTACCCTGAACTTCCTGCGGCTCGGCAAAGCGGAAATCGTTGACACTGCGAAAGGTGAGGCGGAGCTGGATGTTGACCACCACGAACACGATAAGGGTGCCGACGCCCATGTGAAGAGTGAACACGCCGAAGTCCACGCCCTGGGAGGAAGAACAAAGTCACTCCGCGCTCAACAAGAAAACCAAGGAGAATATGGGATGGCTCACCGCCTTCACGACGTCCTCGTTAGAGGCCAAGATCACGTTGGGAGGGTCGCCGACGGGGGTGATGGCGCCGCCGATGTTAGAGTAGATGATCATGGACATGAGCACCGGGACCGGGTTCAGCTCCATCACCTCGCAGAGTCTGCCAAAGGTCACAACAAGGTCAACGATAGGGCTCGCTCACCAACTCCGCACAGAAATCGTTTTTTTTTTAAATTTGTGTAACCTGATTGAAACCGGAGTCATGAGCAGCACTGTGGTCACGTTGTCCAACACCATCGACAGCAGCACCGTGAAGAAGCACAGCGTGTTGATCAAAGGCCAAATCTTACCGCCAGTAATCTAAAAAAAAAAATAAAAAAAATTAAAATGCTGTTTATCACAGGTATGAAGTAACAACTGAGTGCTCACTTTATAGGCGAAAACAGCCAGGTAGTCGAAGATGCCCGTCTCTGAGAAAATGGCAACCAACACCATCATGGAGAAGAGAAGAAGCAGGGTCTCCACGTCGATCCACCGCACCAGCTCGGCCATCGTAGGACGCTATAAAAATTAAGTTTCACATTTTAAATCTTTGTAAAAAATAAATTTAAAAAAATATCAATTTTTATCGGAGAAATATTGTGGAAGAATCCACCTCGTTTAACGCTGCAAGAATGGCTACAGACATCGTGGACGCAATCATGGCTGCCAGAGTCCGGTGGACGATCTGGAAAAAAAAAATTAGTCGGAAAAAAAGGGACAAAACTAATATGCGCGGGTGACGATTTTGTGCGGTCAGACCTCGAAGATGACCATGGCGTAGAGCCCGATGAGGACGATGGCTGCGTAGATGACGCCGTCCTCCATGTTGATCGGGGAGGTGTCGTAGTGGAGGGCGGCCGGGAAGGACACGCGGAGGTTGGTGCGCAGCTGCAGCCGAAGGAGGTTGATGGTCCTGGAAAACCATGCAAATTGTTTACGGTCACAATACTCGATCATTTTTTTTAAAAAAACATATAAAAAATCCAAATGAAAAAAACAGGATTATAATATCAGATTTAAAAAAAAAAAAAAACTGATGAAGGCGTTGACGCACGAGATCTCGAAGTCGTCGAGGAGGAACAAGTGGTCGCGCTTCACCTCCGGCACCACGTCCACGGACTCGGACGAGACGAGCGGGATGCGCCAGGGCTCCGTCAGGTTGCGCGCGTTCTGGATGTTGTCCTTGCTGATGTGCAGCGACACGTTGCGGCGCTGCGCCTCGGACACCGGCATCCGGGTCTGGATCAGCTCGATCCACACCTCCATGAAGGACTCGGTCAGGTTGCCGTACTCGGGCGGCAGCAGCGCGCCCGCGATGGACACGGCCACCTGGCGCTCCGTGGGCATCTCCTGCATCAGGTAGCCTGGCGCCGGCGTCAAGGTCACACAGTGGACACAAAGACAGAACCCAACAGAAGCCCCAGCCCAGCCCCAAAGGATACTCTTTATCTGGTTCTTGGGCACCGATATCTGGTGGATATCCTCCTCGCGTTCCTGCTTGGTCATGAGAATCCACTGGAACAATAGCACAGCCCGTCAGCCCACTTTGAACTCCGGGGTGGAAAAAAAACGACAAAAAAAAACACACACACACCAAAAAAAAATACCAAAAAAAAAACAGTCTGTGATTAGGGGAGCAAGCTGATGAGTACACCTACCGTGAATATGAGCCAGGTGAACATGAGCATCGCCATCCTGAGGTGCCGCAACCAAGGCCTCAGGGGTGCCTTGTCCGTCAGTTGCTCGTGGTGCCCGCCGCTGTCGTGTCCGGGCCCGTGGCTGTGTCCGTGCCTTACCATCCAACATTATTTTACTTTTAGTAATAACAATAATGTTTTTATTTTTAAAATCAAAAGCAGACTCACTTGCCCCTGCTGGCGTGCAGGGACGCCGCCACCGAGACGTTGGTCAGGAACTCCCCCTTGCCAGCCACCGCCTCCTCCGGGAAGACCATCCGGGGGGTCAAGTCTCCCTCCTCCGTCACGTCACTCAGCTCACTCGGTCTTGCACAAAAAATACCACCGTACGTTTGTTTTTCTTCCAAAAAAAAAATCGGGAGTTCAAAAATAGCCCCCCCCCCCCCAAAAAAAAAAAAATACCTGGGGTGTCCTGAGGTAGGCATAGTCGCCTTGAGCTGAACGAAGGTGGGGTCTCTCTTGACGTGGTCAGGCAGGTCGTTCCACAGGTCCAGCATGGCGGTGGACAGCCGCGCCGACCTGGACAACCATAGCAACGTGTTGGCCACGGGTTCGAGCCCCGCCCCCGGCGACCGTCTGTTCTTCCGCCTCTCCCCCTCTCCCTGTACTTACGACGGTGACGGCTCGAAGCGGCTGGCGGGGAGCTCATCGTCCAGGTCGTCGACGCCCCGGTTGCGGGTGCGGGCGCGCGGTCTCGAAACGAACTCGTCTTCTGACGACTTCTTCCCCCACATCACAGGCCGGGGCAGCGAGCTGGCGGGCACAGACCCCACGGCACGTCAGCTCAACCTAACCCTTGCTTCGACAAAATGATAATTCAAGTTTCCAACGGGCGCGGGGCCAAATCTCTCTACCCGTCCCTGTTCTGTCCATAGGTTCCTCAAACAAGTGCGAGAGAGAACGGCGTGGTCCATAGAATGGGGCCGCCTCCGAAACGGGCTCAGACGGAAAGTAAACAAACCCGATGACGGTTTGGCAGACGCTACGGGCGAAAATGCCACCATTTTCGAACCGTACTCGTATTTCCGACGACGCCACGGCACTCTGGTGGCGTTGGCACTCTCTAGTGACGTCACACCGTCGACAACCCGCATGTGAACTTCACATTTCGCGGAACACTTGACCCAACACAACGATGGCCTAGTACTCACCGGCAGACCTCCCCTCAAGGCTCAAGTTTTCACGGACACTTGCTTCTTCCCCCAGAAAAATCTCCTCGCGGTTGCGGCTTGCCAGCGCCGGTTCTCTCACAAAACCTGCACCTGCGGGGATTCGAACCTCGCTCGCCCCTCACGTTGACAGATGACAGGGGCGAGTGGTGTGTTGGCGTTCAGCCGGCCTGTGGCTGTCGTCACCGCAGTGGAGTGGATTTCCTTCTGACGCGCGCCGTGTGCGGGCAGCGCGTTCTGGTGGGCGAACTGCCGAACTACGGGACGGTATTTCAATGCGCCCTCTCCTGGGTGGGTAGGCTGATTGGCAGGGGTATGTGAACCGTCAACCACAAAGATTTATTCAAGAATACGTTTTATTTCGGTTATCGTGCGAAGAGGGAAGAAGAGCGACGCCTTCTGGGAGCGGAGGCTGCCCGAGCAGCCGGTCACACCCCACACGGTCACACCCCCCAAGCCGCCAGCAGGTGGTCGTAGTACGTATCGCTGGGCGAGCACATGACGGGGGAGGCGCTGGCGGGCTGCACGTCCACGACGGCGTCCTCGTGACTGCCGCCGTCCTCCGTGGTCTGGATGGGCTCGCCGACGGTAGCCGCAGCACCGTCCTGGCCGCTGTCGGCGTCCGGGGTGAAGAACGTATTGGCCTTGGAGCTCAGCGATGAAGGTGGTGCGGGGCACGCCGAGTCTGCACGCCGGAAAATTGTGTTAGCTATGAGAAATGCGGTCGGCCTGGGAAGTGCGCGCTGACGGCGCTGCCACGGACCCTGGCCCCGGTCGTATCCGTACAGCTTGCGGAGCTGCAGGATCTTGCTGCTGCGCTCCTTCTCCTGGGCCGAGGGCTTCCTGGTTGTCGTCGCCGTCCTCGAGTTCGTCGGCGCCCTCTGCGGCCTGCCCCTGGCCGGCCTCGCGGACCTGCCCGCCGCACCACGGCCCCGGGCGGGGCAGCGGTCCGGGTCGAACAGGCCGACGGGGCACGGCCGCCAGTGGTTGTTCTCGACGCGCTTGTAGGAGGCGAACAACAGGCAGCACACGCTCCGCGGCCGGCACTCCTCGCAGCCTGGGCCTGCCAACGGGTCCTCCATTAACTACGTAACGCCCATGTTTGTGGTTGACAAGGCAGTGCACAAGCGCAAATTACCAAATGTGGCCCATACTTTGAAATTCTATAGTACTAAAATAGGAATGAATGAATTTCATATTATATGTTGCTAAATTTGTTCTTTACACAGTTTTTGAGGGCCCCATAGCTCAAAAACGTAAAAAAGTATTCCACAATTTGTACATTTTCTTTTAACGAATAAGTTTCCTCAAGTCATTTAAAGTTGAGAAACCACAAAATTTGTGATTTCAGAGGCAATTTTTTTTGCCTATAGAGTTATTGGACAAAAAATTAATTTCAATTGACTTCTTCAAAATTTCGCCGCACATTGCTAATTTACACTTGTGGGCACTCCCTAGTGAGAGGTGTAGTGAATGAGGGTGGTGTTGTTGACCTCGCGCGCAGAGGGTGGGAGCGGGGCCGCGGAGCTCCGGGGCGGTGGCCGCCCGTCCCCCGCTGACGTCCACCCCCGCCCGGGTCGCCCTGCAGAACAGGAGGCGGCCGCAGCAGCCCCGACACACGTCCACGACGGGCCGCCGGGTGAACACCTTGTACACCACGACGGGCAGCGGCGACCCTGACCCCTCGTCCCGGGCCAGTCTGCGGGGGAGGTCCAGTGTTAGGAACCTCCGAGACCAAGTCACTCTGGGAGGGGAGGGAGAGGAGGGGAGGGAGAGGAGGGGAGGGAGAGGAGGGGAGGGAGAGGAGGGGAGGGAGGGAGGGGAGGGAGAGGAGGGGAGGGACCTGAAGCGCACGACGATGTCGCTGGCCGCGTCGGCGAGAAGGGCCTCCCTGGGGTTGACGGCCTGCAGGGCGGCGCGGGCGCTGCCGGTGGAGAACTGGCGCACCACCTCGCGAAGGTGCAGGAAGACGTGTCGCAGGACGAAGCGCCTCCAGGCGGCCTGCAGCACGGCCGCGGCGCGGTCCTCGACGCGGCTGCGAGCAAGGAGGTGTAGTGCATGAGCCTGCTGGGGGCCGTCGCCAGCCGTCGGTGTCCTGGCTGCGCCTGGCTGCCTACCCCGCGTCCGCGACTATCGGGGCCGCCCTCGCCCTGCGCAGGGCGTTAATGTTGGCCCTCAGCATGTCGCAGCCCCGGCCGCGCGACACGTCCGCCGCGATCCTCCTCCGGATGCGCTCCCGCACCATCCTGGCGGACAGCTGCGGCGGCCCGCGTTCGGCCTTGTCCCCGCCCGCCGCCCGGGAGGGGGCGGACGACGGTGTCCTCGGGGACGGCCGCTGGCCTCCGTCGCCACTCGCTGCATCCCAGTGCTCACGGAGAGGCCCCTCTGCCTGCTGGTGACGTCACAGGGCCTCAGATGACGCCACCGAGTCCGAGTCCGTCCAACCCCAGCAGACGGGACGGACCTGCCCCCCGCCAGCGAAGCCTGAGGAGTCAGAGCCTGGGCCGCCGGGGCAGAGCTCGAGTTCCGACAGGAAGCGCTCGTGGTCCAGGTTGAGCACCGAGAACACGGCCTCGTCCACGTCCTGCTCGCCCCAGGACCAGAAGTCGTCCCTCGCCATGGTGTTGGCTGGACTCTGCGGCAAGGCAGTAGCAGCAGGTCCACATAAGCTGTGAGGCGCCAGGCCATACCCGCCATACCATGGCCGCACCGCACAGCCCTACCTCCCCCGGTGGTCGCTTCGTGACGCTCTCGCCCTTGTAGGTCACGTTCTGGCCAGCGTTATCGGCCGCCTCATGGTGGTGTGCTGGTCACGCGGCACGCGTCACGCTCTGGTGACCGTCACAGCCGCCATCGCCTGCTCTGGCCTTCCCCCCTCGCTCGCCTCGCTGAAGGGCGTCCCCACCGACCCTGTCCCCGAGGTCCTCCATCTGCACCCCGAGCCGAGCCGGCCACGTCCGCTGCTGCACAAGCCCCTCCTGGTCTTCCTCTTCTCTTTTCGGCGCTTTGTCGTTCCACACAAAAACAGACAAGCCACGCAAAGCCGTTTGAACGGGCGGGAGCGGGGGCGGGAGCTGGCCTAGCAGACGACATTGCATTTTTGTTGACGCTGTTTGACAGACGTGGCTCGTTCCGTTTCCGGCCACGTTAATATGGCTGCCCGCCGATGAAGATCGGCTGTTGTTTTGGTCGCCAGCAGAAATAACTGTTGTGTACATAATTAATCGGAAGTGCGGAGTTTTGGACAGATCCTGCAGTTTAAAATGTCCAGTCACAAGTTTCTTGCACTTTTCTTAGCCGTAGTTTGCTCCGTCATTTCGTGCGGGGCGGTAGAATTAACCTTCGAATTGCCGGACAACGCAAGGGAGTGTTTTTATGAAGAACTTAAAAAAAATGATACTGCTACGTTAGAATTTCAGGTACTTTATTTTGCGAGTCAATGAAATTCACCATTTGCTGCCATATTTTTCCTTTTTACTTGTGTGTTCAGTAAGAGTTAGGGTACTTTATCAACATAACCTAAATCATATGGAACATAGCTGTCATTAGTAATTCTTATAATAAAATGTGGCTTGTAACTCTGACTCAGGATTAAAAATGTCTTCGTTTTTCTATCTTATTGTCAGTTTTTATTTTTATTTTGTGAAGTGCAATGGTTGCCCTTCCGAATTGCTTTGTTTATCCATTGCATTTGAGTTTGTTTATATTTTAACTAATTACTGTTTTAACGTTTTTATTTTCACAGGTAGTTACTGGTGGCCAGTATGATGTGGATGTCACCCTAGAATCTCCAACCAAAGAGGTCATCTACAGACAAGTTAAACAACAGTATGACAGCCACAGGTTTACTGCTACAGAGGCAGGCGTGTATGCAGCCTGTTTCTCCAATGAGTTCTCAACGTTTTCCCACAAGCTAGTTTATGTGGATTTCCAAGTTGGGGATGAGCCCCCTTTACTTCCTGGTATGGGTGAGCATGCCACAGTTATGACACAGGTTAGTACCTTGCACGTTTTCATTTATTCATCCCTTGTGTCTATGGATGTCCAATATCTTTTTGTTCCCTTTTGCTCTTTAGATGGAGTCATCTTGCAATGAAGTTCACGAGAGTCTTAAGAAAGTCCTTGATTACCAAACTCACCACCGACTGCAAGAGGCACAAGGCCGCAAACGTGCAGAGGACCTGAATGAAAGAGTTTTATGGTGGTCTTTACTTGAAACAGCTGTGATTGCAACTATTGCCATTTTTCAAGTTGTTATTCTTAGAAATTTCTTCTCAGAAAAGAAACCCTCAATGATGAGTTATAATAAAATGTGATTCTAATTTTAGATGTATGTGTGAACTTGTTAGCCCAATTTAACACATCGCCATGCTGAGTTTGTGGTCTAGAATGAATGGTGCACTGTGAGGTGCTAATGTTTAGTCAGAGAAGTTTGTCATGTGAACTCTTTTCCTCCAGTGTCAACTTAAAAAGCATTTGGTCTGAAACTATGATACTCTGTTATTGTACTGTGCCTGTTGGATATGTAATAGTGGTTCCTGTGTTTCTCACCAACTCAGCATAGCATGTCATTTAGTTTGTACAAGTTTACACTGAACTGGACATTCAGTTGAACGACTGACTTTTGAAAAATTCTTAATTTAAAGAAAAATTCTCTATTGTTGCCTACTGAAGTTTCTTCTTTAGCCACTTTTTGTTTGTTGAGAAACTTCAGTCACAATTTATGTTGCCTCTTATTTAAAAAGAGGCTAGTATTATTTGTTCTTGTTGATTCATTTTATTGGGTTCATTATAATGGTTGTGCAATATTTTGGAGTACCACAGTATGTATGTGTGTATTTATTTGTATGGTAAAGCCACCTTAAGCCATCCAAGCCATCACTCATCTTTGTAATTTGTACCTAACTCTTTTCATTGAAAAGGCTTTTTATCTTTCTTTTAAATTAGAGCATATGCTTCATTTGTGACATCATTCCACTTGAAAGAGCACCAAAGTCAATTACTGTAACTCTTGACTGGAATACTGTAATGATTGTGTTGATTAGGATGACAACTAAATAGTTCGGTGGTTACTCCTACTGTTTGTTACCTTAAATAATGTTTTCTCAATTGATCCTATGTTTGAAATTAAGCGGACGAATCTGCTGTGACCATGGATGAAGAGTTTGAATTGAAAATTCTCCCATGACATCATGATGGTGTGTAAAGGATTTCAAAAATAATAGTCAACTTTGTCTCATGCATTCATGTATTATCTAAACGTAAATGCTTACACAGTTGAGAAAATAAACCAAGTCAAAACAAAAGATGAAATCTGGTCACAATTTTGATTGGAAAACAAAAGGGTCCACAGTATAATTTGCCTCAGCATTTCACAATAGAAAATATATTCACACTACATCAATGATTGGAAAGGTGAAGTACATTCCAAACCATTTTTGACAATTACCAGGAAGAAATTATGACTTCAACAGGAACAAAAAGGATGAGTTTTGTATTAATGCAATGTTACCTTAGTTTCATACATTATACTGAAAGAAAATGTTTTGCCTGTAAACCAAAGCACTGTATCTTACATAAAGGAGATAGTTACTTTGCTATATCGGCTGTGTGACTAGCACAGTTTACAAAACCTCTTGCTGAATCTTTAACCCTTCCCGACAGTCACCTCAGGCATTACTACATGGCACCAGTAAATTAAATGACACTAGAAGGTTATCAACCAAGCTATCACTTAGCAAGATGTTGTGACCATTACTCTAGATACCATCTTTCGATGAAGCAAACTAAAAAATACACAAGGAATTAAATAGGATTAAGAAAAGAAAGATCAAGAGCTTGGAGTGACCAAGGGGAGTATAACTAAGTATACTCGGTCTACCTTCTCCCTGAGGTGCACAAAGGGAAATGAAAGACACGTTAAAATGATGAGATATATCACGGAATAGTGCAATATCGCTTCACAAGCTCAAACATCCTCCTGTATTACTCTGCTTGAAAGCTTGGAGAGACTTAAAAAAGAAAAGTACATTACATAAAACATCAGTTCTGGTCAGGAATAGTAACAAGAGGATGGAATCTGAATTTCCTAAGTAGAGGTCACATACATTTTACATACTTGATGATGCATCTATATGATGGGAATATTTACAACAGAGTAAGTGAAGGTAGGTATAATACTGGCATTAGCTACACTGTACATCCATTGCAGGATGAGAGTGGTTAAATTTTTTCTACAGATTGAAACTCCAACCTCTTACTCATGCACAATACTTGTAACAATCAGAGTCTCTACACCAAAATTTAACAACCAATCGTAAAGTTCGTTTCAATACTGAAAAATATAATTTACTTGTTAAATTTGCAGTATGGAAACATTTACGTCTCTTAAGTCTCACCCCCTCTGTCATTAAATCACTCCACAAATACATCTGGTTCTTCAGGTCCACACACTCATTACTGTAACAGCAGCTAATTTTATTTTTGTCACATCGGTGAATTAGTAAGGGATATGACATTCGCAAAGGTCAATAGTGGACCTCAGAAATTACATGGAGGTAATCAATAACTTTTGCAGAGCACGATGAAAGTTACAAGCAGTCAGTCCCCAATAGTCCCTCATATGATACTAAATCATAAAGTTCATTAATTGTTAACATTAAAAAAATGTTGAGATGACAACTCAAAAAGAAAAACAAGTTACGAAATAATGATTGGGACCTAGCTTTACCAAGAATACTTGAGTTTACCTTACTAAGCACATAGCACCAAAGTGTCAAGCAAAATGGCAAGCACACAACATAACTGCATCTCAAGAAATCAGACTTCTTCAAACATTAGATCGATCCCTTTGAACCTAGCATTCATCATGGGGAATCACACAGACTGAATATCATACAGCTTAAGAGCCACTTGCGTTGTTGTAAGAAAAGAAGTGCAAGTATATACATACAAATATGATATCATGAAAAATCAGCAATTTCAAAGCAGGTGGATACACTTGGGCACAGCAATGTGAGTATTTCTATCCACATTTTTGATAGATGACCACGTCCTTCTGACACCATAAAATGTGTGAATACAGTATTACAATTACAATCACAAGCAAGATATAAGCGAGTCATAAAGCAATCACAGACAGTGAGAATAGCACACAAGCGTGGCTCAATCATTTTTCACAAACATTCTTATATGATACAAATATCAATCAATCACTCTTATAGGGTCAATGGTTACGCCAAAGAAGACTACATCAAAAAATTTTATGACTGCCAGAGCACAGACTAGCATCCATACAAAATTTAACATTGTTACAGTAAAAAAATTAATAGAGATCAAAACAAAAGTACTCATCAGAAATTGCTTATAAAAGGAAGATTAATTTAAAACAATTATTTGCCTATGATGTGATAATGTCTAATAACTAGATTACAAATATGCTATAATGTAGATTTCTTAAGCTACAACTGCTAATGTAAGCTCACAACATGACTATCAAATAATGCACATATATAATGAGTATGGCCTAACTTAATCCCCAACATTTGACCACAATGCTTAAAAACAATTTCAGTTAAAAATCGAAGACTCCCAATAAAACTTTAAATTAAATTGCTTCAAAAAAACAAATGACCAGAAGGAAAACAACAGACCTAAAATATTTAAGATGACATTAAAACGCTTAAGTAAAAAAGAAAGGTAACATGAAAACCTAATCCTAAATAATACATTCTTTGCACTTCATTCAGGCACAAATGATTTCCTGGTGGGAATTAAAATCGAGAAGAGTGGTCTTGGGTAGCGACAACGGCGGACCGGCGCACCAGCCCCTTGCGGTCTCCCCGACAACACAGCAACCACTCCTCGTCGACCTCCAGGACCAAGCTGAGTCGTTCACCTGTGCTGAATGAGAGGTGCCCACTGTCCGATGCCAGCTGATGCTTGATTGTCCTCACATACCTGAAAACATCAAACATCAGAGAAAGTTAACAACAGTGGTCAGAAGAGACTCCAAGAAATTCATCTTGGGTAATCCTGAACAGTTTTTTTGGGGGTTTTTGTTGAGACAGCAGCGTCTTACCTCGGGGCGGGCTTGACTTTCCTCGCGGAGCTGGCGGCTCCAGCCCCGGCCCCAGTCGCGGTCCCAGCAGGCCTGCTGACGGACGCCGAGTTGGCCCGGCGCTGGGAGCTCTTCCTGGCGCCGTCAGCGTGCCCGATGGAGACCGGGCTGTAGGGCAGGCTGCTGGGCCGGGTGGCAGGGCTGCGCGGCAGGTGTTCCGCCTGCTGCGACTGGTCCACGCGGCTCGTGCGGCTGCTGCTGCTGCTGCTGGCCACTGTCGACGACCGCTTCCCCTGCAATCACATTTTGACACCAATGAATGAATAAAAAAATAATGAAAAAAAGATTTTATTAAATTTTTTAAAATTAAATTGATCTCTGAACAAACCCATACCTGAGACGGCGGCAGGCTCGGCTTCCGCATGGGGATCTGTGCCTGGGTGGGGGACGTGGCGCTACGGTGGTGGGGATGGGGGAGGGGAATGCCAGTGGGCGGCCTCACCGGGGAGGTGACGGGCCTGGGAATGCGGGACAAGCAGCCGGAGCCCGTGCTGCTGGTGGTGCTGCCGGCGCCCGGGCTGTGCAGCGAGGACCGCGACGTCGACTTGACGGGGGACATGGCTGGCGACGTCCGCGTGCTCCCGCTGCAGGGCAAAAACAGGCGTTAGGGATGAATTCGCGGCGTTAAGGAGCCTTCACAAACCACCTCACTACCTGAAGTGAGAACAGCAGTTACCTGAAGGAGGCCCTGGGCCTCATGGCTTTGGTAGGAGAGGCTTCAGGCGAGGGCCTGGTGCTCTGGTCTCGGGACTCGCACCCGCTGCCGCTCAGCTTCTCCCACTTCATCTGCAGGCGCCGGAACTTGCCGCCCACCCCTAGCGCGTGGGCGCGTCTGGCCTTGGCCGCGGCCCCGGACCGGTCCGACAGGTCCGTGTCCGTGTGGTCCATGTCGCTGGAGTGGCTGACGAGGGTCGCGTCCTCGCTGGTGGACTGGTCAGACAGGGTGCGATGCTGGGGTGTGGCTGGGGTTGCACCATTGAGGCTGTCGGAGAAATCCTCCTCGTTGTCCTCGGCCAGGAGGCGGTCTAGTGCCTGGCTCAGCTTGGAGCCCAGCTGGACTCCGCTCCACCGCTTGCGCAGGGAGCTGGAGGAGTCTGCAAAGTCCAGGGCGGCGTCGACGCAAGAGCGAGGCCGGCGGAGCTGTCGCGAGCGACTGTGGCGCTTGAGGAGAGTGGAGCTGGCGGAGAGCTCGAGGAGGTCCGGGAGTGTACCATCAGAGGTGGAGCTGTCCCTGGGGAACAACCAAAAGCACACTGTTAGGGCCTCTGAATTTGAATGTGGTGGGGAACAACCAAAAGCACACTGTTAGGGCCTCTGAATTTGAATGTGGTTGCCCAACGAATCATTTATTCACCCTTTATGAGACGAGTTTTCCTCGGTGATTGTGAGCTGACCCACAGAGTTCTGGATTGAGCGCACAAGACGTAGAAGAGAAGTGGGTGAGGTTGCAGCAGCTGCACCAAGACGCTGAAGGCTTTGGTGAAGCTGGCGACACTCGAAGAGGAGGTCAAGGTTGAAGGGGAGCAGGGCAAGAGGCCTGAGGGCTGCCAGTAAACCATCAGTGAGGGCATGGTAGGTGGGTCCACCCCTCAGCGACAGCACCAGGAGGCTCTCTGAGCTGTAGTGTTTGCGGAGAATGCTCTCCCTGGTGCGAAGGTATCCCATCCATGCATCTACTGACCGGACACTGAAACAGACGATGCAAACATTTTATAAACCCTTACATAACCCCCCCCCCCAAAAAAAAACAAAAAAAAACAGATATTCAAAGCCCAACTTACTTGAGAAGTCCAAAGACAAAGGCGTTGAATTTCAGTAAGCCTTCAGAGAAAACATCCTCACTGTTCAGCCTTAACACAAGTTCATTCAAAGACCGAGTCATATGACCCTGTTGTGCAGAGGCCTCGACAACCTGCCACACAGAGTTAGAGATGTCGCCGAAAGCAGTAGCAATGTTGGTGCGGAGGCCGTCGCTGAGCACAGCATACAGAGCTGGGCACAGAGTCCCAATCACAGAGTTGGCAACTGCAGGAGTAAGAGCAGAGTCTCCCAGGCGCGAACACTCTCCTGGTGTAGACGCTCCACTAAAGTGGGATATCACCTCCTCGACAGCATCTGACACGGCCGCCACAAGAGCTGGAACAGAAGCAAAGAGAAATTACTGTATTGTGTTAGGATAAGCTGACAAGTAAGAGACATTTCCTTACCTTTCTTGGAGTGCAAGTCGGCCTTCTTATGACCAGAGGGAGTGGATGGTTGCACAGAGTAGTGTTCATCTGCACTGGATTCGCCCGGGTCCTCCTCTCGAATGGGCAGGTCTGACAACGGCTGCTGAAGCTTGCACTGGTACTGACGTTGATTTCCCAGCAGGGCCGACACGTTTGGTGAGTTTGGTGGTGTCTTGACATCGGCCGCTGGCCGTATCTTGCCAGCAGCGCCAAAGGAGACGGTTTTTGAAGCCTGGTTCCCTGCGTGATCACTGCCATCCGAGCCCGTGCTGAGGAACCTGCTGACCTGGAGCCTCAGCCTGGCCATTTTCTCATCGTCCCACTCCGACTCGATGGAGACGTCGGAGAGCCCAGCCGTGCTCATGTGGATGTAATCGGACAGCCGCAGGACGTCTTCGAACTCGGCGTGGCTGCAGAGCGGGTGGTGGTGGTGGTGTTCGGAGCCGTGCCCGTGCCCCTCCACTGCCAGCCCCTCGTCCTCGTCACCGGCCCCCTGAGCGCGGCACTTCCGCTCGCCGTGTCCCGGCAGGTAGTACGGCTCCTGCAGCGAGCACCTCTTGCTGGCCGCAGTTGCGTTCTGACCAGCGCCCATTTCAAACATGCTGAAGCGCTTGTTGGCGGCCTCCTTGCGCATCTTGCTGTTGGAGACGACGTCCCCATCCAGGCCAGTGCGGAGGATGCCCTTGGGAAGGGGTGGCCTCGGTGGGGCAGGCGTCTGTGGGGAGACGTCACCGCTGCCTTTCTTGCCATCTTTCCCACCAGGCAGTGAGATGGATCTCTTTGGAAGTGGAGGTGCATGAGAAGCAGGGCTGGGTTTCTTCTTCTCTGTGCCCATGAGACTAGCTTCAGAACTCACACTGTCGTAGCGATACACGTACAGAGGGTTGTAATTAGGAGACTGGGTTGACGAGTCTGTCAGGAGGGTGGAGGAGCCTCTGTATCCTGATGATGGCTGAGTGTTGGTGCTTGAGGCGGATGACAAGTTGGTGCATTCACATCCAGAGTACCGGTTTTTCACTGGAGGTGAGGCACAGAAAAGAGGCTGGAGGTCCTGCTCACGCAGGTTCTTAGCGTCCACGTGCTTCAAAACTTCTGGTACATCTGCAAGAAGTACACGGTACTCTTTGGGAAGAAGAAGAGTGAGGGAATCCCAGTCCTGGACGTGGTTGAATCCTTTCTTGCAAAGGTTCTCAACATCACTGCATGAAAACGGCCTTGTTTGCTTCCAAATCTTCTTTGGTTTCCTCAAGCAGGCAGGAATTTTGGAAATTAAGTCAGCGTTACCAGTGTTGGCAGCAGCTGAGAATTTTTGTGGCCTAAGGTACACTTTCGTCAGGTCTACATCAGGTTTCTTCTCTTTCAAAAATCCGAGATCAGGAAGAGCATAATTGGGATAATATACATACACAGGCTTTGTTCCTTTCTCAGTTTGATCATCATCCTTTTCTTTCTTTTCAGGAGCTTTTACTTGTTCTGCACTTGCTGGCGTTTCCTTTGGTGGAGGCACCTTGACTTCATGCAAAGTTGCCTTGGATAGAACATCAAGCATGCACGATGTCTGCATACTTCTATTAATTAATGGTAACTGACACTGAGTTGCAGAGTGTTTTCGACAGTCCTTGTTTTCACAACCACAACAGCAACAATTTCCTACACTTCGCCGCCTTCCCTCTGAAGAAATATCCTCCCTCTCCAAACTGTTGTTGTTATTCACATTGTAACGCCGGCAATGGAATAAATCTCCCTCAGTCTTATTCAAACCATGAACATGTCCATGGTGACTAGAGTAATTGGAACTGTCATCACAACTTAGCACGTTCTCCATTGTGGAATCTCTGGCCATGCTGTTAATTTTGGAAATGCTCTCAGAGACCTGTTCTACTGATTCAGAGTGTTCTGAAGGTCCTTCAACATCCTCCTCGGCTATTTGCTCATGGGTTCGGTGTACACCATCTTCAAGCCGGTACAAACTATCTTCAAAAGTGCAGGTAGAACAGTCAGTCATTTCCTCTCCCCTCACCCAACTTCCATTGTTTTTACGAGGATGTCCACAATTCAAAGACTCCACACTTCGTAAACTAAGCTTGTTATTTAGCTTGGTCATGCTTTCCTCAGGAAGACACTGACATTCATCTACACTGTTGTCATTTCGTGTTGCTTCCACACCTTGACACGACCTGAATACTTGCTTTCCACGACAAGACTGGCTGATTCCTCCATTACTCTGCCATTCATTGTGGTTGCGCCTCAATAGTCCTGAGGCAGATCTCACACAGGAATCGCTGTCCCAACCATCACTCACAGATGTGGAATGATCTGTTCCGGACCCACTGCGTTGTTTCATAAATAATCTGACAAGATTGAGACCTGCTGCAGGCTTACTTCCACTGCAACTGCTAGCTCCACTCGATGTCAGAGGGCTTCCGTTGCAACGGACATCATATAACTTGACACAAGATGATTCTATTGATGAAGATGTACTGAGGGCCAAACTTGCTCTGATTTGCTGTCGTATTCTCTGTTGCTGCTGTCTCTGCTGTTTGGCCAAGTTGGGCAAACTGCGACTTTTGACAGCAGTTTGGTCAGCAATATCTGACTGTACCTCTTCCTCTGCACCTTGGGTAGTGTTGTTATTTCCAGAAGGATGCCTACTCAACTGCTGTGTCTCCAGAGGGTTCTCTGAATCAGGCTTCTTCAGTTTGCTCCAAGTGGTAAATGTGGAATCAGATCTAGCCATGTTGTTGTGAGAGGAGGTTAAAGCCTGCTTGCAATTTGGCCGACCACATCCGTTCTGTCCATTTCTTCCAGAGCCAGTGGATGTCAACGAAGAGTTGATTAACCTTTGTTCTGCTCCCATGACAGCAGCTAGAGCAGGGTTCATCATGCGACTGTTTCTAGACCAGTTATTGCTGTCTGTACTTGTTGTTTCACTATCACCTGTTTGGTTTAAAATTAAAAATGGAATAAAATTTGACAATAGTCATAAATTTTCAGGAGGCTGCATTTCCAAAGCAAACGTATCTTACCTTGATCATGGTACTCTTCAGAATCTTCTGAGCCCATAGTTGTTGAGCCTTCAAATGCTATTGTGTAATTATCTTTGTTAGCTTGACAAGTAAGCATGATATCAGAATCTAGAGAATCTACGCTGAAGTTGATGGTGCCTGGGACTGCACTTTCCTTGACTGGTGAGAACAGTAACTCTGATTTACAAATAGACATTGTGTCTATAGAGCCAGCTGAATCTTCACCCTAAGGAGTGTGGAAAAATAAAAGCACAATTAGTTTCACAATGCTTAAGAGTAACATGGATTCACATGAGAAGAAAAGTCAAGAAACTCCTCAAACTCTAAGAAGTATGCAAAATAAAATAAAAAGTAGCAAATTATAAGAGAAAGCAACAAACCTGTGAGCTGCTGTGAGGGCTTATAGATGAATCAAAATCAAATTTCCCCATCAAGGAAGCAGATAATCCTGTCATGCTTGCAAACATCTCACCCTGGCTATTGGTCTGTAAAATTTACAAATATTGTTGTATTATATTTACAATTAATGGGGAGTGACTACAACACCAGCAAATAAGCGTCAAAAGAAAATAGAGGCTTTCATGTTTAAAAAAAACTATCATTATGAAAAAGACATGACAGTTCAGAAGCAAAAAGAAACAGAGCTGCTAGAGTAAGTTTAAAAAGTCAGTTGTAGGTGGAGAGGTGTGAACTTACTTCAGCTCCCTTTTGCAGGTCACACATGGTGGGGAGTGTGTTCAGTAATGAGTGAATATCTTCAGCACAGAAGTTCTCCATATCTACTTCAGCAAGGTTGGCATCCAAGTTTCTAGCCAGATCATCATAGAGTCCGCAGGATTTGCCATCAACCGCACTGGACAGTAAACCTCTTGCATATGATTCCGAAAGGGATGACAACACACTGACTTGATGGTGCATGCCCTCTCGGTAGCTGAAAATATACAAAAACGGGAATAAAGCATTAGCTTTGAAAGATAAAACCACACGAAAACACAAATAAAATGGACTATCCCCCAAAAATGTAACATACCCATAATCCAAAAACCATTGATATTCTGAGTTGTCTTGAATGAAGTCTGCATCATTCTGTGAAGATGTGTTGCTGACATAGCTTCCGGCATAGCTAGCTGTTGTCTCTACATTGTTGTTTGAATTCAAGTCCCCAGGACTCAGCACGCCTGTGCCTTTCCCAATTTCGTCCGTCATCCTGGTTCTGCTGCCTGGCGGCAAGCCTGCGAACAGTGAACAGAAAACACAGTGTCACAAAGAGAGTGTGTATCAGTCAAAGTGTCATTCCCCTACACCATGTGTCCTAAAACAATATGGGGAAACACTTCAAACTCTTTCAACTTAATATTTTCAGCTAACACTAGACATCTGGAGAAACCAGGATTGAAAACAAAACACATCTTTCCTTCAAGTACCGGATCATATTTCTCGTGGCATTTCAATACACCCTAGAAAATCTATTCGTCTCTACACCCAACAACAGACAGCAACGAGATGCACACATTTTACACAAGAAGGCACCAATTTCTTAAGAGAAGCCCTGACGCCTCTGAACCACTTTTTCGGCGATATAACCTCTCCACGAGGTGCCATCGCCGTGCTCCCCAACGCCTCAAACCACAACCTTCTGCAGACCTGGATACATTCGCAGCCCCGCATTTGTTCGTCCCGGCGGAGGCGCGTCCGGAAAAACATAAACAAACTACAATTTGGCGCAAACAGATGATGATGCACTGTGCGTGACGTCACGGCAGGACCAGGGCCCCAGTGTGTCATCCCGCTTTTTCTCGTTCACCGCGGCTAACTCCACTTACAAGTCGTGTACTTCATCTCCGCCAGTCATCCTATGCACCAGGGGACAAGGACAAGCCGCACTTCCACCCCGATTCCGCACGGAAAACAGTTTTCTTCTACATGTTTTGGGAAGCAGTCGTGTGTCCAGACGGCTAGCAGACGAGCGCAGAGCAGAGCAGAAAGTCTTCGGGTGGGAGGGGAGGGGAGAGCGGCGGGGCGGAGGGGCGTGGGACGGGACGCCCCGGGGGGAGCGGGGAGGGGGAAGAAGGAATGTGGGGAAGGGGGCGGGGCGGAGAAGGGGAGGGGGCCGTGGTGGCAGGGCGGGGCGGTTGAGTCATTTCGCAGGGCTCCGAGGCTGAGGCCGAGCTCCTAGCCGTTGGGATGGGACGGATGGGATGAATGTCCCATAGCGTGTACTTCTCGGTTTGGTACCCGACGAGACGCCACCGCAAAGTCGCTGTGCGCGAGGCGACAACTAGACAGATCGCGGCTAGCCCCCGAGCCGAGCCGAGCCAAGCCGAGCCCGCCGAGCCGCCGACTGAAATAGCCCACCCACCAGCGCACGGAATGCCAGAGGGAAGGCCCCTCCGAAAACTGACATTAATTATTTTCTTTCGGCAAAACGGTCCAAGCCAAACTACTACTGAGACAGCAGGTGCCCCGAACGAATTTCCTAGAGTGCATCCCCGCACAGAAGCATGGCATCATTTGCTACTCTGTAGAATAAGATTTTTCGAAAAATTGATGCCGGATGTGGTCGGGGGGGGGGGGGCGATAGTGAAAATCGACGACAATGGAATTTTCGATTTCCTGCCCGGCTGGCGGTGCGTGGCCGGGGCGTGGGGCGGGTCGGGCGGGCGGGGACCAGCATGACGAGATGACGAGACGATGCTGTGGCGTGGGCGGGCGCCGAGCTGCGCTCCATTGTCCCGCCGTGCTCAGCCTGCTCAGCACTGCTCAGCACGCGCCCTCAGCACGCGCGCTCAGCAGGTGTCACACCGCCGTAACTGGACCTGGCCGCCGTGGCAGCTACCTCACCTCGGCGGAGACCTCGCGATGATAACAATTGCGCTTCGATATTCGGTCGCGTCCGCGCCGGGTAACGCCCGATTTCTGTCTCCGTCGCACGCACGGCGGCGCCGGCAACGCGGGCTGGCAGTGCGAGAGAGACGGAGCGAGGCCAGGCCGAGGCCCCCATTGTGACACGCTGCTGTATGCTAAGTAATCACTGAATTATAGAGGCATCTCCGCCGCGGGCTGCGGCCGCATTGCATCCTCTCTCTCTCTCTCTCTCTCTCTCTCTCTCTCTCTCTCTCCTCTTCTCTCTCTGTCCGTCGCGCGCACCGCGTAGGGATAGTCGCACAGGAGGGACGAGGACAGACAGACATGTCAAAGTCATAACCGCCGCCGACATTAAAAAGACGCACGGAAAATAACCGCCCGCCCGCGTTTCGCGAGGGAATAGAGTACTCCGGAGAAGCTCAGAACGGAAGTGAGAAGTCGCAACGAAGAAGAAGAGTGCAGAGGAAGTATGAGAAATCGAGTAATCGGAATCCCACTGCCCTTCAAAAATCACGCGATTTCTCATATTTTCTCCGGGATTCTTCTTCTATGTTACGACTTCTTAACTTCCGTTCTGAGCGTCTCCGGAGTACTCTATTCCAGGACGCCGTTGTTACAGTTGGCGGCTGACAGCTCGCCGAGGGAATGGAGTGACAACAGTGTGGGCAAAGCTGACCCGTTTACCCCAGTCACTGAAATACCTACTCGTGCATTTTTGCTCGCCGTGCGAGCGGCGCCTCCAGAGACGGACTTGGACCATGGCGACGGTCTGTGGGGGTTGCTGGGGGATGCTGCTGCCGCCTCTGTCCCGGGGACCCGACTGGCGGCCGTCAGCTAGCCGTCAGCGGCAGCCGCCCTCCGAGGTGTTGCAGTGGCACTGCGCCACCATCGCACGGTGATAAGTGTGATAAGCCGGGGAGGAGGGGTGTGGAGGGGTGTCGGGAGGGGGAGGGGCGGGGGAGGGGCGGGCGCCGACTTTGGACACCGCTGTTCCCAAGCGGAGTGCACGAAAATATTTAGTGCGGCTTGGTTCGGTGTACAGAGCAGAGGAAGCGCGCTGCAAAAACACACTGCCCAAGCAGGCGCAGCCGCGCACATGGTCAATGCGCGCAGGCGAGGCGCAGAGGGTGTTACCATGTGTGAGCACTACCACCATGCGCAGAAGTTAGTCGGTCCAAGTCGGGCTGCCCGTGGTGGTGGCCAAAGTACCATGGACGCGTAGGTGAGGCCCTCACCTGGTGAGTTGTCGGATATGGACACTACCAAGGACAGAGGACGGTCCCAACCCCGGAGCAGGACCTGACCGGGAACAAGAAGGAGAAAGGAATCACTAAAGCGGATACGGAAGCTGTATGAAAAGTTACGCAGCCACGAGCCGACTCAAAAATTTGGAGGCTTAGCGCTCGCTGCAACTTTTCACGCACCGTAATCTTCCGTATCCGCTTATGTGATTCTTGTCTTGTTCTTGTTTCCGGTAATGTACTGTTCCGTGTACCAATGAGTGTCAGCCAACCATGTGGCGCTACCACGGCAGTGGAAGGGTTATATCACGTGACGGGTTGTGTTTGGGTGTTGGTATTACTCTTCCTCTCTGGCTGCATTCCGTTTCGGCTCGACTGTTTGCGGTGTGGATAAGGGCGGTCTGCGACGACATCTCCGGAGGCCTGACTGCTGGGAGGGTTTTGAGGTTCTGAGGTTGGCTGTACCGCTCGACTCACTCACACACTGCGACACATCCTGAGACTGCTCCTACCGCATGGCTCGGGTACCCACCTGCAATCAGAAAAAGAAACACACACGTTAGTCACGTGGAAATGCGAGAGGCGTTGCGCCGAGCAAATCGAGGAGGTGTTCGAAGGTGAGTGGGGCTTGGCGCCTGGCGGCGGTGGCTGCTGCGGCTGCGGCTGCGGCTGGAGCCCGCCGAGGTGTGAATAATAAATCGGCCCAGAGGTTTCCAGATCACCGACCGCCGCGCCGTTTCCCAATGCCCTGCCAGGCGAGAGAAAAGAAATCCCTCGCGATTTCTCATAGTTTCGCGGTCGAATTCGGTCGAATTTCGGGTGGGATTTGGACTTGTCCGAGAGCAGACGACGCACGACACGGAGATGGGGTGGGCGGAGGGTGCAGCCAGGGGCGGAGGGGAGGGAGGGGACACCCCTCTGGGAGGGAGAGGGAGTGATGCCGGGACACGATTAGAGGTGTGCGAGGGGAGGCCGTCGTGGTGACTCATCGGGGTGCTCCCCGCCCCGCCCCGCCACCCCTACGCCACGACCACCTCAACGTGCGGCGTAAACTTATTTGCCGGCAAAGTGCGCTCCCTCCCTCTCTGTCCCTCACCCCCAGCCACGCCACCCGCGTGTGATCACTCACATGTCTCTCTCGTACTCTCCAGCAGATCCCCCTCATACTCCATTTCCAGTCCTAGGCTAAAACAAAAATTGCGTCAAAAAAATTTATTCCGAATTTTTTTTTTGCAGTGTGCAGCACCTGCAGCGCGATCTGACTGCTGCGGTGCCCTTCGACTCGACTCGACTCGACCCGTCCGTCCTCCAGTCAGCTCGTCATTAAGACGACTGCGCCCTGCTTAATTGGGATGTTGGGGTGAGAGAGAGAGAGAGAGAGAGAGAGAGAGAGAGAGAGAGAGAGAGAGAGAGAGAGAGAGAGAGAGAGAGAGAGAGAGAGAGAGAGAGAGAGAGAGAGGGAGAGAGAAGGGGAGCACGAGGGACAGAGAACAGAAGGGGAAGAGACGGAACGGGAAGGCCCGCGAGACGGATCTGCCGCGCAAACCGTGTCGAGTTAAGCGGTTTTCGTTTGCGGGATGCATTGTCCGTGAACGAGGGCAGATTATGCGTGAGGGGATGGGGGGGGGGGGGGCAACCTACTGGCGCCGGGCCGGCGCCACCGCCCCGCAGACGCGTGCACTGACTGAGGGGTAGGGAGGGGTGGGGCCCAATTTCACCCGCAATTGAAAGCGATTCTGATCTTGTTTCGCTGCTTTCGCTCGGGTCGGGGTGGGATAAGCGTGCTGGTGCAGATGCCTGCAGTGCTGCGACCTGCCGGACAGTTGCAGAACTGCACGCTGCCAAGTTTAAACGGTTCCTCGGTCGCGGCCGGCCGGAATAACGTCTTGTAAAACCCACGCACCCGCGAGTCAACAACTCTCCTCTCACCTGATTGGCTGGCGCGCTACCGATGCGGAAGTGCTCCGTCTCTCTCTTCCTCTTCTGGTGCTCTCTCTCTCTCTCTCTCTCTCTCTCTCTCTCTCTCTCTCTCTCTCTCTTTCTCTCGTGTCAGACAGAGGCGGACCGGCCGCGGTAACTTTGTGTTGGATATCGGCGCGGGACTGACGCGCGACGCGACGCAAGCCTCGGGTTCGAATCCCCTTTCCCAGGTGGCTAAATTATGCATGCGACCCGGGCAATACTCTGCCCTGGCCTGCCTGCCTGCCTGCCGGGCCCGACAGTTCGGCTCGAGTTCCAAGTTCCCGTGCTCCCGTTTGCCAACTACGCACTGGGGCTGGGCTCGTACTCGCAGCCCCCGTCTCCCGCGAGCGGTATGGGCCGCTTGCTACACTCTGGTATTGGGAGCGCTTTCGCTGCGTTCGCGGGTTCGAATACTGCCGGCGCCGAGAGTGTTTTTACCAGTTTCGCGGCTCGTTCCCGCCACATCCGTGAGCTATGAAGGCCCCGCCGTGCGCGCGGCTCGACAGGTGTGAAGTCAAGGAGTCGGCACGGCACAGCAGCAGGTGTAGCGGTGCCGGCAGCGGCCGCTGCTGCAGCTGCTGCAGCTGAGCGGCTGCGGGTGGCGTTTGGACGTCATGGCGGGCCCCAGCATAGCCCCGCCCACATCGATCCCGGGTTGCCGGGGCAACAGCCCGGTAAAAGGGGGAAAGGGGAGGGGGGGATGGAGGAAGAGGGATGGTACAGCGCAGCTTGCCGGGGGCAGTGAGGGGTAGCGGGTGTCCCGACCCGGCAGGGGGCGGCGGGGGTACTCTTAGTAGGGGATGGGCGACCGACCCCATTCCAAAACAAAGACCCACCCTGTGCTGCGCCAGGGCGCCGCAGGCCTCGGGCCTGCTGGCGTATCATCTCACAATTTTTATATTTCTTTTTTTTTAAAGGAGCGAACAGGAGGAATAAGAATAAGAAGACGGGGGTGTACATCATGACGGACAGCGGCGTCGCAGTTTGTAGCCGCCGCTTCGCCCGCGAAAATGGAAGGGCGCAGCAAAAAAACAGTGGCCGGGACCGGGAACCGATCCGGGAGCCGTGAAATTAAATCCTCGCCCTCCAGCTCCCGTCCCCCGACGCTTTTATGCTGTTAGTCTGTTAGTTTGTGCGCGAGTGCATTTTCGCGTGGTGGCGGGGGGCGGATATTATAGCGGAGTGCAGCACGTCCGCGGGAGTGGGTGCTTGTCGGGGGCCTCGGGGCCAGGGGCTTCATCGGGGGCTGTCAGCGGAGGCCGCCATCGGGGGTGGTAATCGGAGGCCGTCGTCGGGGGTGTGCCATCGGGGGCCCTGTCTGTGGCGTCGCGGCCGGGGGCAGGAGGACGGCGTCGTCACGACCTTGGGCACACCGCAGCGGCGCTGCGGGGGTCCTGGCGGGTCCTGGCGGCTGCCGGCGGGACCAGGCTAGCCGTGGCCAAGGCCCTGGCCCGGCACGCGCCGCGCGCTAATCGGGGACCACTGCGCCACAGCGGCGGGGGGCCGCAGCAGCCGCAGGCCACACGGGGGACTGTCCGAGCCCCCGAGCCACCCGGCCGACGGGACGGGACACAGGACGGGGCGGGGTGTTTACGGCAGCAAACACATTAGCCAGCCACGACGTCTGATGCAGTGTTCGCAATAGGGGGGCTAGAGAGAGAGAGAGAGAGAGAGAGAGAGAGAGAGAGAGAGAGAGAGAGAGAGAGAGAGAGAGAGAGAGAGAGAGAGAGAGAGAGAGAGAGAGAGAGAGAGAGAGAGAGAGAGAGAGAGAGAGAGAGAGAGAGAGAGAGAGAGAGAGAGAGAGAGAGAGAGAGAGAGAGAGAGAGAAGCAGCCACAAAGTACTTTGTGGAATCAGCGGAGCAGCGGAGCGCCGGCAGGGTAGGCAGTCCCGCCGCGCTCCCGTGCCCGACGGCTCCTCCGGTTGCCTGCCTCCACGGCGGCGGCCGTCCGTCCGGAGCCTGCCCCTGCCGCCCTCATCCTGCCTGCACCGTTCCTCGCCCGCCTCGCCAGTGCAGGTCTGTTGGCTCACGGACCCCCACTGGGGCCTCCGGCCTCCGCCTCTGGCAGCCGCGGGGCTGGAGCGCACAGCGCACTGGAAGGTCAGAGTTCAGCCGGAGGTCCGAAGGAGGTCGGCCCAAAATAAAACCCGCCCCCTCCCTCCCGGTAAACTCGAACACGCGCTCCACTTCTGCGGGCGACGTTCATAAGGTTTCAAACGCTCGCCGGCATCTGTCGCCGTGTTACTCGGATCGGACCGGCGCGCGCGTTACAAAACAGCAACAGTGTCGTTGTCTCTGTCGCACTGCGCTGGATGCGGCGATAATAAATGAGGGAAAGAAAAAAGCGAAACAAGTGCATTGTGCGCCGGGTGGGGCCGGGCGGGGCCGGGCGGGGCCGGGCGGGGGCGGCGTCTCCAGGTCGCGTTGTGCAACGGGAGCGGCGGCGGCGTTACGTCACGTGATCGGACCACGTGACCCCTCTGTTCAAGTGTTACGTAACGCGTCGGGCAGGAGCAGCACGACGACGCGGCGCCCCGAGGACACAGATTGGCGCCCGGAGTCTCATCGCGGGCCCCATCGGGGGTCTCATCGGGGGCCCCATCGGGGGTCTCATTGGGGGCCCCATCGGGAGTCTCATCGGGGGCCCCATCGGGGGTCTCATCGGGGGTCTCGTCTACCAGGCAGGAGAGACAATTATGCCGACGCGATTTTACGACAATAAACCCCCTTCCCTCCTCCTCCTCCTTACACACACACACACACACACACACACACACACACACACACACAAAAGGCATTTATTGCCCCCTAGGGACGCCCCTCGAGGACCTTTAGCCCGGCCCGCCTGCCCCCGGCCTACCTAGCGTGACGGGCAGATATAAGTCCACCGCCCCGTCCCGGCTTATCCCATCCCCCGCCGCTGCCCCATTCGGAGCGCGCGAAGAACATCCTTTGGCGCTCGTGAAAATCCTGTTATAATATATCGGCAGCGCAGGAACAGGACTATACTGTGTCTGTCTGTCTGTCCGCTGCTATGGGGATGTCCGAGAGGAGAGAGGGGGAGGAAGCGCTAGCACAGCAAGGGAGCATAAATAGCAAACGGGGGCGGCCAACTACTTCTCTCTCTCTCTCTCTCTCTCTCTCTCTCTCTCTCTCTCTCTCTCTCTCTCTCTCTCTCTCTCTCTCTCGCTCCCTTTCTCTTCTTCATCCTTTTCCCTCGTGTGCGCTTTCTTTGCGCGCTTTTCATGGCCATTTTATGAGTGTGTGTTTGGGTGGGGGGGGGGGGGGAGAAGGCAGGGGTCTTAGGAGAACCGCCTCCGATACATGTGAGGACTCATCCCGGCATGAGTGTGTGTGTGTGTGTGAGAGAGAGAGAGAGAGAGAGAGAGAGAGAGAGAGAGAGGGATGAAGTGAAAAGAAAATCATAACCGAACAATACAGCGGCGATACAGCGATACAGCCTTCGGCCCGCGTCTCGGGGTTGATTACTTTCTATGGCGCGCAGAGGAGAGGGGCGTCCCCGTGAGTGCGAGAGAGAGAGAGAGAGAGAGAGAGAGAGAGAGAGAGAGAGAGAGAGAGAGAGAGAGAGAGAGAGAGAGAGAGAGAGAGAGAGAGAGAGAGAGAGAGAGAGAGAGAGAGAGAGAGAGAGAGAGAGAGAGAGAGAGAGAGAGAGAGAGAGAGAGAGAGCAGGCAGGGAGGTTTTGTCTGGTAAATAATAAGTAAGTTTGGGCGTGATAAATCGGCGGTCTGCTCTCCCGTGTGTGTGTGTGTGTGTGTGTGTGTGTGCGTTTGTGTGTGTCCACATGTGTGGCCGCCGTGTGAACTTAGGCCCGTCCCTCTGGTCCCTCTGGTCCCTCAGGGGTCGGCGTGCGGTCAGCGCGAGTGCAGGCGGCCGTGCTGTGGCCACTGCCAGGCGGAGAACGGACGCGCCTAGACAACAGCCCAGCCGGCGGCGGTCGCAGAGGTGTGCAGCAGCGACCAGCGAGCGACCACGGGCAGAGAAAGAGAGCGATAACACAAGTGCACAGCGCTGGGCAGAGTCACGGTGGGACCACGGCGGGCTGGACAAAGTCCGAGGACTCCACGCCTCGTAAACACGGAAACGCCCCAACCGGATGAAAAATCGCTAGAGCAAAGCCAGGCGCCGCTGCTGCCGTCGCCCCTTGAGGGGTTGAAAATCTGGCTATATACTGATCGGCCCTGGGTACCGGCATCCGGCTGAGGGAGTCAATTTAAAAAGAAGAAGGTAAAAAGAAAGAAATTGGAGGGGGTTGGTGTTGGTGATACGGATGGTTGGTTGTAAAGACGGTATGGGACACATGGCGTAATGCGGCAGTGCGGTAGGGGGGGGGGGGGGGGCTGGTTTGGGCAGCAACCCAAGAAGACGTTTAGGTAGTATGCGGAAAACAGAGAGAGCGAGTGAAAGAGAGAGAGAGAGAGAGAGAGAGAGAGAGAGAGAGAGAGAGAGAGAGAGAGAGAGAGAGAGAGAGAGAGAAAGACATAGACAGAGACACAGAGAGAGAGAGAGACAGCCCGCAAGTCGCTCGCCTGCTGGGCTGGACGGTGTGTCACAGCTGTAAAGGTCGCATATAGCACCCCCATCCCTTCTCTGACAGGGATTGGGCCTGCTGTGTGACGCAGTCTGTTCCCATCGGCCCTACCTGAGTGATAGTACTGCGCGCGCACGCACACACACACACACACACACACACACACACACACACACACACAAACACACTCAAATCCACAGACAAGGGGATGAAAAATGGACAGGGGTGCGCAGCGCACGTCGTGTTTGAGCCGCCCCCGGCTGACGGGGATGCAATGCGACACGTTTTCTACGTCGCGTTGAATTGATGGGGTGGCTTTGGTCCTCCTGTGGCGTTACTGTGCTTTGTTGGATTGCTTTTGTGCTGCGCGCTCCGGGACAGCTCTTTAGAGCTGTGCGGTAATTTTGCAAACACATCTTCGAATGTGGACTGGATACTTCTCACCGACTTCATTCTCGGGCGGTAGGTCAGGTGAGGCCCTAGTAGGAGTGCGTCCCCCCCCCCCCCCCCCCGCGGCGCCACCGTTGACTCGAAATGTCAACGGCGGCGGCGGTGGTGGCAGTGTTCGCAGCGATGATGGCAGTTGACGACAACGGGAGGGTGGCATTTCCAAGGGCGGCCCGCCCCAAACGGTGCGGTGCGGTCCGCGCAGAAGGGCAGGAAGAGAGAGAGAGAGAGAGAGAGAGAGAGAGAGAGAGAGAGAGAGAGAGAGAGAGAGAGAGAGAGAGAGAGAGAGAGAGAGAGAGAGAGAGAGAGAGAGAGAGAGAGAGAGAGAGAGAGAGAGAGAGAGAGAGAGAGAGAGAGAGAGAGAGAGAGAGAGAGAGAAGAGAGAGAGAGAGAGAGAGAGAGAGAGAGAGAGAGAGAGAGAGAGAGAGAGAGAGTGAGAGAGAGAGAGAGAGAGAGAGAGAGAGAGAGAGAGAGAGAGAGAGAGAGAGAGAGAGAGGGAGTGAGGGAGAGAGGCAGCTGCAAGGGGAAAGTTCCGGCCGCCGCCGCGCCTGTCCCTGCCCTATCTCTGTCTATTGGGAACACATCAGCTGCGCTCGCCGGTACGAGTAAGTGAGTTTCTTGGACAGGCGTTGCCGCCGCGGAGGCGAAGGTGTGGGAGTCGTCAGGGGCAGGAGAGTCGGCGGCGGCGAGGAGGTGCGAGGGAGAGCGCTGGGCTGGCCAAACTCGCTCGGGGCCTGGGGGATGGAGAGAGAGAGCGCAAAAGAGGGCGGCGGTGCACAGATTCTTCTGCAGAGCAGGAGGGATAGAAGGGGTTGAGTCGTCCGCAGACGTGACATGGGGCCGCAGGGCGGGACAGAGTTGTTGTCGGGGGCCTCGTCGTGGAGGGTGGGGGCGCGTCCAGGTAGCCGTCGGAGACCCCCCCCCCCCCCCGCACGGGCCCCGGATAAGGCCTCGAATGCCGACCCGTAGCCTCTCGCCTCTCCCTGCAAGTGGATTACAGGAAAAGGTCTGGCCATCCTTCGCTCGGAACCAGGTTAGCTTCGGTACTTGTTTAGCAGAAATAGCGCGGCGGGAGCTGCGGGAGGACGAGGAAGGGTCGCCCCCGGACCGCCCCCAGCCCCCCCGGACCGCCCCCAGCCCGCCCCCGGACCGCCCCCAGCTCGCCCCCGGACCGCCCCCAGCCAGCCCCCGGACGCGCAAAAAGAAGCTCCTAGAACAAGTTTCGCACGCTGGGGGGTCCAGGGTCTCGGTCTGCCCCATCTAGTTGGAGAGCACGGGTGCTGCGCCGCACGGCTTCACGGGGGCAATTACCAGATAGCTCTGGCGAGCCCGGCTGTGCGAGAGGGGGAGAGAGAGAGAGAGGGAGGGAGAGAGCGGCGCGGGGCGCGCGGCGAGAGGGAGAGGGACACAGCGAGGCCCGCAGTGACGGATGGAGAAGTGGGGCCGACATTTGTCTGGCGGCCCGTGGGGATGTAACTTCAGGTTAAGCCAGACCCGGCGGCCGTGGCGGCCACGGCGGCGGTGAGGTAGGAAAAGATGGCGCGGCCAAAGGAGAGCAGAAGGGGGAACACCTTTACCACCAAATTCATCAAATGTATGGCTCCATCTGTCTCCCCGCGCGCGCGCACGCGCACACCGGCAGGGGGTGGGGGAGCACCAGGTGGCCACGCAGCCCGCGGGGGAGCAGGTAAGTGGAGGCGGCCACTCCCGGCGGGGTAACTCCGGATATTCCGCTAAAAGCATTCTCTCTTCCGCTGCAAAGTTGCGCAGCAGTCGCGTGGATCGCGGGCTGGACGGGTGACAGGAGGTAACGGGATGGACCTCCGTCATCTCGGGGGTAACTGAAGGAGGCTCGTGCGCGGTCGCGTATCTCGGGTCCGGGGGGCTGGAGGGGTAACAGCGAGGTAATGGGATGCACCGCCGTGTTATCTCGGGGGTAACTGACGGGGGCTGACTTGCGTGCAGGTAGGCCCTTCAACACCCTCCGCTCGCCCCCCTCCCCTCCACCATCCGGTTCCTCCTTCTCCAGTCGGTCGGTCTTGTTGTCCTGGCCGATGTGGGGCGGCGCTGATAACAGAACAGCCGTGCCGAGTGGCGGTTGGCAGCACTGCTCGTAGATCGCTGCGGGGCCGCCGCGCTGCACTGCACTGTTGGCAAAACTGCGGGCTTGAATTTGTGACGATATGAGTGGGGGAGGCCAGGACCAGGACAGGCTGTTGTCGACGGCCGACGGCTGGCCTCCCGACGGCCTTCGGGCTCATTCCGACCACCGCATTGACTCTTTTCCCCCTTCGTGATGAGAGCAGCTCGCTGCCGTTGAGTCATACCCCATATGACGCCAGCAGCACTGTCTGTGTGTGTGTGTGTGTGTGTGTCTGTGTGTCTGTGTGTCTGTGTCTGGGCGCTACTGGAAAAGGAGGACATGGGACACGGGGGTACGGAACGATACGGTCAGAGGGCGCGGCGCAGAAAGAAGTCGAGTTTCCTCCCCCTCCCCTCTCCACTCCCCTCCCCCCGGAGGCCGGGCCTGACCGGGGTTGGCGCAGTGTGGCCGCTGCTGTGCCTGCGGCTGAGGTGCATCCGATACGAGGTCTGAGCCTGACACACATATCGGCGGACAGAGCAGGGGAGGGGCTGGAGCCTGGAGCCCCGGCTGGAGCTGCGGCGGCAGCGTCCTCAACACAGCGGCCGCCTGCATCCGGCCGGGATACCGGCCCGTCAGACACCGGCGCGCGGCGCGTCGCCTACCTCCTGGGCGCCAGCCGGAGACCGCCGCCGCCTGGAGAGGGCCTAACCAAACCTAACCTAAGCCAACTTAACGAGGGTTCCCACTGATTTTGCCATAGCATTTTCCATGACTTTTCCATGACTTTCGAGGCAAAAATTTCCACGACCGTTCCCACATGACCTCCCACCTAACCCTTAAAAAATTTTTTTTTAAATTTTTAAATTTTTCATGATTACCAAAGATTTCCATGACTTCCATGACCAAATGTTACCCCCATAACTTTCCAGGTTTTCCAGACTTGTGCGGGAACCCTGGGTATTAACCCAACCTAACCTAACCCACCGACCTGCTGTTATGAAGGCCCTGCCGTATAGCTGCGGTCCCGGCGCCGTCGGCGCGCTGCTGCAGGTCCCCGTCAACGCCGAGCACCCCGACGACGGCCGCCGGGGCCGGCCGTGGCAGACGCGGCACCGCGATGTGCACGGCATATGTGGGCCACGCTCAGGGACTGGACTGGGGACGCCGGCACGGAATGTCCAACGGGCCGCGTCGCCCCGGACCGGACCAGAGTCGCTGACAATCGCACGTCAGAAGTGGCCAGAAGCCGGTCGGCAGCCGTCTAGTCTTCACACCTTCCGCGTCAGCAGAACGCGCCGGCCTGGACTAGGTTGTCCCCCCACCCCTCTCACTATGTCTCTCTCCGTCCCCCAAGTTCGACGCCCCTCTTTACATTTTTCAAACACGCAAACACGACAAGTATACATTTGGCGCGACATTTCTTCTTTCACCCACCCGACTCCGATATCGATTTCTTCAGTACCTCCCCCCCCCCCCTTTCCTCCTCCATTACCCTCGCCTTCCTAACTTTTTGCTGGTTATTGCTATCGCAGATTGGAGACGACAGTGTAAATAAACCAGGCCCTTTCGCCACATTTCTCTCCCCCTCCGCATATATATATCTCTCTCTCTCTCTCTCTCTCTCTCTCTCTCTCTCTCTCTCTCTCTCTCTCTCTCTCTCTCTCTCTCTCTCTCTCTCTCTCTCTCTCTCTCTCTCTCTCTCTTACACACACATTCCCTCGCTCCACCCACCTGGCCGCACTGCAGCAGCAGCCGCCGCATGGGACGTTGCTTGCACCGTCCGGGTATGAGAAACTCGCCCAACTGCGGTGCATTCGCTCGGCAGATGCCTGTGTTGCGGCGGCCCCCGCTGCGCCGCGGCCCCCGCAGCCCCCGCAGCCCCGCAGCCCCCGCAGCCCCGCGGCCCCCGCAGCCCCGCCAGGCCTATCGGTTGCCGACCCTCTTCGATGCCGTCGGCGCCACTGGGGCCGCTGGGCTGGGCCGCTGGGCTGGGTGGACCCTTCGGAAGAGTGCCGGCTGCCGGCAGCGGGGCAGCGCGCTACACTCTGTGTGGCAGCAGCGGGCTAAATATACGCGGAGGGAGGGGGGGGGAGGGAGGGCAGGCAGGGGTGGAACCCGGCGGGGGGGCAGAGGGGGGCCACCGGTGCAAACCCATCTGCTGCGGCTTACGACCCCGTCTCCATGGCAACCACGTCCTAGCATGGTCCTAGACATGGAGAGCAAGGGAGAGAGGGAGAGAGAGAGAGAGAGAGAGGGAGAGAGAGAGAGAGAGAGAGAGAGAGAGGAGAGAGAGAGAGAGAGAGAGAGAGAGAGAGAGAGAGAGAGAGAGAGAGAGAGAGAGAGAGAGAGAGAGAGAGAGAGAGAGCAGCACCCGGTTTTGGAAAGTGTACGGGACCCTTCACTGGGCACACCTGAAAGTCCTGCCGACACAGCGGCGCGCACTATTCGCACGCAGAGTGTCGGACTGCGGATAACGAAGCTCGCGGTGACACGGCGGCGCCGCGTCGCGTTTGGCAGCCGCACCTGACCGCCCCGCGCGCGCCCATTGTGTCGGCGGCGCGGCGCCCTTCGCCAGCAGACGACGCTAGCAGACGACGCCAGCAGACGACGCTAGCAGACGACGCCAGGTAACGGCGGCAGCGCGCGAACACCGAACACCGCCCCCGAGTGCCTTTGAGTCTGCAGTCCCAGGGCTGCCAACTGGCACAAAGGGCTGAGCAATTGCAGTTCCCGCTCTGGCCTATTTCTAAACGCAAGCCCTCCAAAATAATGCGCCCTGCTGAAGGAGGGAGACAGAGAGAGCACAATGCGGGGCGGGATTATGTAGGGGAGAGAGAGAGAGAGAGAGGGGGGGGGGGGGATGGAATGACAGAGGCCACGGCTGGACAGGAGTGCAAGTGGCAGGACACAACAGAAAGGGATGATTTAATTTCCCATTTTTATTTATCCTCCCTTTCCTTTGAAAAGAAAAGAGCCGCCCTCTGGAGAGAAAAAACAAATCGCAGCTCCCAAACTATTGTTGTCGTCCTCCAATATTTTTCCTTGATCCCTTACGTAGCGGCCAACGCGCACGGCGTACTGTACGGGTGGAGATTTACAAGGCAAAACCGGGCGGTCCAGATGCTGATCGACAGTCGATGCACGTCATCTCTCTGCCCCCCCCCCCCCCACACACACACACACTTGTCGCCAAAGCCCCCCTACCCTCCCGGCCAGCGCGGCGTTGGTCCGCAGCGCGCAGAGGGCTTTGAAGTTTTCTAAGCTTTCTACACAAACATCAGCGCCCCTCCCGTTCCCCTTCCCGGTCTGGGCGTGGCGTGGAGTACTACAAGGAGGGGCTATTTTCGGCCCCCCTCCCTTCCCCTTCTCCTGGCATATGCCAGCGTGCGTGCAGCGATGGATGCTGCTGTCGCTGCACTGAGAAAAATATTTGTCTCCTAGACCAGAGGGTAGTTTTGTGCGTCCCACCTGGACCCTACATGCTGCTGCTGCTGCTGCTGCTGCTGCTGCTGCTGCAGTCATGCCACCACTCCGTCGAGATGATCAAGAAACCGATCCTTATTCGTGTCCGGCAATCTTTATCGCGCGGCGAGACGGAGATGAGTACAGCGAAGTGCGAAAAGTGAATGTGAATCAGACAAAACCGTAGCACGTCCATCCGTAACTGTTTGCCATGAGAAATTCACCGGCCGGCACAGTGGGGGATGATTTAACGAGCCTTGCCCCGCGCCGAAACACCTCGACCTTTTATCTGCCCATCCCCCTCCCCTTCCACTCCCCGGCTCTTGTCTTGGCATTCATCCTTGGTCTTGATGAAACTCAGCTGCGCTGTGCTGCCCTTGGGCGCAGCCACTCTGAGTCACTTCTGACCGATCACACTCTCATATACCAGCCCGACCCACCGAAATCGGCGTAACTTGATTGGGTCGTAATAATCTTATCGAGTCAAACTGTTGTGGTGCACCGTGTGCGAGTCATCAGGGAGAAGCCTTGATGGAGCCCCATGAACGGATATGACTAAGAGCGTGTTCAGTTAACCGGCGCGGGCGTTCGGTCGAGCCAGTCGAGCTCTTCGCGTGCCGAGCAGACTGCAGCAGCAGCAGCAGCTAGGGCGTGGTCCTGGCCTGGGCCAGGAATCTGAAAAATGAAGCAGCCCCCTGCCTTCCTCTGCCTCATCCCCCAGCTTGTCTTTCCCCCATGGATCGGAAGCCCCCTCCCTTTATTTTTATTCGGATCCATCGTTCTATGTCCCTCTTTTCCCCTCGACTTCCCTCCCTGCCCCCTGAACCGGCTCCCGGCAGTGGCGTCTGCGCCACAACGCTCCGCTCCTTTTCCAATCCACGATTATTTTTCAGTTTCTCTGGGCGCGAGAAATTTCTTCCCCTCGGCATCTGTAAATCTCCGTGCTATGAATGAGCTGCTCGCTGTATTTGCTCTGGTCTGGAAAAACTCGGTAGTATCCACCACAAGCCCCCGAGTCTTCTGCTCGCTAAACTAGACCAGGCTAGACCAGGCTAGACCCACGTAACCACTGAGCAATCCGCTGGCTACGCAGGTTCTGCCGCTGCGGCCGGAAAAGCATTATGCGCAGCCACGCGCGGACGGAGCATTGTTTGCAGTTGGTACGTGCTGATAGGACACGCCTATTCGCAGCGGCCGAACGGGGCGGACCGGCAGCCAACGAGGTGAGAGAGTGAGAGAGAGGGGGTGGGGGGTTGGGGGAGAGGGACGATGATAATCGCAGAGTCGTTTGGAGGAAGGTTCTGATGCTGCGTTTATTTCTGAAATTCATCGCCCCCATCATGACGCCCCCTACCCTCTGCCTGTCTGTCTGTCTGTGTGTCTGTCCGTCTGTCCGACTCCTGAGGTCTCCACTCCTGGAGGTGTCGAGCGGTGGCTACACACAAACACATGGTCTCTCCATTGTCCCGCCGACGCCCCCTCTCGACAAAGTGGTGTGTTGTGAAAGGCCAAACACTGACAAAAATTCTTCCCTTTTTTCACTTAGAGATTTCCGCAGTATTTTAGCTTTCGTGGAACTCAGAATAACACGAGAAACGCAGTGCCGGCGGACGCCACCAGAGGGCGCCCGGAGGACGGGCCGGCGATTTCCGTGGATTAGGTCGTGCAATATGGACGAAATAGGACACGCCGCGGCGGTGTGTGAGGAGAGAGAGAGAGAGAGAGAGAGAGAGAGAGAGAGAGAGAGAGAGAGAGAGAGAGAGAGAGCATAATGAGAGAGAGAGAGAGAGAGAGAGAAGAGAAAGGTAGCGAGAGAGAAAGAGAGGGAGAGAAGAGAAAGGAAGCGAGAGAGATAGGAAAGGAACGAGAACAGATAGTGTGTGAGCAAAATCGACCAGCGCTTAGGATGTGTGCCCAACACCAGCGCTGCAGTGGCATACCTTCCAGCACTCCTCCGTGGAGGAGGTCGGCCCCTGAGAGCGCCAGGGTAGGCCAGCCCGCACGGCCCGAGTGCACGCAGAGGCCGTGGTTGCCTACCCAGCAGGCGTCCGTGATGCGCTACGTCGTAGGGCGCCAGAAGCCACGTGTGGTTGTGGGGATGCGCGCTGCCGCCGCTCCCGGGTGTGAAGTTTGGCCGGGGCTTGAGGGGGTTTTGGCAGCGGCGGGGTCCCCGCCCCCACCCCCTCCCACCGCCCTGTGAGGTTGCACACCAGGGGATCACAGAGTGAGGATTAGTGTGTCTCCGGCGTGCCGTGCCGTGCCGTTCTGTGCCGTGCTGCTTCCCTTCAGCGCTGGCCACGCTGAGAATAACGCCCTCTGTCTTCTACGCCGCTGCCCGAGTTGACGTTTGCGCTGCGAATAAGGCCTTGTCCTGGGATGGCCGCGGTATGCGGCGATGACCAGAGGGCCACCAGAGGAGCAGCCGCTGCCGCTGCCGCTGCCGCTGCCGCTGCCGCTGCCGCTGCCGCCGCCGCTGCCGCTGCCGCTGCCGCTGCCGCTGCCGCTGCCGCTGCCGCTGCCGCTGCCGCTGCCGCTGCCGCCGCCGCCGCCGCCGCCGCTGCCGCCGCCGCTGCCGCCGCCGCTGCTGCTACGACGACGTCTCGTCTCGCCTAGTCAGACCGCCATGAATGCCATTTTGGTGGAAAGCGAGAAGGGCGATGGAGGGGAGGGGGTCTATGGAGACAAGCCAGAGTGGAGGCATGCCATGCGATCCTCTGTGCCGCCAGTGGCGTAGGCAGCGCGAGGGGCGGGGCCGGACCTCTTCAGCTCGGCTACGCCACTGCCTCCACTGCCGGCCGCGGAACCAGCACCAACCATATCGCATCGGTATCGTTGCAGCTTTGCCAAATTGCCACAGTGGAATTTAAACTCTCGCCCTGCACCGCTCTGTGCTGTCGAGGGAGTAAATGACTCTTAAAATTCTTTTGTTCTCTGAGTTCCTCTTTGTGTGTGTCTGTCTCTCTCGCTCTCGCAGCATGTGCGGCGGCGGCGGCGGCGAAAGGCAGATGCCGCGACCCTTTCCCTTCTACTTACGCATACCACGTCGTTCTCTGCGAGAGCGACAGAGACGGACAGCGCATGACGGCATGAGTCGTCCAATATTTCCGTCCGCACGCCACAGCCATAATTCTAGAGCGCGCGCCTAGAATGGCGCGGCGACAGTGCGCGCGCCGCGCTCGCCGCCGCCTACAAGACCCACGTAAAGTCTTTGCCTAATCCCTGCTGTGCTTCTCCCTCTCTTTTACCCGCCGAGGCTTAGCGCAGCGCCATGGCGCACGCGCAGACGATACTCACGAAGACAAACACGCCAGTGTTCCCCCGTGTCGGACACCCACCTGCAACACAACAAGAAATTGGGAACGTTAGATGAATGTGTGAACAGCAAGAAACGATACAGGTTTCCAATATAGTCTGTGAAGCGGAGGCTGGAGGGCAAATACACTTTCAGGGCGAAAACTCTCGAGGACATGAGAAACATGAACAGCGTTTTGAGTTAATTCGAATCCCATTTGTGGCACGGCCCTTCTGCATCAATATTTCTCATACCGACTCTCGAAAGATTCTGCTCTGGAATTATTCTTGTTCCTCTTCTTCCGTTCTCGAGCCTCGTTGGAAACGCCTATTCGCGGAACGAAACTCCTGAAACGACGGCGGAGACGTCCGCGCACTTCTCGCGGATTAATCCTCAATCTTCGCTGCCGGCGGCGGCGGCGGCGGCGGCGGCGGCGGCGCTGTTCCGTCTTCGCCTCGTATCGGCTGCGCGCTGCGCTGGTGGTCTCTACTCGCAATCACAACACAACAACACACACCACTCACGTCTGCCCTGGCTCTGGCCCGCTTCCAGGCACGAGGCTGCAGGCTGCGAGTCTGTGAGGCACAGAAATCACGCCGCGCTGCTTTCCGTCACAAAAACATTAAAACGGAAGCCAAGGACAGACAGGCATGCGGTGAGCGCGTTTCCGCGGGTTTCACCAACGAAGTCCCCCCTCTTCAGTCCTCCTCCGGTACCCGCGGGACCAAACGACGTTCGTATCAGACTTGTGGCGTCTTTCCAGATTTTCAGACTGCTTGCTTACGGCAAAAGGTCGTGTGCGCAGGATAAATAATGAGCAGAGATTCTCAAAACAAACAAAAGAAAAATACGAAAATACAGAATACTCCGGAGCAGCCTGAATCGGAAGTAAGAAGTCGTAACGAAGAAGAAGAATCCCGGAGAAAATATGAGAAATCACTTGATTTTTGAAGGGCAGTAGGGTTCCAAATACTCGATTTCTCATACTTCCCCCTGCATTCTTCTACTTCGTTACTTCGCCCGTTCCCAGCATCTCCGGAGTACGTATTGAAGCATAAGTTAACAAAATTTCTCCAAATTTTAAAAATAAAATTCTCAAAATAAATAATAACAAAAATTCTCTAAAATTTCAGGAAATTAAAAAAAAACATTTTTTTTAATTTTTTTTATCGGTGTGGTGCAGGATGAAGAAGAAGCAGTATGTCACTGAGCGCCTCTTACGGTACATCGGGTCGGGGGAAGGGCGCACACTCGCAGGGCGGGATTCATATCGTAGGGGGGTGGGTCGGGGTTCTGCGGAGCTCTGGAGGGCAGGGCAGGGCAGAAGGGTCCATCGGGAGGGTGCATCACAAGGAGGTGTGACTCACCGCCCTCCACCCCGCCCGTGCCGAATGCCCTCACAACGGCCGCGCCCCGCCTGCATGGCAGCATGGCTACCACTGCGGCCGCCGTCCGCCCGCGCCACCATTTTTCTCCACGCCTCGCTGCGCGCCGAAACCGAGAAGGGGAGTTAGCAGTGGTAGCAGCGGTATACACAACACTGGGAATGAGTCACGGGACCGTCGCCCTAACTCTCCAGCCGGGCGACAGGCAGGCAGGGGCGTCAAAGGGGCGCTCTGTTTGGGGCAACACTCCTTGCCGAGATTCGAGACGTGAGTTAGATTTACGCAAATAGTTCCTATTATAACAGAGGCCAGCTGTATGCTTTAGACCTGCAATTGAGATATTAGCACAGGTTATGCCTTGGAAGTTGCTAATATGCATCGATATATGAATTTTCACTTGTCCCTCCTGAGTTATAAGGGTCGCAAATCTTGTCTACGATTCTGCGTTTTCACAGAGATTTGCCATTTGGCACGAAGTATCGACCATTTTACGCAGTAAATATGAGTTAACTAGATACACAAGTATCCTACCGAATGTAAAACGTACTCCTCTATCGAATGAAACCAACCCGGAGCAAATCGGATCATTAGTTTTGAAGATAATTTGAATATATTAGAGCGCTACCGCATGGAACCAGGCCCTCGCACGTGGTTGCTTCCCCCTGGTTAGACTCCGCGCCAGGACACGACACGTGACCTTTTTCGCGCCGCCGGGTGGCCATGCTCCCATGCAGTGCTGCGGGCCGAGGGCAGACAAGGGCTCCCGAGGGCTTGCCGAGCGCTGCCGAGGGCTGAGGGCTGCCGAGGGCTGAGGGTTGCCGGGGGCTGAGGGCTGCCAAGGGCTGCCGAGGGCTGAGCGCTGCCGAGGGCTGAGGGCTGCCGAGGGCTGCCGAGGGCTGCCGAGGGCTGAGGGCTTCCGAGGGCTGAAGGCTGCTGAGAGCTTGCCGAGCGCTGCCGAGGGCTGAGGGCTGCCGAGGGCTTGCCGAGCGCTGCCGAGGGCTGAGGCCTGCTGAGGGCTGCCGAGGGCTGCCGAGGGCTGAGGGCTGCCGAGGGCTGCCGAGGGCTGAGGGCTGCCGAGGGCTGAGGGCTCCCGAGGGCTGAGGGCTGCCGAGGGCTGCCGAGGGCTGAGGGCTTGCCGAGGGCTGAGAGCTCCCGAGGGTTTGCCGAGGGCTGAGGGCTGCCGAGGGCTGAGGGCTGCCGAGGGCTGAGGGCTGCCGAGGGCTGCCGAGGGCTGAGGGCTGCCGAGGGCTGAGGGCTGCCGAGGGCTGCCGAGGGCTGAGGGCTGCCGAGGGCTGAGGGCTCCCGAGGGCTTGCCGAGGGCTGCCGGGACGGCCGGCTGCCGATGAAGCCCTAAAAGGGGCGTGACAATTTCATACAAGAGGGGGCGGTGGGGCGGTGTATGCAAAAGTGGCGCCAAAGTGATCCAATTTGAAAGACACGACGATGACAAGCTACGCGCTGCCGAGGGGGAGGGAGGGAGTTTATCCTGCTTAGTGCAGCTCACGGAGTGCAGCAGGCTGCAAGACCTGTCATGTGTGTGTGTGTGTGTGTGTGTGTGTGTGTGTGTGTGTGTGTGTGTGTGTGTGTGTGTGTGTGTGTGTGTGTGTGTGTGTGTGTGTGTGTAGGCGCCGTCCCGGAACGGAATGAAAACGAGCACGCTTTGCTCTCGCAAACGTCCGTGGGCGTGGCGGGGTGACAAGCCTTTACACTTTCGCGCATCTTCTTCCCCGTGTTTCTGAATTTTATTTCCAAATAAGTTGGCGTGCGGCGGCCGGCCCGCCACATACGGGATGCAGCTCTGGACGCGGCTCTGGACGGCCGTTCACTTCCTGTGGCGTGCTGCCGCCCAGCCCACGGCACGAGACGCGACGCATTTCTCAGGACGAAATTAATGCCGTCGTAAAGAGGGGGCCCGCTGCGTCCCACTCGCTGGAAATTGTCTTGGCGTCGTCCGACCCGACCTGGATCGGGCGGCCGGCCGTTGTGCTAGACTCCGGGCGGTGCCGGGGCGGGCGGGCTGCGTGCAGCCGCGGTGCAGCGCGGCGCAGAGCTAAGTGGGTGCGAGCGCGAGGCGGCGAGGCACCGCTGGAGGCGAGAGGGGAACCCGTTCCATGGGGCCGCCGGCCTCCTAAGGACCACGACGCCGACACTTAGCCGCTAGTGGTACACGGCTTTCGCGGCGACCGAACACTGCGACCGGTAACACCTCCGCGCTTATTGCAAGAGCCTCTCTCTGCAGCCGACTGCTGGCGCCTCTCTCTGTCTCTGTCTCTCTGTCTCTCTCTCTCTCTCTCTCTCTCTCTCTCTCTCTCTCTCTCTCTCTCTCTCTCTCTCTCTCTCTCTCTCTCTCTGCACAGGACGAGAAATAAGAGGGAAAACAGGTCCGCATGAAATAGGCGCACCGCGCAGACCATTCATCGGGAGCTTGTGAAGCCCGTTGAGGTTCTGACTGCGGACTGCCGGGGGCCGGGGGCAGCCGGGGGCAGCCGGGGGCAGCCGGGGGCAGCCGGGGGCCGGCCGGACAGCGGACGGTCCAGCCCAGCAGCTGTCGTTCAGGCTGCACTCCTGTGATGCAACACAGCAGCGATCTCTGCAGGCCGTGCGTGCGTGTGCGTGCGCGTGTGTACGCGTGCGTGCGAGGGCTGAATGAGCGACATGTAGCAATCGCTCTATTCTCGATCACGCTGCAGTATTCAAACGGGATTAATAAGGTGGAACATTGTCAGGCCATACGAAGTAAAACTGACGTTACAAAAAAAACGGGAGAGCGAGTTTGAAAAGTGTTGACATTTAAAAGTTTGACATTTAAATTAATTTTTCAAGACGTCCCCACACAAAGGGGAAGAAGCCGGGAGCTGCGTCTCCGTCTGGCTCCGAATCGAGAGCAATTTTCTGTCGTCTCCGAATCAAGTGAACGTGACACATCGTGACACAACACACACACGCGGTCACCACAGTGAAAGAACCGAGGGTAAAAAAGCAAAACCGTCTGCTCATGTGGAGCAGAAGAAATAAAAACGGAGCAGACGACACGACGCGAGGGGACTGGCGGGGCAGACCGTGTCAGGTCACATCGGACAGGCGCTTTGATACTCGCGCGCGGCAGCGCACGTCACCCGGCTGTTGGCCTGGGGAGCTCTGGTGGGCGTGGCGGCGTGCGGCCAAGGGATACGTTTACCTCAGGTATATTACCTCATAAAAGAATTTGGGATGTGGGGATGTCTCACCTCAATGTATATATTTTTAATGTGTGTTTTTACGGAAACTATAGAGATGCAAGAAAAACATTTTCTATATTATGATATTTTTTTTCGTTGGAGTTTTTGGGGGGTGGATTTACGATAGGATGCTTATGCTGCTCTGGTCGGACGATCCCATCCCGGCTCGGCCCCGGCCACATCCCAGCAACAAGCGTCAACGTCAATAAAGTGGGGCGGGAAGTGCTCCGTATCCGCAGACAGTCACGTGGTTCCGAAGCAGCCAATGGGGTCTGGTGATGGCGAGGCGGATCCTTCCCGCACGTGGCGGGGCGGGAGCAGATGGCGGCGGCAGTGTGTTGTGTGCCGGGGTTCGAATACTGACAGTGAATGAATGAAAAATGATTGAATACACGAATGAATGGATGAAAAGTGAATCAATGAACGAATGAATGGAAAATGAATGAATGGAAATGAGAGATTGAAAAAAAAATGAATGAATGAATGAATGAATACACGAATGAATGGAAATGAATGAATGAATGAACGAACGAATGAATGAATGAATGAATGAATACACGAATGAATGGAAATGCATGAATGAATACACGAATGAATGAAAAAATGAATGAATGAACGCAGAGGGAGCGCAGGCATCCGTGACACAGTTTGCATCAGAAGTGACAGGGGCAATATTTGTTTTTGAATTGAGTCGCATCTGGGCTCTCCTCTCCCCTCCTCCCCGATGACATCCCTCCGAAGTAAATTACAACAGCGAGCAGCGCGAATCTGACGCCCTAATTGCATTACGGTCCGTTTTCTTTGGCAGCAGCCTCGGTGTTTGAACCCGCGACGCCGCCGACGCGTCTTGGTGTTGTCGTTCTGGCCGCGGCCCATGCGGATGCAGTTGGGCCCCCGCATCGGCTCAGCCCGGCCTGCATTTCCCTGCGCAGCACCGCCGCCTCCTCTTTTGGAAACCTGCTAGAAGGCGGTGCCATATTTTCCTGCAGTTCCGTCGTACAGTCGCGCAACAGTAAAAACGGCGAACACGGCGGCGGCGCGCTGCTGCGGCTGTGCTCGCTCAGACGGACGCACAGCGGAAAAGTTTCAACCGCAATATATTTATTACTTTCATTTTCAGTGCCGCAGAACTGCGAGAAGACAAAGTCGCTTGCTGCTGCAAGTTTTGCTGTGCGTCGCTTGTCAACGCTGGTGGGTCCGGGTCCGTCCTGCCGTCGCGGCTAGGCGCTCTGGTTCACCATGCGGCCAGGATATCGGGTATCGGGTTCCCCGGTCAACACACACACACACACACACACACACACACACACACACACACAGAAGCACCCTGACTGGCCGCTGGCTCCCAGCTCAGCAGCTTCCAATCCGAGGGCTCGCCACATCGGCCAGGGTCGGCGACCCCCGCCGAAGATACACTTCAAACTTCGCGCGCGTGACGCTGACACCTGCTCGGCCGTGGACGTTCGTTCACCTCACCGTCAGAAATCAAAAACATTCTCACCAATAATAACTCTCTGTCTCTCTCTCTCTCTCTCTCTCTCTCTCTCTCTCTCTCTCTCTCTCTCTCTCTCTCTCTCTCTCTCTCTCTCTCTCTCTCTCTCTCTCTCTCGCGAAATGGTGCGGCCGAGCTGCGTGAGCGATGGCGTTGCCTCCTGTGAGCCCCCGCCAACTCCAAGTAGTGACCCGTGGTGGACGGACGGCCTGCCTCGGGGAGGTCTTTTCGGCTAATCAGATCCACCCCTTCTGGCCGCCGCCCAGGACGGGCTGCCAGGCGAGCGCGCGACGAAACGTGAAAAGTAAAAATGAAAAATACAGCACGTCACGACGAGAGAAGAATCGGTCATGAGGCTCATGAGCCAAGTTTCGGTCAAGAGGGCGTGACCTTTAATGAGCCGCCATGTGTCAGAGCGGCGGTCCCTCTGCGGCTGTCATGGGCCGATGGACAGATATACGACGCGGAAGCAGAACAGCCGGCGGACCGGACCGGCAAAAAACGGAGTGGTTCATGCGGCGAATCTGGGGCAAAGACTTGTCGTGTGCCATCCAGTGACATAAGTGGTAAAGTCCAGGTCTGCGGGGAGCCGGCGACAGCGGATAGCCAGCGGAGCGACCGCTTTTGTTGCGCGAAGGAGACGAGAGGAGGACAAGAAAGAGAGGAGAAAGAGAGAAGGGAAAAGACGAGGGCGGTGGCATTCTCGCAGCGCAACTCGATCTCCATGGCGCCCATGGAACGGCCGTGGCGCTGCAGGGCCATGAGGAGCCATGAGAAGCCGAGCCGGCAGCCCACGCGTAAACAAGCATCTCGGAGGCAGCGCGCAAAAAATGTTTCCGAAGAATCACGATCATCACTCAGTTATGAGGAAAACCTGCCATTACATTCCAGACATGAGACTTGAGTTGGAATCAGCTTGGCACCACGATTCCCAAAAAAATGGAATCACATGACCTGGTGTGATGATAGCAAATACGGAGCAGGATGATGACGAGGGGGCCGACCGACCACCACTCACTAACTTCCTCATTCACTTCGTTAACATTTTGCATAAATTACAGAGGACCGATTTACGACTTCCCTAACAACAAGGCTCACTAGGAGCTCTCTCTATCTCTAACCCTCTCCCCGAGGCATTATGCAGTGTTATTGCATCGGATGACGCGTGCCCGATCGCCTCGGGCCTCAGGCCTTACGACGTGTCAATTCTTCCCAACTGCAGCAGCAGCAGCAGCAGCAGCAGCAGCAGCAGCAGCAGCAGCAGCAGCAGCAGCAGCAGCCGAGCTACCTTTGATGGACTTTCTCCATCGCCACATAAAATGCCGAAGGCAGCACTCTAGGGATGTGCCTGGCTGTGGGCTCTGGAGGCCTCTGGAGGCCCCTGGAGGCCCCTGCAGGCCGCGCCGAGCCGTCACCTCCTCCACTCTGTCTTCATTCCCGTCCCCTCCCTCTCCTCCTGTCCTCCTCCGAGTGCATCGTCATCCTGACGCCTCTCAACAAGACGGGGCGGAGGACAGCGGACGCGCGGGCGTGGGACCCCGGCGACACTGTGAGGACCGAGGCGGCCATCTCCTCGATGTACACCGATTTAAACCTCTCAAAATTCTAAAAAAAAAAACTTTTTTTTTTTTAAAAAAAACAACATTGGTTTAGGCCTGAACTTTTTGTTTTGATTTTTCTTTTGCATTTTTCAGATTTTTTGAGAATTTTGTGTGGTACATTTGACTTTTTTGATTTTGTTCACAACCTGAAAATTTTTTGATTTTTGCTTATTTTTCTTTTCGTCACTACGCCGATTTGTTTTCCATTGAGGACGCCCTCCCCTCGGTGAGGACACTGAGGTCGCTGAGGACCGTACCTTGGTCCACCTGCAGGTTGATGAGCCTCATCTTGTGCCGCATGTAGCGCGCCGCGTTGCGCAGGTGCGCCCTCCTGCGCGTGTGGTAGCCGGGCGCGTGCCGGAGCGGGTAGCCGGCGTATGGGCAGCCCGTGGAGGCCGCGCTCACGGTACCCGTCGCGGCCGGCGGCTTGACGGCCACCGTGTGCACCATGCCGACGACCTCCCGTCAGGGCGCCCTCAGGGCATGGCCGCCGTCCGGGGGCCGTCACCAGCGCGTCGGCGCCGCTAATCCACCGGGCGTGTCGACGGGCTGGTGAGGCCGCCACCACTAGACACCACTTTATCCAGAGGTCACTGTGTCACTTGACGCGAGGCCGGCCGGCCGGACGCCAGGGGCGGCACGAGGAGGGGGGAGGCCCTCGGCACGAGGAGGCCGCCGATGAACCCACGCCGACAACGCGGACCGCGCGCGATGCCCGCTCCGCCTGGCTGCAAGACCCCCAGCAGACTGAGAGAGACTACACAACTCGGACTCGGCGAGCACCACCACCACCACCACCACCGCCGCCGCCGCCGCCCGCCCCGCTGCGCCGCGCCGCGCCGCCCAACGCCAGGCCAGGCCCACCGCGCCGTACAGTACCCCCCCCCCCCCCACTGCCCCGCCGCTGTGACCGTGCGTCGTCTGCTGCGGCCCTAGCGAGGCTGCAAGCGCCATCTATGCCACGCCTACGCCATTCATTCGGAGCCCTTCTTTCTAGTTCCTCTTTCTGATGTCCACGTCCTCTTCCTCTTCTGACCCACGTCCTCGTCCTTCGTCCTTCCGCTGGCGTCGATAGTTTTCTGCCGATCCGATATACCGATGGTGTTCGTGAGTGCGAAAGTTTGAGGGTTTGGGAAGGGGGGTACTAATCACATCGCCCGCCAGTGTGTGTGTGAGAGAGAGAGAGAGAGAGAGAGAGAGAGAGAGAGAGAGAGAGAGAGAGAGAGAGAGAGAGAGAGAGAGAGAGAGGGGGGGGGGGGTCGAGCAAATGGATCGAAATCGTCGTGCGGCGAAAAAGAGGGGAAAAAAAAAGAGAGAGAGGGAGAAAGACTAGTTAAAACACGGGGATTGTCCCCCTATCAGGTTTTCTTCTGCCCACCCGCCAAGGATACTTACTGGGCCCTCATCAGCAAAGTGAGCGGAACAGAAGTAGAGGAGGGGTGGGGGAGAGCTCGTTGGCAGAGGCGGGAATGGCACATGGGAGGTGGGAGGCACAACGAAGGGGAAGAGGAGCCAATAGGTAAAACATTGGGGGAGTTTAACACCGCCCGTTTACGACATATTACGATGGCGTCTGATGGACCATCTTTAATTTTTGCTCTCTAGCTTCATACCTATCTTGGCAATGGAGAAAGCAAGGGCAGAAAGTTGGGGGAGAGCTGAGCTGCAATAGAGTATTCCGGAGGAGCCCGAAACGGAAGTAGGCGGTCACAAGAAGAAGAAGAAGAAGAAGAAGAAGAAGAAGAAGAAGAAGAAGAAGAAGAAGAAGAAGAAGAAGAAGAAGAACGTTACAAAGTATGAGAAATCGCATTTCCGGAACCCCGCCCTTCTTCAAAAATCACTCGATTTCTCATACTTTGTCCAGCGTTCTTCTACTTCATCATGACTTTTTACTTCCGTGTCGGGCTTCTCCGGAGTTTTCTATTGTGGGTATTAAGTGCCAATGTATGCATACTTTGTCCAGCGTTCTTCAGCGTTCTCCCCTCTCCCCTCTCACCCTCTCTGATTCCCCTACAAGAGGCAATGCACTACTTACTTCCCCGTCGGCTGCCAGCGAAAATTTATAGGGCCCAACTCCGCAAACAACGAAAAGGTCACAAACGGGACATGCAGGTGGAGGGGACGGGAGGGGGGGGGGGGATGATTCCGGCCATTTGCCGCGGCCGCTTCTTATGTTGCGCGACTGTACTTTTGCCGCTTGCAAAGCGAAAAACAACAAATACAACACCAACACGAGCGAATTATAGGGAGGAGACTGGCGATCCATACGGGTCATGAAGGCGGCGGTGACCACAAAGACCCGCTATCTTGAACGACATTGCGCAGGCCCCGACTGCATGTGTCCCGCTGGCGCCGCCGCTCGTATTCCACTTGCCAACCAAAAACACCAGAGTAATAAATGAAAAACTCGGAGGGGTGAAAAAGAATAGGGAGCGAGTAGAACGGAATTAAAGCACTCTTTGTAATGTGATTTGATGGCGCTTCCCTCTGCTTGGCTCGCGAGCGAGAGAGAGAGAGAGAGAGAGAGAGAGAGAGAGAGAGAGAGAGAGAGAGAGAGAGAGAGAGAGAGAGAGAGAGAGAGAGAGAGAGAGAGAGAGAGAGAGAGAGAGAGAGAGAGAGAGAGACAGAGAGAGACACAGAGAGAGAGAGAGACAGAGAGAGACAGAGAGAGATGGAAAACAGCGACGACGCTTGGCGAGGGGGACTCCCCAGCGATCCGCGTGCATGTGCCGCCAGATTTCTCATACAGATACGAGGTTTCATTCCAGGAGCCGCGCGGTTTAACCAGAATGCACCACGCGCTGCACAGCCAGGCCAATCCTTAATTTCATTCAGGCCTTTGCATTATTATTAGCTCGTGGCACGAGGCAGGCTCGTTCTCTCTCTCTCTCTCTCTTTCTCTCCTCCTCGCTCTCCCTCTCTCTCTATATATGAGGGGGAAGGGGATGTACGGCCAATCGACAGGCTGGGCTGCCGGCCGGGACGACAACCAAAATAAATATCTGTCCGTGCCGTTGGTTCTGTGCGTGTGAAATATGCCAGTTATGCGTGTGGCCTCTAATAAAGCTCCCGAAATAGGAGGAATTCCAACTTCTCTTTTTCAATTTTTTTTTTCTTAAATATCTTGTTAAGAATTCGAGACTACGATTCCTCAAGCGGACTCAGCGTGAAGTACATTCACCGACCTGAAAATTACAACAATCGGAGCGCAGGAAACAAACGGAAAAAGAAAAAGAAAAAAATAGAAAGACTCGCGCTCTTGTTTGTTCTGCGCAATTTCGCATAATTGCGGACATGGCCGGTCAGTGTGTCTCTGTGAGTCATCTTCGCTCGGCCCGTCGGAGCTAAATGCTCTGTCTGTCTCTGCTGCGGCAGAGTTGAAACTTCTCGCTGTCGCGTGTCGAGCTGTGTCTTCTGGAACAGGCTCCGCCACGCTCCCCTCCTCCCCCGTTTTTGGCGTGTGTCGTACTGTCGTACTGCGCCCCCGAACGCCGAGCCAAGGACGAAACAATATAACAGCACGGCCGGGCGGTCACAGACAGCCCGTGCCGCAGCCGTCGGTGAGGGGGGCGGGGGGCATCCTGCCTGGTACGACTGGCACTTGAGGACCTCGCCCAGCTCGCGCTCGCGCCGCCCCGCGGGTAGCAGAGGCACCCACACCCACCGCGCTGCTCTGGCTGCTCATTCGAGGATAACGCCAGCAGCAGCGTCTCAGCGAGCCCAAACCACGGCCGTGGATGCTGTTCTTCACCGTCGTGAAGCAGCATAGAAGAAGGCCGCGCCGACGACGCACCGCCCCCTCTGCTTCACTTCCGATATACCGACCCCCTCATTACGTTCTCGGCGGTAGCTGCCGGGGCCACCGCGATTGCAGCGGTGATTTTTCAGGAGAGTTTTCGTGAGGTTCAGGTGAATTTTGATAGATTTCCAATTGTCACGTTATGTTTGGTTTGCGATTGACACCCCGAAGTTCATTAGACAAAGAACCCTGAGTTTCGAGTGGATTTCACAAGTTTCAATTTCGGAGCGCCGGACGTTTTCAGGGGCACGTTCGCGTTCCCACCCTCGGCCACGCGCCGGCGCGCCGGTCTCTGATATGTGTATATAAATACGGGAGCGTGTCCGCAGGCGCGCGGGGTAGCGACGTTCACGAGCTGCGTTTTTAAAAATAGGAGGATGCTGCGCTGTTGTGTCCTCGTCGTCGCTACCCCGGCAGCGGTAAGATGGGGCGTGCAAGACTGTGTGCGACGGTGGCCTTCCCTTCCCCCGGGACTCTCGGGCCGGGACCCCACGGGGCGTTTGCGGCGGCGTCACGGGCCGCGGGGTATCGACATCGCGGGCGACAGTTATCTCTCTCTCTCTCTCTCTCTCTCTCTCTCTCTCTCTCTCTCTCTCTCTCTCTCTCTCTCTCTCTCTCTCTCTCTCTCTCTCTCTCTCTCGCTCTCTCTCTCTCTGTGTCGCACTGCGCCCACGTGAAACGATCATCTGTTGCCGGAAGTGCGGCGCTGAGTGACCTGGAGGAGGGCGCGTCCTTCGTGGAACCGGCTTGACTGTCGCCGCGAGTCCCTCCCGAGTCCGAGTCCCTCCCGAGTCCCTCCCGAGTCCCTCCCGAGTCCCTCCCGAGTCCCTCCCGAGTCCCTCCCGAGTCCCTCCCAAATCACGTCGGGAGTGGCCTACGGCCTTCCCTCCCTTCGTCACGGGGTATCGCCGCTGCTGCCGCTGCAGACAGGCGGTGTTGACATAGATCAGGGAACGCCGCCGCTGCGTTGCTCATACTGTCTCGCACGGCTTCCGGCGTGCAAATACAGAGGTTTGTGTGGAGCCCACGCCCCACGCCGGAGGCCGGAATCCGCGGCCGGCGGCGGCGACCTCATGACCCACATCACGTCGCTGCACTGCACTGCCCCTACCCGCGGCCCCAGTTATTCGCAGTCAGTCAGGGCGCCACCGCGCGCGCGCGTGATGCATTTGAATTTGGCGCACTGAGGGGGCGATTTGCACTATCGGCAGTGCGGCGCCGTGTCTCGGGTGGGCGTCCGGTGCCGGACACACACACACACACACACACACACACAGCGAGAGCTGCAACGGGAAACGGACGACAAACCTGCTCACGGACCCCCTCCGCCTGCCAATAGAGCAAAAAAAACACCTACCGAGTGCCACAACTGACGCCGCCGTGCCGCCGCACCACAGCAGCAGCAGAACAGGAAGCTAGTGAACCATGTCCAGCGGATACCGGTCCCGACTACGCGCGCCCACACACATACACACACGCACGCACACGCGCGCACACACACACACGGACACGGCACACGGGGCACGCTGAGGACGGCCGCCCGTCGGCGGAGGGTGACACTGATTCGACTGCTGCTGCTGCGGGCGCGCGCGCGCTGTCTGGCAATGGTTCGAATACCCCCTCCCCCCTTCCGTTCGGTCGCTGTCTAATGAGTACACACCAGCCAGGTAACCAATGCCGCTCGCTTGAGCCCAAGCGCCGAATGTGCGAAACTAGACCGCCGTGCCACACCACACCGCGGCCCCGACATGACACACGGCCAAACATCGTGCCAGCGCCGAACGGAGCTCGAACTCGCGGGGTCAGGGTTCAAATACCGGCCCCCGGATCGGCGCGGCCCGACGCCCGTATGCGCGACGCCTCGCCTCCTTCTCGCTCTTCTCCTCCACCTCCCCCTCGTCCCTGACCACACACGACGGCGGCTGTCCGTGTCGGCCGCCGGTGCGTGGTCTCGCGGCCCCGCCGACCCTCAAGCGAATTTGCGGACGGTCCCTCTTCGGAACCCAGCGGCCGAAGTAATCAAGCCGAGTGATTAAGTTGCTTTCCCCCATTCACTGACTATCCAGTGACCCCAACTCCAAAACCAAGACATGTCCCCCCAGTGCTTCCCGCCCCCCGCCCCCTCCCCTCCGAAAAAAAACAGCCTCATTTATTTCTTCTTTAATCGCCACAGTCAGCGACGTCCATTAAGTAAACTACGTCTGAGTTCGCTGCTGCCTCAAAACCGCAAACGGAACGGTGGCGAGCGCCTGCGACTGCCAGGGTAGGCCAGCCCGCACGACACGCATGCGTGGAGAGGCCGGGATTGCCTACCCACCAGGCGCGCAGGAGTCTGGCCAATCCAGGCTGCCGAGGAACTCACTGCCGAATCTTGCCGACGGGGCGATCACGAAGGCCGGAGGACAAGGCCAGAGGGAGAAGCCGAAGGGAAGAGTAGGGAAGGGGGGAGGGCGAGAAAAATTAACAGGGACATGCCAAACTCCGCCATGCAGAGGTCTGACACCATACCCGTGTTGCATACTGCCGCGCCCGGCGTTGAGAGTCGAACCCGATCCTTACCTGCAACAGCAGACACAACATTGTCAGGTTCATTCTTTATTTTGCACGCAAAATCGGGAATGTCAATCAAGAAAAATTGACTCCTCTGTTGGGGCCGGAAAGTGAAGTGAAACCTTGCTGCGCTGGCGCGCTGGCCGCCGTGGCCACGCGAGTCCTTCCCCCTGCACTGCAGCGCCACCTAGCGGCAGGAGCGGCAACTGCACAGCGCGGGAAGCCGGCGCCTGGCCAGTGCTGCCACCTAGCGGCGGGCACAGCGGACAGCCGAGGTCCGCAGAGATGTTAGAGTTTGTGGCGCCTTGTAATGGTACACCCTTGTAGGTCTGTTTTACATCTCTTCAGGATGTCAGTAAGGAGCTGCTTATGTTTGAATTCTGAGGACAGTCGGAAGGGCCACTGGGAGGGAGCAAAACTGTCGCTGGTCTCCTCGACTCCAGGCGCGGTGGGTTCGATTCCCACGGGCGGTTCCCTCCGGTTCCCTCTTCCGCGGATAGTTAAAATCGGATTGTTTCGGGAAAGACATTAACTTTTTTCTAAAAAAAAATACGTACGGAAATTGTAGTTTCTTTTTCACTTTTTAATTGTTTGGTTACGGGCAGAATATGCACCGGATCTCGGATTTTCAAAGTGAGCGCGGACCGCGGGCTCTTCTCTTTTCCTTTATTTCACAAAAGGCCGCGCCTCCCTTCTCCCTTCGCGGACCATTAGCGCGTTGACGCCCGGTGCTCTATTTCGGTGCTCATTATGGGGGGGGGGGGGGCACCCACAGCACAGGGTGCGGGTCACCTCACCTGACTAGGCCTGACGCCGCCACAGAGATGGATGTCGCGATATGTGTCATCGGCGGTGTCGACAAAGTGCAGCAGCAACGCGTCGACGTCGTGCTGCAAGAGGACAAGAAGAGGGGGAAGGAGGAGGAGGGGTTCTAGGGGCCGCCGACGACGACAAAGTAGCGGCGGGGCGGCCGGGGCCGGGAGCCCTGGGTGCCGCCGCGGGGACTTCCGGTTGTCATAACCGATCGCCTGTCACGTGACACGCCGGGCCTGATTAGTCCCGCCTAGGTGAGAAGCGCCTCTAGCCGTGCTTCCTCTTTCCGTTATATTGCATTATTTTTAGTTTTACTCGTCTTCTATTTCTCTTTTTACGAGACGCCACCCTTGTTTGTACACCGATGGGCTTGTCCGACGCGTGCTGGTCATGTCAGACATGGTCCCTGACACACTCAAAAAATAAAACAAAATATTTAAGCATTTATGCGGCCAGAACACTGGCGAGTTGCTCGTCACGACGCACCCACCTCTTCTGCTGATGGGCGTACCAGAGCTTCCGTCCGGACCTTAACTCTGCCTCTCTCTCTCTCTCTCTCTCTCTCTCTCTCTCTCTCTCTCTCTCTCTCTCTCTCTCTCTCTCTCTCTCTCTCTCTCTCTCTCTCTCTCTCTCTCTCTCTCTCTCTCTCTCTCTCTCTCTCTCCTCTCTCTCTCTCTCTCCCTCTCTCTCCCTCTCTCTCTCTCTCCTCTCTCTCTCTCTCTCTCTCTCTCTCTCTCTCTCTCTCTCTCTCTCTCTCTCTCTCTCTCTCTCTCTCTCTCTCTCTCTCTCTCTCTCTCTCTCTCTCTCTCTCTCCCTCTCTCTCTCTAACCCTAACCCCGCTCACAAAAGCCGGAGGTGCGAGGAGGACGACCTCTGACCCCGCGCTCCGCTGGCTCCCCTGGCTGCGCGCTGAGCAGCGAACAGGATGCCTTGATTTGTGTGCAGTGCGCCATAAGAGGTAGGGTTGGAGAGGAGAGGAAGCCCTCGGGAAGCAGGCATGAGAGCCAGAGGCAGCCAGAGGAAGCGGATGCAATTATCAACTTAAAAATAGGGGGACTTCATTTTCAGGCACACAAGGGGATCCTGCCGCCTGGGTACATGGTTGTCGTGCACCGGAGGCGGTCGCGGGTTCGAATACCGGCGTCCGCCGCGGCATTCCACGACAATGCCGGCGCCTGGCGCGTCGCGACGCTGTCTGCTGTCTTAACGACCACCAAGTGCATCATCATGGAAATCGTGGGGCCGGCGTCGGTGCGTGCCGGCCCGCCCCCTCAAGTGCAGCGCCCCGGCTGCAGCGGTCACTCAACCGGGACGCCAGACCAACACCCGACTCCGCGGCGGTCTTGGACGTTTTTGAATTCCTGCAAATCGGAGCGTTACTGTGACGACGTTTATCGATGACTGCGAGTGCAGCCTTATCCCTTCCATGCAGTCCGTCACCCTAATCTTACCAAACAGTGGACTTGAGTGACTGTGTGTGTGTGTGTGTGTCTGTGAGAGAGTGTGTGTGTGTGTGTGTGTGTGTGTGTGTGTGTGTGTGTGTGTGTGTGTGTGTGTGTGTGTGTGTGCACCTACACAGAGGGGCGGGGACAGCCACAGCTGACCGCACCGGACGAAAACAGACGGCTGCTGTTTACCAGCCGTGCGCCCGAAATAAACCAGCACCTGGAAAATGGGGAGGAGGGGGAGGGGGAGGCAACACGCAGAGCGGGTAGGAAAACTGCTCCGCCGGAGCCGGGACTCGAACCCTAGCCGGTCCGGGACTCACCTTTGCGCTTCTTCTCCTCCTGCTTGTGCCGCTTGCGGCGGTGCCACTCCAGCATGCGGTGCTGCGTGCGCCACACGTTGTTCACGTTGTTGACGCGCTTGCTCAGGTTGTTCCGCGACTCGGCGAGCGCGCGCTCGCTGCGGTTGTTGTTCATGTTGCGGAACAGCACCTTGTCGCTCTTCTCGCCCTTGTTGTTCTTGTTGTTGTTCTTGTTGAGGTTGTGCTCGGTGAGGTGGCGGCCGTGGCCGGCCGGCGGCGGCGGGGGGCAAGCGTCCATCGTGCATCCCCCGGCCCCGACCCCGGTCATCTCGACGATCTTCATGACGACGCACAGCGCGGCGAGCATCACGGCGTCGACGGCGACCCCCTGGGGGGTGCGGGCCTTGACGGGGGCCTCCCCGGGACTCAGTGGCCCCCATGGTGGGGGAGACGACGGGGACCTAGTTGTTCAAGCTGTCCAACCTGCCGGCGCCAAACCGTTCGCGTTCGTATCGGTCATCGTTGTTTCCAAAAATATATCTTTTCGTGGGCTTCGGCCCCGAGTCCACGATAAGGCCCCACACGCGCCCAGCCGGGGCCAAAGCCCAGTGACTCGCACGAGTTTCTCATACTGCAGCCGCTTGGCTTCGGCCTCGGCTGGTAAGCCCGTCCCCCAGTCCGGATCCCATCATGACACAGCTGCCCGCTTTCATAAACAGCACCCGCATTCGTCCCTCTCGCTCGCTCATCCATCTCATTGCCGCGCGGGCCGTGGGAGAGACAAGGACAGACGGCGTGGCCCTGCCCTGGCCGGGCATCCACAGTCCCTCCCGCCAAACGTGCCGCGGGGGCCGAGCTTACGCCGCTCCGGGTTTGTACGCATCGGCTCGGTCTTATCGGCGGTAATGATGATGCGATGTGCTGGTCAGGCGGGGTCGGCCCGGGTCAGCAGAGGGAGAGAGACAGAGCGAGGGAGAGGAGGGGGAGGGGGGGGGGAGAGCTGTTTGATAAGCAGACAGGGTCGCGCTCCGCCACCGCTCCGCCGCCCGGCCGGCGGCAGCAACGGCTTCCTTTCTCCATCGCACAGTATGTTGCCAACTGCTACCCCTTCCCCTCCCTCCCGGACGCCCACGGTCTTATCTCAAGCAGCGCGGATTTTGACCACTCTGGAAAAATATGCGTGGCACCGATTTCGCCGAGTCGTACATATCTAAATACGTACGTATTTAGTCCAACAGTTGGCAACACGAGTGCTTCCGTGTGGGACGTCTCTACCTGGCCCACTCGCGAAATACCTTTCCGTTTCATTTTTGGGGCCTACTGTCCCGCATTCTATTCTACCCCTCCCCTCCCCCCCCCCCCTCTCTCACTGCGAGTATGTACCCCTCCCTCCCACTGTCAACCCCTCCGCCGGCGGCCTCGCGAGGTCTCGGTTTCGCGTCGCCGATGGTCCCCGCCTGAAGAGCTGTCGCGAAAATAGCCACGCAGGACCGCCCTCCCCGCAGCCCCCCGCCCCCTGCCGCCCCCGCCCTCCCCTCCCGGTCCCGAGACACGCACTGACCCTTCCACCGTCCGCCCCCCCACCCCCACCCCCATCCCGCAGCACCCAAAGGGCGCGCTCGGTCGCACTGTCGGGGAGGTTAAGGTCCTTGCGTTTGTCGCTTCGAGAGCTTTCTGCATTGTCAGCATCCTGGGCCGCGGGCTGCGGCACGTGGCGCACACGACGGTGTGCTCACGGCCTATTTGCTTTCCATGACGTGCGTCCGACTGCAGCCTGCAAACGCGGCTCCTCGCCTCCCGGCCCCTGCCGGGAGAAACTGCAGCGCGGGGCTGTGCTCCTGTCCTTATCAGCCATTGCGGGGCGGGGCAGGGCGGGGCGGGGCGGGGCGGGGCGTGTCCGGAAATGCCGTTGTCATGTTAAGGAGCAGCAGCGCGCTCCGGCGGCGTCGACACACACCGCCGTCCTCGAGAGCGGCTAATGCGCGGGCTCTCGAGCACGGGCGTGTGTGTGTCCTCGTCGCGTGACCGCCCCGCGTGTTTGTCGCCGAGCCCTCACAACGCTGCTGACTGCTGGTCGCCAGCAGCCAATGGACTTAACGCTTTAATGGCCGCTGGACTTGGGAACGGATTCAAAGTGTCGGGGGGGGGGGGGGGCTAGAGCGAACACACTGCGCGAGGGGGGGGGGGGTCCGACATTCGTATTCGTTGAGGAAAACGGAAAACACGCCATCCGACGGTGGCATTCGAACCCAGGACCACGGTCTGGCACGCTGTTTTGAGTGGTTTTGAGTCCCGGGCCGGGCAAGGTGGGGTTGCTCAGGTAGGCCGCCGGGCAGCGGCGCTGCGGCGCGGGCGGCCTACCACCCCGGCGGCCTGCTTGGCCATCTCAGCGTGGCGGGGGTGGACGACGGGGTCCAGCTGGGGGTCGTTTGCGCGGCCGGCCGGCCGCCACCTAACCTCCAACACACTTGTTGCTTCTTCGCTCACACTAGCACAGCAACACCACTAACACCACTCACACACTAACACACACACAAAGACGCGCGGGGTTTGAGCCCGATTCAAACGCGGACAGTACGCGATAACTCCCGGTTAGGCGCGGGGCTGCGAGAGCCAACGCCGATACCAGCCGCGTGCGCGCGCGTTCACGCGGGGCGATGTGGAGTCAGAGCCAGACGCCGACAACCAGCGGAGCGGCGAGCGTGAACCCGAGAGCCCGACCCGCAGCCGTCCGCGCCGCCGGCCCCGCCCCGCCCCGCCCCGCCCCGCCGCGCCCCGCCCCGCTCGCTGTACGTCACGTTCCTCCTCTCCTTTCTCCCCCCGCACCCCCTCTCCTTCAGGGCCTACGATCTCTGACGACGTCGACGGCATCCTGGCGAGCGGCCCGGGAGAGGAGCGGCGGCAGCAGCAGCAGCAGCCGCCGAGGCCGCGTCCGCGATCGCCGACACGACCAGGCGGGCCGGGGGCACGGGCTGCCGACGGTGGCAGTATCCGGACGCCACCCGGAGGAGGGGCGGGCGAAAGGGGAGGGAAGGGCCAAGCTCATGAGCGCGTAAGTGCGAGCGGAGGGGATCCGAACACGCACAGGATGCGGGTTGGGGGGGGGGGGGGGGGGGGGTATTCACATATGCGAGACCCGTGCTTAGATCGGCGCGAGACGCGTTGGCGACAGCGGGGGCAGGGCGGGGCGCGGGCCTCGGGCCGGGCCCACTGGCACATCCTCTTGAATGCGCCGTCGTCGTGGACCTCCAGGATCAAGTCGCTGACGGCACCCCGTCGTCGGCTCGGCTTAGGGGACCGCGATATCCGTTACCATCCGGGCGGGGCATTCGTCGTCGCCGGGGACCTCTAATTGTCGATACCGATATCCCCCCGGTCGGGAACACGGCTCGGCGCTCGGCGCGGAGGTGTCAACCGCCCCTGTTTCCGCTCCGGAGCAGCACCAACACCGTCTCCTGCGAGATGAGGTCCCCGTCAGCCCAGTGCCAGTCCTCGAAGCGCTCTCTGTCTGCTGGCGATGACACACACACACACACACACACACGTCTTGCTATCCTGCATTCGGTTACCAACAAATTAATCCCACCAGCCGTCGTCGCCACAAGGCGGTGAGCGATCAGCCCTTCTTGTTCCAGAAGGCCCCGCCCCGTAAGCCCAGCTGTGTGTGTGTGTCATGCCTGCTGCTGCTATAGAAGGCTGTGCCCTAGCAGCGACCAATCAGAGGCGGGGGCACTAAGAAAATCAGCACCGCCAGCTGTCCATGACATGAGCCCATGAGTCACTTCAGCGCCTTATGGCAACCGCGCGGTATGGCGACGTTCCATGACATCACACCAGGCGCGGTGGTAACGGCAGTCTGCTTCTGATACAACAATTTTTCATACATTTCCTCGCGAGTGCGGTGCAACGGCTGGTCCAACCCGGCCCGCTGCTGCTGCTGCTGCTGCGAGCCGATAGGAGTGTTGCGCGATGCTTGGGTCTGTCTGATGGTGGCTCGCTGACAAGCTTCAATTGGCCCCCCGGCCCCCCTCCTCCCCTCCCTTCCTCTCCCTCCCTCCCTCCCTCCCCTCCCCCCTCTGCACCCTTCCCCGCCTTTTGCACCGAATGACGGTCCGCGTACAGGCATATCAACTGATCGCGGTACAGACGTAGGCTTCGGCAGCTTGGTTTCACGCCATTGCTTACATTTCTCCAATTTTAGAATTTAGAGGGAAAAACGTAGACCCACAGTAATCTGCGGCGTTCAGTTCGAGTGCTACCGGAGTGCAGTGTACTGTACTTCTAGTCCATCTAGATCGGAAGCCCCCCCCCCCCTCCGCCCGTCGGACCCCCTTTGCGAGTTGCGAAGCTACGTCTTGATCTAGGTTCGACCACGTTTAGACCTCATGGCCCCACCTCTGAGGCCGAGGCTGTGGGCGCCCCCAGCCTACCCCACCCCATCCACACCGTGTTGTCCGACCTGAGGTCGACCGTGTTTGTTTATGGCCGCGTGCTCTCTCTCTCTCTCTCTCTCTCTCTCTCTCTCTCTCTCTCTCTCTCTCTCTCTCTCTCTCTCTCTCTCTCTCTCTCTCTCTCTCTCTCTCTCTCTCTCTCTCACACACACACACACACACTTTTCCCATGCCTGAGTGAGAGGGGAATAGACTGGCGCCGTGAGTGAGAGGAGAAGCGAGCAGCTTATCTGTACACAAAGTGCAATCAGTGAGTGACCGGCTCACTGCGTCCACGAGGACAGAGATTATATGTGAAGACGAAACCAATTCGACAAAATTAGACGTTTAATTTATGTCGGCTGCAAGGACCTGGGTTCGAACACCGGGGACGGTGGACGCGTTTTCTCACACTTAAACCCTCCCTGCCCGACTCGCTCTGAGCCCACGTGTCTCAGCCGCATGCGCTTATGTTTCGAAATTCGCATTGGTGGCGGGAAATACATTTTCTCGCGAATCTCGGCGCGAGTAAGTTACGTGGGTCTCGGTGTTGTGTGTGGCCGCTAGCAGGTAAAGCCAGGGGGAACGGGGTGGGGTAGGGGGGGGGGGGCTGCGAAATCCACGACTACTGGCCCCCTGCACTAACAGACTGGGAATAGCACAGCACCGCTGTGAGAGGGGGGGGGGAGAGTAAGAAATGCGCGAAGAGGGCGGGAGAGGGGGGGGGGGATTTGGGCGCGAACCGCAAACATGACTCTGCTGCTGCAAGCCAAATGCAACCACCACACGAGAAGCCCTTCCCTACACCACGCCGCCGCCGCCGCCACTCGGGGCGGGGCGACAACAAAGCGACAAACAACAAGCAGGATTCGAGAGGCAAACAAGCGGATCTGCGGTGATCTACGTTTGAGCGAGGAGTATCGACGGGGAGGGGCGGTGGTGGGTGATTCCCTGCCCGGCGGCTGGTCATTCCGCAGCGGCCGCAGCGGCGGCGGCAGCGGCGGCTGCGGCGGTAGTCTGAAGCGAGGAGTATTGCCCGCGGTTTCGGTACTGGCGGTCAGCTTTGTCATGTTGGAACTACTCCCCAAGTATAGTACCCTTCCCCCTAGAAAAATAAAATAGAAAAGACCCAAAATTCGGCAGCAGATGGCCTGTTCATTAGCGGACCAGGGGTAGTACCAGGGGTACCACCCTACCCCGGCCGGCCGGCTAACTCATCGCCGCGGTTAGAACCCACTGGCGACAGCCGTAATAAATCACCGAACCGGCCCCGGCCGTTGTGCAAACGACTTGAACATCAACGAGCGCAGCTTAGCTTTCCGTTCCCTTTCACGACTTGTTTCGTTTTTATTTTCGGCGCTCGCCGTCCCCTCGCTTGCTTTTTTTTTTTTTTTTTTTTTTTTTTTGGTTTGGTTATCCTGCTGCCCCTAGTTTTTCCAGGACGGCGACGTTGGCCAACCTTGTGGTCTTCCAAGGCCATGGCCATGCTGCCGCCGGGGCGAACACTCCGACGACGGCGATGAAGGCGATCACTCTTCGCCATGCGCGGTGGGGCGAGCGCTGATTGGCCGCGCAGACTCGCGCGGCGGCAAAGTAGGGCGCGCGATTGGAAAATGCAGCGCCCACGACGCGGAGGTGCGGCGCGGTCCTCCGACCACACGACTTCACCACCGAGTCCGTCCAGGGCCACTCCGTCCAACAGTCCACTTCACCACCGGGCAGTCACACCCCTCTGGACACTCCGCGCGCTGCGCCGGACGCTCGACCCTCGGCGTCGTGGACACTTCCCCCGTCGGCGGCGTCCTGCTGGACCGAGGGGCGCGGCGCGAGCGTTCAAACGAAACGTAAACACGCGTGGGTAGAGGGCTGTGCCGACTGTGCCGACTCGCGACGATCACAGAGTCACACGAACTGCCGCGCTCTGGGGCCCAACTCACTAAGGGGGGCCGGGGCCCGGCCGGGGGGGGGGGGGGGGACCCGGCCCGCCCCTCAGAGCGGGCCGCTTCTTTCTGGCGTTAGCGTCGCCGCGAGGGGAGGGGGTAAGTGTAAGAAGAGAGAGAGGAGAGAGAGAGAGACAGAGAGAATCTGAAGAAGAATTTTGTGTGCGCGAGTGAGAAGTCGGGCGGCAATAGAAGACGGACGGACGCCGGTGAGGAAGAAGGACAGACGAGTAAGGGGACAAATAATGGTACAGAGTACCGCCTGGCGTGCGGCCAGGGGAGGCGTGTATGTGCGTGCGAGTGAGAGCGAGCGAGCGGAGAGAGAGAGAGAGAGAGAGAGAGAGAGAGAGAGAGAGAGAGAGAGAGAGAGAGAGAGAGAGAGAGATTGTTCACGACTGCTCGCGCATTGTGAGTCCTCAGCATTCTCCGCAGGTCCACTAGTGCATACATCTCATCCCCCTACACCTTCCGATAGGAATCTTGATCCTCCCCCGGGGCCCCCCTCCCCCTCTCCCCCCCAGTAAAGCCCTTCTCGTTGACCCCTACAACCCCCTGCCCTGGCCGCTCCCACCACTTGAGCCCCGCACCGCTCGGGCCCGAATTAGCACCGACACGCAGAAACAGCCGTCAAAGTCAAAGTCCCGTGTGATGGCCGGGGCGGCCGTTGTGGCGGGCGTCGCGCCTCACGTGACGGCGTCGGCGGTGGCGCGCGAATTTCAAATTCAAAACACGGCGCCGCACAGCAGCTCTGCTAGCGCCGGGCAGGTTGGCAGTTGGCAGCCCGCGGCAATGGAACACCACGGCGGCGTACCACCATCCCCACAGCAAACTTCTCTCTTTCATCTTTTGAAATCCGTTGTTTATCGTCGTGGCTTCCTGGTGTGCCCGCCGGGCCTCCTCTGTGGTCGCGGCCAGGGGCAGGGATACTACTACGAGAAAGGGGGTGGGGGAAGGGGTGGGGTTACGGCCACGCTGGCATGATGGCGGGATGACGATGCACACACACACACACACACACACACACACACACACACACACACACACACGCACACACACACACGTACGCAGAGGGGCGCGCGCATCGGCCGCTCCCTTGCACTTCTGCTGTCAGAATTAAAATAGCACCCTCTCGGCCGTCTCCACGCAGCGTGGCGAGAAGCACGCGCGTGCGAGTGAGTACGCGTTACACTAGTGAGCGAGCCGCGCGTGGTACTTACCGTACTGAGAGACAGACGAACGGACAGACAGACATACATACAGAGAGACAGACAGACAGAAGCGTCCATCGTCGCAGCGGACACCCACCTGCAACAGGGCAAGCAAGAGGACAGGAGGTGAGGCAAGGTGAGGTCTGAGGAGGGGGCGGCCTGCCACCTGTGGAGTACTAGCGGAGAGAGAATAAGAGAGAGAGAGAGAGGGAGAGAGACACAGAGAGAGAGAGAGAGAGTGAGAGAGAGAGAGAGAGAGAGAGAGAGAGAGAGAGAGAGAGAGAGAGAGAGAGAGAGAGAGAGAGAGAGAGAGAGAGAGAGAGAGAGAGAGAGAGAGAGAGAGAGAGAGAGAGAGAGAGAGAGAGAGAGAGAGAGAGAGAGAGAGAGAGAGAGAATGAGAATTTTCGACGTTAATGCCGCGTGCGGTTTCTGGGCCCTCTATCGCCCGGCTGCAGTGTGTTTTGAAATGCATGTTGTTTGACGGGGGTGTACGACGACAGGCTGGTGGTCGGGTGCCCCCCGGGGAGCCCCTAGGTGTCCCCCGGGTGGGGCTGGGGTCCCGTCCGGGCCGCCCGTCTACGACATCCTGGCCCACAGACGGGACCTCGACGAGATATTGTCAAAAACTATACACAAATTTAAACTCTTGCGCAAAAATGTTCCGATAAAAAAATCTTCCGGCCCGCCTCCTCTGAGAACAAGGGCGGCGCCGCGAGGACAACAAGGATGATGGATGCCTCCGTTGTGGGGACGAGGTAGGTGGCCGCGCCGAGCACCGCGTCGTCGGCTACCCTCCGCGGTGATACCTCCCCTGCTGCGCGCTGCGCGGCGGCGACCCGGTGCTTGGCGTGTGCCGCGTCGCGTGCCGTCGCGTGGCGTCACGTGGCGTCGCGTGGCGTCGCGTGCCGTGCGCGGTGGTGGCGGCGCTGCGCCGGATACCGCGGGACACGGTGCTCTTTACGCAGCGGTACAAGGAAGAGGATATGGGCCGTGCGTCAGTGAGCCGTGAGCGGCAGGCGATGTGCACGCCCCTGGCGGCGGGGAGAGGCACTGTGACACCTCCACAGCCGCGGTAGCAAACTAGACCTGGGCGCCGACGGCGTCTCTCTCGTCCCTCGGGCAGCGCTGGAATTGCGCGCGGTATGCGCTCCGTCTGCGCTCAGGGTCTGGTAGAAAGCCAGCACCCCCCGGCGCGCGGCGCGGCGTCCGCGAATCAGCATCGCGGTCAATATCCGAGATCTGGCCTGGACTCAGTTTGACGGGAGGATTCGAAAACAATGTAGACATGTGACCTTACGCTAACCAAGTGACATGGAGGGCACCGTGCTCTAGTGTAGTCCGGCCTCGATGGGGGCCGGGGAGGTGCACTCTAGCGAGCCCGTGGCCCTGCCCCCCTCATGGGGCTGCCCCCCGCGCCACCCTCTGATTAGTATACTACCCTGTATTTCAGGCCCCGATGGCAGAGCAGGGCATCTGCGAGATCCCTCTCTCTCTCTCTCTCTCTCTCTCTCTCTCTCTCTCTCTCTCTCTCTCTCTCTCTCTCTCTCTCTCTCTCTCTCTCTCTCTCTCTCTCTCTCTCTCTCTCTCTCTCTCTCTCTCTCTCTCTCTCTCTCTCTCTCTCCTCACGGAGCCCGTCGCAGAGACCACGTGACATGTGAGTGGTTTGGGCCGTGAGGTGAGGTGTCAGATCGGAATCGCACGGGGAGACCTCGCCAGCAGCAGCAGCAGCAGCAGCAGCAGCAGCAGCAGCAGCGGCAGCAGCAGCAGTAGCAGCAGCAGCGGCAGCAGCAGCAGCAACAGCAGCAGCGGCAGCAGCAGCTCGGCCCGTCACATCAGATCGGAACCATTAGGCTTGACGGCCCCAACCACCCGAAAATAGAAAAATAATAATAAGAATATACTACATGTGATGTGTGGTCCCGCGTGTGCGCGCGCCACGGTGGCGATGATACAGACAAAGAAAGAAGAGAGAGAGAGCTGTCGGTCTCCGTCACACACACACACACACACACACACACGAGCGCGGCAGTGCATGTGGGGAAGCATGTGGCGAAGGGACATAAAACGTCCCCTATGAGACTGATCCTGATCCGGCGACCGCACAGCAAGAGAATGAGAGAGAGAGAGAGAGAGAGAGAGAGAGAGAGAGAGAGAGAGAGAGAGAGAGAGAGAGAGAGAGAGAGAGAGAGAGAGAGAGAGAGAGGGAGAGAGAGGGAGGGAGGGGGAAAAGGGGGGGGGGTCAACAAGTGCGACGGCATGCGCACACAAGAAGAGAGGCAGTCAAAATCACGACCCTTTTTCTGAAAATATCCCTCCGAAGCCGGCTGAAGGGCTTCCCTTTTGGTCGGAGGGCCGCCGCCGTTGGCTGGTGCCCCTGGTGCTGCTGCCGGTCTCGGTGACATATACATACACGCCGCCTGGTTCGGTCCAGTGGCAGCGGCTGCAGCGGCGGCAGCGGGCCCTCTGGTGCCCAGATCTGGGCCCTGGGCCCGGCCCGGGCAGCGGCGGCGACAAGCCCACAGGCGGACCGTGACTGTGACTCGGAATGCCCCCTAGTTTTCCCTCATCGCGGACGCCGACAAGGAGGGGCAGCGGCAGCACGGAGAGGCGGACACCGCAGCGCGGAGGCCGCCGTCGTCGTGGAGTGACGCCCAGACGCGGCGTCACGAGAGAGAAATATTTATTTTCGGGGAAACTAAAATTACTGTCACGTTTTCCAGGTGAAACGCGCACAGCGCCTGCTGGGTAGGCAGCCGCGGCCTCTGCGTGCAGGCGCGTCGTGCGGGCTGGCCTACCCTGGCGCTCGCGGGCGCTCGCCTTGGTATTGAAATTAATGCGAGAGCCTGTCCAGAGTCGGTATTCGAACCCGCGTGCCTGCCTCCTTCTGGATGTATATACTTCCGGTTCTGGCCGCAGGGGGGCGCTGCTGGTCCCGGCCGTGCCCCCTGAAATATGGTGGCCTATTAATCCCTGGCCGTTAAGCAGCCTGCCACCCGCCCCGGGGCCAGCCGGCCCAGCCACACCCGGCCAGGGCGGGCCACATTGCTTTTGAAGAGCAATGAAAATACATGCGCGGTAAGGTCACGTGACACGTGCTGAGGGGTAATTTTGAATCGAATTAGTCAAATCGTTCATGCACTTTTTTACAACATTTGCGAATTGTTCTGAAATCTTGAAATCTTGTTTCCTCGACCGGCAGCCTCACCGCGCTGGAAAATATAAATTTAAAAAGCGAGTTGAGGCGACTCTGCTGCCCTCTGCCGGCACGCCGAAAAGTCCAAGGTGCGATAGTGGATATTAAACGGGGCCTTCTGCCACAGCAAGGAAAACAAACTGGCGGACTGTAACAGCCGAGCTGTTGTTTTTTGTGTAGCTGTTGTTGCTGTTTCTGTTGGAAGGCTGGTTCGCTCCAATATAAAAGGGGGAGAAAATCACCAGGACAAAGGAGTAGGTGTTAGAGCACGAAGGAGGTGGGGGGGGGGGGGCACTGGGGTGAAAAGGGGTAGGAGAACTCAAGTGCTTCGCACGCCGGGGGTGGGCTGGGAGGTGGCAGGACTGGAGACTTTCGCCAAAAGGTCGGGGTTCAACCTCCACCACTTCGGCCTGTGGAGACCACTCAGGCTGAGCTGAGACCAACAGTCGTTTGGTATCAGCCCAGCCTCGGGAGCTGCTACCCAGTTCCACCACCCGCCGTATACCATCGGCAGTAGAGCAGGGCAGCATGTCTTTCGAGGTAAACCGGACAAACTTTCAATCCACTGTTGAGCGATACAACGCTGGGATTCGCGCAACGTAGATTCCGCCAATCTTGTCTCGATAAGAGTAAGATACCGGGTTGCGGCAGGGCGCGGGCACGCACAGTGGGCCGGCCGGACCGCGGCGAGCCCGACCGCGTCGCTGGCGCCCCCTGGCGGTCGGATGCAGAAGCCCAGCGGGGCCGCCGGTCCTCGGTCCGTACCCCGTGCACTCCCTGCAGCGTGGACCCGACCGGATGGGCTGCAGTCCCCGACAGCGCGGGGTAGGCGCGCAGAAACATTCCAACATTCGGTACATTCCGATCGTGGAATACATTACATCAACGATCCCTAAAACGAAAGAGTCTCACGTGCAGTCACCTCTAGTCCTTTCCCAATCATCCCAGTCACCGAAATGTTTCCGAAAAAACATAAGACCGAAAAAGCCCCCAAACCCCCAAGACTGGCAGACAGGGTAGGCAACCCACAAAAACAAGCACCTGAATGTAGGCAATAGGCTTCCCTCCACGTTCATCACTGGCCGAAGCTTCCTACTGTAGCATCTGTCCCTAAAGCAGGACATGAAGAAAAATGTTGAACCTCTCTTTTCAGTCTCTCTCCATAATTTTTTTTCCGATTTTTTTTTTTTTTTTTTTTTTTTTTTTTTGACATGGCCCCTTATGGACTTCTCCGAACGAAATTGTACGATTTCGATGAGAGTTTGCAAGGAGCAGGAAGGAGACACGCTGATTCAGATTCTGATGCCCATACGAAAACTCAAAGGCTGAAATTGGAGAATTTTGAATTGAAAAATTTGATAATTCGAGTCGAGCTGCAGGCTCTTATGGGCGAAAAGATCGAGTCAAGCAAGGGCCTAGCCGAGCCGAGGCAAAGTTGGTGGAAAGATGAAAATTACAACCAATCAGAGCACTGCCTGTTGCGTAGTACAGCCGCAACGAAAAACGAAAACTGCTGCGTTTGAAAAGTTGATATATCAAGCTTGGGGTGGCCGGCCAACAATGCGGCAAAGGGTACAGACTTTCAAACGTAGCCGTCGTGAGTCGACTGTACTTCCCTCCCGTCCCGAATTTTTCATCCAACACCATGACGACGGGTGGGTAAACAAAACAATTGAGGACACCGACGTCGGTTTCGTCGGTTTTGAGTTGTGCGCGAAAGTTTTGATTGTGGTTGTGACGTGCAGAAATTGGATGATGAAGGTTCTTCAAGGAACAGCTTATCAATACCATGGAGTGTTTAAAAATGCTGGGAAGCAATGCTGTGCAATGAGTGTGGTAGCTTTATGTCATACTCTTCAAAAATTTCCAACCAAGTGAACCAGCCAAGATGTTGACGAGTGTTTGAAAATAAGATTTATCAACGTTCTGCCCCTGACGTTGAAAGGAGTTAGTTCTCCTGTCATTCAATGTGAGCTGAGAATAAATATTTTTAAGTTCATAGGATTGAGGTTCGGTCGGTAGTTCCGTGCCCAGCCGACAGAGCGCGCTATCGTCGACCGCCAGAGACCGCTCTCGATCACATGATGACTGTTGTAGCAACCGCGGGGCGCCGCGTTGCATTGTTGGCGTACAGATTGAGAATGCAGTTGAGACCCTGAGCGAGACTTTTTCTACTCTCTCTCCAGCCATTCTCCAGTCCCATCCCGTCATTTGGTATTATTTCAGTCTCTGTACAAAATTTTCAGGATTTGTGTGCCTCTTGTCCCACTCGTGAACGATTCTAAAAAGAATCCCAAAGGCATCTTTGACCGCAGGGGACTATGGACTATAGAGGTTTCCAATGAGACGTTGGAAACGGAAGTTGAAGAACAAACACACTTCCAGACCGGAAACTCTGGAGGGCAGGTATGAGAAATTAGAATAGCGTTTTCAGTGATTTTGGAGGTTATCTGCCATATTTGGTGCCGCCCTTCCGCATAAAAATTTCTCATACCTCTCGAGAGTGTGCGGTCTGGACGTTATTTTGTTCTTCAGCAGCTTCCGCTTCTGAGCCTCGCTGGAAGCCTCTATACCTATATCGTCCCGGGTACCGCCACAGTAACCCGTCCTGCAGCTTCGGAGCAGACTTCCGGCCGGTAACAGCCGTGGAGGTACTTCGTCATGGACCCTCCCTGGCTCCCTCCCGGCTGCTCCCAGCTCTGTTTAGCGGGTAGTCTACGCCGCTGGCGCCGTCCCCCATCCCATGGCATTGCACGGCACGCCATGAGACTGCCGCAGAGTGTCGTCGGCGCCAGTCCCATGAAAAGCCACGGGGGAGAAGGGGGGGGGAGCAGGAGGGACCGGCGGTAACCGTTCACGCGAAGGCTTTGCCATGAAGACCCTGGCATCCCCATGGCACCGCCGTGTCAGGCAGCACTGCCGTGTCGTACCAACCACCCGGACGGCACCGCCGCCGTGCAGTCCCGATGAAAAATACAGCTTTTATTCGCTGGTGTCGTTGTTGTTGCTGGTGGAAATTGCACACGAAAAATTTAAAATTTAAAACGAGAGTCGCGGCAAGAAGATGTTGCGAATAATGGAAACCTTAATGGAAATGGGAAGCCTGCAGGCAATGCCGCGCACGCTGCTGTCTGTCTGTTTCCCTCTGTCTCTGTCTGTCTGTCTGTCTGTCTCTGTCTGTCTGTCTGTCTGTCTGTCTGTCTCTGTCTGTCTGTCTGTCTGTCTGTCTGTCTGTCTGTCTGTCTCTCTCTCTCTCTCTCTCTCTCTCTGTGTGTGTGTGTGTGTGTGTGTGTGTGTTACGGGCACCGCTAATCATACTACCTCTGATGATACACGGGTTGCGGGCCGCTCCCCTCCCGCCGACAAGGCGTGTCAGTGGGCGCCGAGGGGCGTAACTGCGATGCGAAACTCACGCATGTAGCCGGCGGCAGCGCCGACCCTCCCCTCTGCGGCCCAAACTGCAGAGCTTTCACCGGCGCAGAGGCCGCAGGGGCCGCAGGCGGCACGGGGGAGGCTGAGGGCGGCTTTGAAAAATAAATTAGAAACAGCCGTGGGCCCCGCTCTGCTACCGGGCCCTGCTGGCCCTGCTACCGCTGAACGGGCTGCCGACCCCCGCCGGGGCCCCGGCGAGGCCCCGGGCGGCGTCATCTGGACCGCGTTTCGCCGCCCCCGGAGCCCCCAAACCCCCTGGGGCACACCGCTGCCGCCCCTGCTCACCTGTGCCTTCGGGCCGTTCGGGGGGCTGCAGGCCGAGCGGCGGCGGCAGCGGCGGCGGCAGCGGCGGCGGCGCGGCTGCGTAGGCCATGCCGCCGGCGTCCCGTCGCCATGGCAACCCCCCTGACGTCTAGGAAACAGCAACGCTTACGCCCCTCGCTGGAACCCCCCCACCTCACCCCTTTGACTCCTGCCCCGTCTGCCTGGTGCGTTGTGTGTGTGTGTGTGTGTGTGTGTGGTGTGTGTGTGTGTGTGTGTGTGTGTGTGTGTGTGGTGCCGCAGCCCGGAGATACAACAACAACCCCCCGACCCCCTTCTCCCTCCCCCCTCCCTCCATCCCTCTCTCCCTCCCTCCCTCCAGCCACTCGCGCCCCACACAGTCCATCCGCCGCGAAAATTGGATTGGCTGCGCCGGCTGCCCCGACCCGGCTGGACGGTGGACGGACGGTTTGGTTTGACTCGACTCTGCTCTGTTTGCTTGCGATGACCAGATCTCAGGCATGGACCGCAGCCAAAGTTTTACCGCCGGCGTCAGCAATTTTTCGAAAACCACCCTTCTCCTTCTCCGCACTGCTGCACGTGAATGTGTATTGTTTATCGCGAATGCGAATGTTTCGGTCACTGGTCTTATGATTCTGCAGGAGAACGGTTCTACATCTTTTGTTATCGGAAAATAGAAACTCAACTGTTCTTGTCAAAACCAAGTTATCCTTATTTCGCTGAGCCCCCCCCCCCCCCCCCCCTCCTGATTTCTCGACACGGCCCCGTATAATGCGCGGCTCAGGTGCGTGTTCTGGCCGTGAGAGCGCCGTGCCGCCAGCGCCCCGACAACCCGTCTGCTTGGTGGGGGGGGGGGGCGAAAGTGAGAAGGGAGGGAGGGGAAAGGAAATCGACTACTATCATTCACATTCACATTGCAGTGCGATCCATCAGCCGCTTTATCACACTGACGGAAGGGAGAGTGGGACGCCACCGGAAAAAGAAGTAAAAATGTTTCTAAAAAAAGCAAGAAAGAAATTACAGTCGTTCTGAAAGTGTAACCTGAGCGCCAGCCACCGCTCGCAGACTTCCCTGGCACGCACCTACACCCACACCCACAGATCCGGTCCGATACGTTGCTGATCAGTTCTGAATCCCCCTGACAGTGCAAGGCCAGAACTCACGTCCAGGCCAGCCTGCCTTCGCATTTCCCTCCCCGCTTCTTCTTCCTTCGGAGAAACTTTTCGCAATAACGAACTGGGATTGGCAGCACTGTGCTCTCATTTTCATCCCCCGTCCCCCGTCCCTCCCTCCCCTGCCGTTGTAACTACTTGACTTCGAGAAGCGGGATGCCCCATTTGCACAACCTGTTACAACAACTCGAGGGTGCCCGGATAAGTTTAAAGACCCTGCCAATCCCGCGGCCACCGGCTCCAGGGCTGAGCGCCGGGGCCGAGGGCCAAGGGCCAAAACCGCTCGCGGGCCGAGTTCGAAAACCGCACAACTGAGCCCTTGCCGCGGAAACTCTCAGCCTCTCTCTCTCTCTCTCTCTCTCTCTCTCTCTCTCTCTCTCTCTCTCTCTCTCTCTCTCTCTCTCTCTCTCTCTCTCTCTCTCTCTCTCTCTCTCTCTCTCTCTCTCTCTCTCTCTCTCTCTCTCGCTGCAGTGCGTTTGGGGCGGGAGGGGGGAGGGGAGGGGAGAGACGAAGGCCCAGATGGGTGGGGAAGGGGGGAGGGCGTAAGGCTGCAATGCAGTGCTGTCCCTTCACAGGGGTTAGGGGGTAAACAGTGCTAAGCAAAAAGGGAAAAACGGAATAGAAATAAAAAGGTGAAGCTGAGCAGCAAAAAAGTAAAGAAAAAATTGCGGCCAGCTTTAAATTACCTCCTGGCCCGCAGTGCGTAATTCGTCTTGCGGACGAAGCGAAGAGCAGGGGAAGTACCTGGCCGAGCCCAAATCTCTTTTAGTGAAATATATAATATGGAGTTGGCAGGACTGCGTGTCTCGTCTCTCACCACGCCGCGGACCTGGACGAGTACTACGGGGAACGTGACGCGTGCCGGGGCGTGGTTGTCGTGTGCCGGGGGCGTGGTGACGCGTGGCAGGGACGGTGACAAAGGCCCGGCAGAGTGAGATGAGATCGAGGGGACGGGCTGGGGTGCTGTGATCCGTAGACAGCCGTCCCCAAGTGGCCACCCTACATCAACATCACCGTCTGTACCCCCCCCCCTCCTCTCTCTCTCTCTCTCTCTCTCTCTCTCTCTCTCTCTCTCTCTCTCTCTCTCTCTCTCTCTCTCTCTCTCTCTCTCTCTCTCTCTCTCTCTCTCTCTCTCTCTCTCGCACTCCACCACATGCCCTCCCTCACCTCGGATCGCACACCGGCCCTCCCTGTTTGCGTAGCTACACAAATAATACAGCACGCCCTCTGCGGGCTGCGTCCGCCGGTGTCCCCTCTGTCCGTCTCTCTCGCACCGCCGCCCGGCCGGCGAGGGCCACAGAGAAGGCCTGCTTCCCCCGCACGCACCCGGCGGCGATGAGGAAGAGGGACAGGCGTGGCGGTGCGTAGTGGCGGCCAGCCGACACAGGCGAAGCTCGTTTGGAAGTTGAACCCGCGGCCGCATTGTGACTGCAATCCCGAATCGTGAGGCGGATTGTCTGGGTTCAAATACTCGAGCTTCCCGGTGGGAACGGGTGTCTTCTCCTGGGCCATGATGACGTAGACCAGCCCCGGTCCTCGGGCCTCTGGGACAGGCCGTGCCCCGGGGATCAGCGAGGCCCCGTCCAGTTAGCCTCCGCACATACATCGGGCCGGAGATGAGAAATTCAGCCCGGCAACACGAGGGAAGATGAACACATCGTACGGCCAATTTTCATCGTCGATAAAATGACAGAGAGACTTCCCCGTCCCACCCCGCTGCCCCTCGGGGGCGGCCGGGGGCGGCCGGGGGCGGCAGAGTAAATCTTTACACTCGACGAGGCTCCCTCACAATACGAGAGCGTTTCCCAAAGAGTGCTTCAGGCTTCCAGTATTCATTGTATTCATGGCGGCCGGGGCAAGTCAGCCCCTGTCAACCCCACTGACACCACTGCCCCGCCTCCCTCTGTCCCTGTCTCTCTCGCTCTGGCTTTCACCCCCCATCCCTCATCGCTGTCCCTTTCAGCGCAGAGAGATTGCACTTGCTTTAAGTGACTATGCTGGTTTCAATAAACGCCAAGTAATGACTACAACCGGTTCTCTCTCTCCCTCTCTCTCTCCCACCCACCATTCATGATGCCCTTTTCCTCCCGTACATTTTCTACCCGGTTCCGCCCCTCTCCTGGATATCGGAAAGATATTTCTCTCTCTTTCTAACCTCTCCATCTCATAGCCCCGCCCCGCTTTCCGGAATAACTTCACCCTCAAGGAGGAGAAGAGGGGGACGATCGTGTACGGCGGTGCCCCGCAGGAGGCGGGTGATCACATCGGCTCGCGGCCGATATCGGGCTGAGACTGCGTGGGATCTGCATGGCAGGTGCGTCTCCCTCCTGCTGCGAGAGAAAAGAGAGAGAGAAACCGATTCGCCTTGCCTCTTTCCTTCTCCCAAACTCGATTTATTTCGCATGGTATAGTGTACCGTTATTGACAGCTCGAGCGGTACAAACGCACACATGATCCCTTTGTTGTTGGGGGAGGCGTAAGGCGTGCGCCCAAGTAGCGGAAGGAAAACACACGCCAACTGTCTCTTTCGCAGGCTGGGCTTAAGATTCTGCTTGCAGACTTATCCCTGATCTTCCCCATTAATTTTTTGTTTTCGTAGGAAAAACACACTTTCAGTTGTTCAATCGATCGAAGATCAAATCAAATTTGAATCTCGATTATTTTGGTTTTGTTTTATTTTTCAATCGTGGTTACCTTTTCCTCCTATGTGTGTGTCCTTCGCTGGCATGCGGCAGTTGGCTGCACTGGCTGCGCCCCGCGTCGTCCGGCCCGCTCACCTAGCCGTTCTCCCTTAGCTGCAGCATGGTGGCCGGCCACGGGTGGACCTGAAACAAACACGACACTTGTTACCAACATAGTAAAAGCGGACAACAAAAAAATTGCAGCGAAAACACAAAACATTGAACATAATTTTGTCCAGCACTGACGTCACACGCAGCGCTCAGCACCGCCTTCTGCATGTGATCATTATCACCAGCGCCGGCACAGCAGGTTGGAGCGCAGGGCGCGCTATTTAAAACCCCCGCGTCAGCAACACAACACGCGTCCAGTTTTAGCTCCATACGAGGAGGAAAGGGGGGGAGCAGGGGGGTCAGGGAACCTACTGAGGACCTAGGGACCTAAGCGGCAGGCCAGCCGGCTAGGCAGGCGGACGGACAGACAGACAGGCAGGCAGACAGACAAGCAACCAACCAGGCTCTGGAGCGAGCACCGCACAACGTACGGCTCACATGGCCGCCGTGTGTCCGGCTGTCCGGTCGGCCGAAGTGGAAGTGAGGCGGAAGTAACACGGCGCTGCTGCTGTCCTCCTCCCACTACCCCCTCTCTGTCTGTCTGTCTCTGTCTATCTGTCTCTGTCTGTCTGTCTGTCTGTCTGTCTGTCTGTCTGTCTGTCTGTCTGTCTGTCTCTTTCTCTCTCTCTCTGTCTCTCTCTCTCTCTCTCTCTCTCTCTCTCTCTCTCTCTCTCTCTCTCTCTCTCTCTCTCTCTCTCTCTCTCTCTCTCTCTCTCTCTCTCTCTCTCTCTCGCTCGCTGTCCCGCACAGCACCAGTAGCGCCCAGCCCAGCGCCTCGAGCCCCGTGCAGGGTAGGCCAGCCCGCCCGTCACCGCGGCACAACGGGACTGCCTACCCTCCGGGCGCCCCGGTCCTCCGCACCGCACAGCTTCGTTCATATCTCACACGGAAGTTTAATCGGAACAAAACTTCCAGCCGAGGTCTCCCGCTAAGTCACGCACACACACACACACACACAACACACACACACACACACACACACACACACACACACACACACACACACACACACACACACACACACACACACACGCACAGAGAGAATTCATTACCCAGCCAGCCCTCTATAAATCCATCGCTTGCGCGTGGAAATCAAGATGCAGAAACACGCATTTTGTGTTTATGAAATAAGCTAAACTGGACCGGGCCGGGCCACCGGGTCGCGGCGGCACCGTCGGCGGAGCACTGACGTCGAGATAAATACGGCAAAGGGCGGACGTGAACGGGGGTTCTTGTAGGAGCAGAGCGTGCCCCTGTTGTGAATGGAGGTGGAGTCTCTCTCACTCGCACTCCGTCTCTCTCTCTCTCTTGCTCTTACATTGTCACGCGAACACCGCACGCAGAGGGCGCCTTTACTTACGGGACACACACACATACACACACACACCTTGACACCAGTGCCACGCCCCACCACTACTCCAGCAGAAGAGGGGCCCAACTCTTGAGGTATGCTCCGCACGCGCCTGCCCCCGCCACCCCCGCCACCCCCGCCACCCCCACCGCCCCCGCGCATGCGCAGTGCCGCCCCCCTCGCCAAGTTTCTTCCGCTGCCGGCATCGGGAATGCAAAAAGCCTTTCTTTGCCGGGCCACGCCCTGAGAAGGTAATCAGATGAGGCAGGGAGGGTAGGGGGGAGAGGGGGGGGGGTCTCCAGCCCAGACGCCGCCGGACGGGAGCTCTGCGCTCTGGAGGACTGGAAACTGTTCGTGAAACGGTATTAGAAACGTGTTTTTGGAGTGCGAACCTGACCGTGACCTTTTCTGGCCCTCGATATGCGGCTGGCAAATGGGTGTCCCGGGTTCAAATACTGTCGGTGGGGGGGGGGGGGGGGGCGCCGAGGCCGTGTGGCCGCCGCCGAGACGCGGCACTGGCATTGCGGGCACGAAAGGAGCGAAAGGTCCCCGGTAAGGAGGCGCCTAAGATTGGCGTCGTGGCCTGTAATGCGAGGTTCATGTCGGGGAGGTGATTGTGGAGGGGGGGGGGGGGGGGTGAGGGTGGGGGGTGAGGCGGGCGCCCTGAAGGTCGGCGCCGCAGCCGTGCACCGCGCTACGCCCCCGCCCTGCAGCACCCATTCACCCCCACGGAACGGACGCAGCGCCGCCGACGCCTCGTTCCGGGAGAGAACGTGCGGAAAATGGTGCGCGCGTGGCCAGCGAGCGAGAAAAGGGGGCCCGGCCGGCCGGTATTCGAACCCGCGCGAAATTAAAAATAAGAGGCGCGGTCGTCGGTATTCGAACCCACGGAAAAAAAAGGCACGGTCGTCGGTATTTGAACCCCCTGCTGCCAAAAACAAAGATTGCGACCCGTTTCTTGCGTTGTGCAGCACCGCGCGCGCTGTCTGACGGAGGAATGTGACACTTTTTTTTCGGCGGCGAGCAGGGGGTTCGGGGGCGGCGGGGGGTACGGGGGCGGCGGGGGGTACGGGGGCGGCGGTGTTTTCACAACAGACGGGGGCCGCGGGACGCCACGCCCCACCGCGTGTCGAGACAAGACCTCGACGCGCCGAAATTTCGCGCATCTTTTTCTCTGTCGACAGCCGGCGACGACGGCGCCCCGTCCCCAATGTCTTCTAAGCCGCTGCACGTGTGGAGAGATAAAGCGGGGAGCGGAGGGAAGGACGACCACACACACACACACACACACACACACACACACACACACACACACACACACACACACACACACACACACACACACACAAAAAAAAATTGGTTCAGCGGGAGAGAGCCGAATATATAAAAGGTGTGAAAGTGTTTGGCTGGTTGCCGAGGCCGGCATGGCGGTGGTCTTTCAAGTCCGTTCCACGGCGGGAAGCGCTGACGACACATGTGCAGTGCGGGGGAGTGGGGAAGGGGGCGCCAAACCGGGGAAAGGAAACAAGAGAGAGAGAGGGACGGGGAATTGAGGGGGTGAGGGGGGGGGGGGGTCTGTTCGGCACTCCGCCTGGCGCATCGCATCCCGAATATGTGCTGACGGGGCCTTCGCCGTACCGGGACCTTACCGGCGCCAGACCCGGCTGGGACCCGGGCCTCTGCAGGTGGACGTGACGTCACGTGACGTGTCCGTGTGTCACAGAATGCAGCAGCACTGTCAGACAATCCCCCCCCCCCCCCACACACACACACAGGGAACATCCTCCACAACAATAATTTGGACTAGAAAAAAAAATTGTATCCGGTCCATTGATATGCGAGATTTTCCGGACACGAAAACTCTGAGAATTAAATGGAATGAAAATTGAAAGTTTTGTTGTGAGTGTTGCTGCTGCGGGGGTTGAGTGGGCGGCAGCAGGAGGGCACCACGACAAGACCATACCGCTCTAACGCCGCGTCCTGGGGCAATAAAAGAGACTATAAAAGGACCGCCAAAAATGGCGGGACACCAAGGATGTGTGTGCGAGAGAGAGAGAGAGAGAGAGAGAGAGAGAGAGAGAGAGAGAGAGAGAGAGAGAGAGAGAGAGAGAGAGAGAGAGAGAGAGAGAGAGAGAGAGAGAGAGAGAGAGAGAGAGAGAGAGAGAGAGAGAGAGAGAGAGAGAGAGAGAGAGAGAGAGAGAGAGAGAGAGAGAGAGAGAGAGAGAGAGAGAGAGAGAGAGAGAGAGAGAGAGAGAGAGAGAGAGAGAGAGAGAGAGAGAGAGAGAGAGAGAGAGAGAGAGAGAGAGAGAGAGAGAGAGAGAGAGAGAGAGAGAGGAAACACACATAAGCCCCGGGTCTCCGGTCCCACCGCTCCTGCTGTCTACAGTCCCTCCCTAATAGTGGTGGCGGCCCAGCTTATTCTGCCGCTTCGACTGTCGGCTGCACTGCACCTTCACAGGCAATTTGCTGGCCAATGGCGGCACCTCGGAGGCCGTGTAGGGTCGTGGGGTCGTTGGCAGGGCGGCCTAAGGGCAGCGAAGGGCAGCGGGAGGGTTGGACCCTGGGCCCAGAGCCCACGGGACAACACCAGGAACGGAGCGGGGGGCCACCGCAAATGCGTTTCTCATAGTGGGGGGAGCGGAGAGCGCTGTCCTCGTTCATCATCACGTCACCGTCAACACCATCAACGTGCGACGTGTCCCCGTCCACCCGCCTACCTCGTTAAAAACAGAACATAATCCTGTCCGGCGCGAGGCTAGAATTATCCAAAGTGCAGCGCGGCGCTGGAGGCGGCCGTTGTCACACTCGCGCTTCGCGGGGGTTCGTTTCGGAGTCGTTCGGAGGCACACCAGGACGCCGTCGACGTCACTGGCCTCGACGGGGACCTCGGCGGCCCCCGTGTCGCCACCACGGTCGTCTGGCTACCGGGCGCGGTAGTTGTTGTGGTGGCGCGTGTGTTCGTTTGCAGCGGTCGCCGGGGAGCCGGCGGCGGTCCGAGTGCGTTAGCCGCCACCCGCGGCCACCCGGTCGAGGCTACTGACGGGCCCCTCGCCGACGGGGGCGTGCGCCGGGCGGTCGCGTGCCGTTCGCGTGCCGTGCCGTGCCGGTGGCGCGCGCCCCAGACTGCACCGCGGCGTGTGTTCGCGTGGCGGTCAGACGCCGCCACCGCTGCTGCTGCCGCTGCCGGCGGTGTTCGCGCCGCTACTACCACTGCCCCCGCCCCCGCCCCCGCCGCGCGGCCCTGCGCCCACTGGAGGCGGCAGCGGCAGCGCCTGCGCGCCCTCACGTCGGGGTGGGGGCGGCGCGGGGGTGACGTCATCGGGGGCGGCGCGCTGTCTGTAGGGGCGGCGGCCGGGGGCGGAGGCCGTCAGGGCGTAGGCTGCACGCCGCCACTGCCCACAGAAAGTACGACCCAAGAAAAACATATTTTTTGCTTCCGGGCTCCGTTCCGACCGAAAATCAAGAAGAAATTCTTTTCGTGTGGCGAAAGGGAAAGGAAGAGAAAAGGGACAGGAGGACGTTGGAGAGTCGCTCTTCATTCAGCTGGCAGTGATCGTGGCGGTGGGCCCAGTGCGTGCTGACTGCAGAGCCCTGATTGCACCCGGCTGTCTAAAGCCGCCGCCCGACTGTCCGATTACGATCCCACATTCAAATCAAATTGAGGCGCGCGGTCTGAGCCGGCCCCAGTTTAGTCAGCCCCTTCACTTCACTTCACCGCCGCGAGAGGCATTAAAACCGCCGGGGAGCGGATTAGCGGAGTAAAGTATTCGAAGGGAGGAGAGGGGGCGAGAGAGGAAGGAGAGAGGAGGGGAGGGGAGGGGGAAGCCTGTCGAGGACATGCAGTGCCTCGCCCTCTACCCTCCGGCCCCCGTCATGTCCAGGACGACGCATCGCTCCAGGGCACGCAGTCGCCATCGTCGTGTCCTGAACCCAGCTGTCCAGCTGTCCAGCTGTCCGGCTGTCTTCCCGCCGCCATCGCAATTTTTCATCGAGCTCTGAATTTCCGTCCACGTTTTCGGGGTTTGTTTCTCGCTCGTCGGCGCTGGGCACCAACGACCTGACCACGTAGCGCAACAGGACCTGAGAAAGGCTCGAAACCATCACCCTCCTGCCCCCCTCCCTCCCTTTCCCCTTCCGGAGTTTTACCCCCAGCTGAAGGGGGAGGGGGGTAACAGGAGACCGAGGGGGAGGAGGGCTGCATTACAGCGCATAACGTATCCAGTGCGGAAGCAGTGGGAGCAGGGGGGGCGGGGAGGGGATTAGCGGAAAATAGAGAAAAAGCTGAGAGGGACGCGGGGAACCAGAGTGGAGATAGTATGGTGGACAAAAACGGTCCTAGGACAGAAAAAAATAGACGAGAGGATAGAACACGCATAGAAAGGAGAGTGCACACAGAAACTGCTGGGGAAAACAACAACAAGAACAAAATTAAAACAGGAAAGGTGGTGGGAGAAGGGCAGCAGGGCACATTGGGCGAATGCACTGGGGTGTTGGAAATGGGGCGGGGGCCCGTAGAGCTGCTAGGGGTGGGGCAAGTGCCGGCGGCGGTCGCTTTGCGGTGGTGAAGGGCGAGAGGGCAGCAGGGCAGAGGGAAGGTCCCCGACGGCCGCCGCAGCTCCCCGACGGCTCCGGGGTGGCCGTCATTCCGGTGAGAGGACGCTGGGGAGATACGGGGGCGGGGCAGCGGGCTGCTGGCTGCGATCCAGTGGGCCGTGAGCGGTGAGGGGTCTCTCTCGCACTCACACTGGCATGCGCACAACACCAGTCGGCCGGGTGCGGTGAGACCTCTCTCTCTCTCGCACTCACACTCGCACGCACACAACACCAACTTTCCCTCCCCGCAGTAATGAGCCGTGTCTCTGCTCCGCACCGCTCGTGTTCGCTCTACTTGCCGCCGCTGTGCGCCGTGTACCCGGGGCCCCCCGCAGAGAGCGGAGTCTGGCGGCGCCCTCAGCCTCCCCTGTGCAGGCGTGTGCCGGCCACGCGCCACGCGCCCGGTGGAGGACGTCGTTAGCAAATCAGAACGTCTCACTTCCGCGATGGGATTCAACCGCCATTCAAAGTCCGTCAGTCGCCAATTAAAAAATATTCTGCCACAAATCAGAAAAAAATCCGGATGAGTTGAAGTTTCAGTTTAAAACTGAAACAATCATCAAGCTGGACCAAATAAATTTTTCATCAACTTTTTTTTTTGTTCTGATAAGGGGAGGATAAAAAAAAAAAAGAATTGACGAGTCTTTACCACTGGCGAAGCGATTTGTGCAAATCTGTGGCCCCTCTCCGCGCTCCTCTTATCCAGGCCAGATTAGGCGCAGCGACGCATCAACTCCGCCGCAACAATCTCATCCCGCCGCACGGCGCCCGGATCTGGGCCTGATCTCTCGGACTCCGAGGCCGGGTCTGGAAACGGATGAGACCGGTCTTGTCCCGCACCCCAACCTCTCTCTGTCTTGCCTTGCGAGCTTTGGGGGCTTGTGCATTCCCACGCACCCCGGATCTCCCCGGATCTCCCTCTCTCTCTCTCTCTCTCTCTCTCTCTCTCTCTCTCTCTCTCTCTCTCTCTCTCTCTCTCTCTCTCTCTCTCTCTCTCTCTCTCTCTCTCTCTCTCTCTCTCTCTTTCTCTCTCTCTCTCTTCTTCGGCCCAGACACACCCCCCGCTCTGTCTGTACTCTGCCGGGCCTGTCCAGAAAGAGTTGGTCCGGAATTTTCAGGACAAAAAAAAATATATTCGTTGGATTAAAAACACAATAATCTTGCTGCGTGCTTGCGGGTTATCGTGCCTGCAGGGGCACATACATTACCGTTGCCCTCCCCCTCCCTCCCTCCCCCACACACACTCACACACAGACGTGGCGGCCCGGTGACTGGTGACCCCCCGGAGATCCACCTCTCTGCCAGGGGTCCCTGAACTTTATCGTCCGCCGTGATATGGTTTGGTGGCGGAGAGTTCACCTCTCTCTCTCTCTCTCTCTCTCTCTCTCTCTCTCTCTCTCTCTCTCTCTCTCTCTCTCTCTCTCTCTCTCTCTCTCTCTCTCTCTCTCTCTCTCTCTCTCTCTCTCTCTCTCTCTCTCTCTCTCTCAGCTGCTGGCACGGCGTAGCGGCGCCGGAGCCAGATCGTAAAACATGTCGCTTACTCCCTTCCTGGTCCCCCTCCAACCCCCAACCCCCAATTCTCAACCCCAAACCCCCAACCCCCTCCCCTACTGCCCTTCACACTGCCCTCCTATGGTTCTTATGTTCGTTTGCTGACTGGGCGTAAAAGGTTCGTCGTATGTGTGTGTGTGCGCAGAGAGAGAGAGAGAGAGAGAGAGAGAGAGAGAGAGAGAGAGAGAGAGAGAGAGAGAGAGAGAGAGAGAGAGAGAGAGAGAGAGAGAGAGAGAGAGAGAGACGGCGCTCGGCCGTCGGGCAACACCATGGGCAGCAAAGTGCCGCGGCGACCGCTTCGCATATCGACCCGACGACCCCAGGCCGCCGCGCTTGCCCGACCGTGTCGGCGACCGATGGCCGGGTGCTGACGCGACCCGCCGTCCCAGTCAGCTCAGTATCAGCAAACAATTTTGTTGAGGTTGCGTATAATCATCCGCCTCATGATTTCGGGACATTTTTCGAAGTGAACCGGACCCAGCAAGGTTTTCGATCTATGAAAAATATGTTTCTAATGATAGACAAAGAAGAGAAGGGGGTGAGGTGCATGATGAGATGAGAGGGAGCGAGAGAGGCAGAGACCGGGGAAAGAGAATTATGGGGAGGGCGGGGGAAAGTACCATCGGGGTGTCGTCTCCAGCAACAGGCTAACGCAATCAGAACAGGCCACCATACACCGGAGCGCACAACATGGTATTGTGCTAATAATAACGGCATTGGGAGGGGCCGAGGCCAGTGTGTGGTGACACCGCGACAACTCAATTAGTGCTCCAGTTTACGACCAGGCCACCAGAGGGCGCTCGCTCAGGCGGGTGCCCGAGGCCGAGGCGGTTTATTCATTCATTCATTCATTCATTCATTCATTCATTCATTCATTCATTCATTCATTCATTCATTCATTCATTCATTCATTCATTCATTCATTCATTCATTCATTCATTCATTCATTCATTCATTCATTCATTCATTCATTCATTCATTTTCGATTATTTTCCACGACACAGCGCCGTATCCATGAATTTTCGCCTACGAAGTTTTCCGGTTCCCATTCGAGCCTAGAGTAAACAGTGGAGTCTGGTGGGGGCTGTCGGCAGCATGACACCCCCATCCGTCTTCTCTTCAGCCGGGCCCCGGTCGGCCGTCGGGAGGGAAGAGCAGCGGACCAACATTCTCATCAATATTCCGTCTGTTCTTCTCCTCCTCGACGGGCCGGCGTACTTGACACGGACTTGCATCTCTCAAGACCCCTCTCTCCGTGCCAGTGCCTTTGGCGACTCTCGTTAAAAATTGAATTGGATGGAATCAATTTTCATGTAAATTCCGGGGGCATAAAGTTCGTTAGAGACGGCGGCAGCGCGTGCCACTGCGACCACTCGGTCACTTCCCAGACCGGTATTCGAACCCCAGCCCCGCAGCGAAATGGAACTTGAACTTCAGTTTAAAATAGTTGAACTCATGGCTCGCTCCCGAAACGACCTCAGTCCAGTTTCGGTAAGCATCGCGGGTTCAAGTACCGGCCGTGGCAGCTGTCATTTTCTACGCAGCCCCGTAGCGTAGTGGGTTAGCGGACCGGGCGGCGACCGAGAGGTTCGGGGTTCAACTCTTTGCCGGTGGCAAAATTTTTCTGAAAGTCTGCCGACTGAGGATGGAGGGTAAAATATATCAAAAGAACGGGCGTCCCGTGTGCACTCCGAAGTAACCGTGGACAGTAACGCGTCAAGCGTTCAGGGCCGCGGCGCTCCCCGGAGTCGAACCATTGGGACTTGGGTCCGCGGCAGGCGCGGATCCAGGAGCGGCCCAAGGGAGGGGCAAAGTACCACTTTTTGCCTACTTACAGGCGGACAGGCTTCGCAGGTTGCCCACCTTTCAGGCGCCCTCCGGGCGCCGATAGGCCCGAAGGGGGGCACTTTCCCCGTGCCCCCCCCCCCCCCCTGGATCCGCAACTGGTCCGCGGTTCGACTACCCAACCCGGGAAGTGTGTCTGACGAGACTCGGCTGGTGTGATTGGCTAAGGGTTCAGCCAATCGTCGGCGGAAGGTCTAGGGTTCGACCTTTCGCTTACCGTAAGTCTCGCTTGCGAGAGAGTTCCCCTTTCGGGGGTACGACGGGATTCTACCTTATCAGTCGACTACAAGGCATAACAACCGGTTCCCATTGAGTGGCATTCCCTTCAGCGGGGAGTGCGCTGCACAACACCGGAGAGGTAGGGTATCTTTTTCCATTATTTCCGACTTTAACTCCGATTTAAAAAAAAAGGAAAATTCAAAAAGGAAACTGCCAACCTTTTATCTTCAGTGCGTCCGATGATTTAAGTATTATATTATAAATATGATGAAGTATTAAATGAGGCATTATAGGGTTGTGTACGAAATCCTACACGAGTCGGTCGCTGATGACCCCGTGGGGGGCCTTCGGGGGCAGCCCGCGCCCCACATGGGGCCATGGCGGCCATAGCCGTGCTCCAGGGCCCCCCATCATGACCGTGTGGCAGCACGCTGACAGCTTGGCGGGGGCACGGCTGACCACGGCGGGGTTGTCAGACCGCTGCCTACTCACATGGGCTCACGGCGAGACGTATCCTGGGGTGTCCATGTCCACGACCACCCCTCGGGGGCCGCCCTTGGGCCGCCCCTAACCTCACTCCGCTGACGACGTCCTTCCCTGCCTGTCCTGCTGCGTGCCCTCGCTATCGCACAAAAGGATCACTCTCGTCCGGAACGCGCGCGAACACGGGACGGACACTTCACATTTTCCCGAACGGTCAGACGGTGGAGGACTCGGACTTCCCGCGGGGTCCTCGCCGTGGACGAGAGGTAGTGTGTACCTCTGGCTGCCTCTGGCACAACATGGAAGCGGGCTGCGCCTACGCGGGGCGCTAGACCCCCTCGGCGTCCGAACAGCGCTCGCCGTCTCTCTCGTACTCGCGGCCAGCAGCCACGGGTGCGACAGAGAGCGCGCGCGCGGCCGCCGCGGCCGCCGCCCGCAGCATCGATCGCTGGCACCAGGGGTGGAGGGCGGGTCCTTGGCTCCGCCGCCCCCCGCCAGAGGGCAGCACGGTAAGGGGTGCCGCTCGCGAGGTGTCAGTGGCGCCAAATTTCAAAATACCAGCAGACAGAAAAACAGCCGCAGTCGCGTGGTAGCTTCCTGAAGTGCGCACAGATGGCGCCAGCTGGGTAGGCAATCACGGCCTCCGCGTGTACGCGTGTCGTGCGGGCTGGCCTACCCGGGCACTCGCAGGCGCTCGGCGTATGTGTGTGGTGCGAATTGGAAGTTCAATGACCGACTACGGAGTTTCTATAGTATTTCCTTTTTTATTTCTTGTACAAATCCTATCTGTAATCCTAATATTGTCGCTCACAAATGCATCTGTTTGCGATGTTGCAACAGTTATTTTTACTGTCGAGCTAAGTATTTATTAACCTATTTTAAATGCTAGTGGCAGTATCGTTCATTCAAGATAAACTTAAAACAAAACAGATTACTCAATAAAGTTTAGGAACAGTCGGTGTTTCAGAGAATTCAAGCAAAGAGGGAATGCGAGGGCCGTCTGCTTGTGCGAGTCAGTCCTAGCAGACGACGTCGCGCCAGTCCTCCTCCCGCCGCCGCCGCTGTCCGAGTCAGTCGTAGCAGACGACGCTCTTGTCGTCTGCTGGTGGCGTCCGCCTTGCGGCGCTACCAGAAGCACACGTGGCCGATCTCCAGCCAGAAGCTCTGGCCCTCCTTGCCGACGTCCTTCACAGCCATGTCCAGCACGGGCAGCCGGACTGTCTTGTCCGTCCGGTACGTCATCACCGTCTTGGACCACTCGTTCTTCCGGTGCTGGAATCGAGTCAGAAAATCAACTAGTGTCATCCAGAAACGCAACCGCAATACACTAAAAAAAAAACGGGACCTACCTTGCAGCCGTCCTCCAGGACCTCGTAGCGGAAGCGCTGATTGCCGCGGGCCGTGAGCTCGGCGTCGTTGTAGGCGAGGAACTTGACGGCGCGGCGGTAGGTGTTCTTGGCGGCGTCGTGGTACGCCACCAGAGCTCTTGCAGTGGTAGGTCATGTTCTGCTGCGCGTTGGTGGACAGCAGCTGCAGGAAGCCCAGCTGGTTGCTGTCCGACTTGTACGTCAGCTGTGGTGGGCGGAGGCGGAGGATGAGTAAACGGTATTCACTTTGAAAAAAAAAAAATAATCAGGGGGCAAAAATAAGTATGAAAATCTGACCTTGATGCCGTCGGGCAGGTCGCCCAGCCACACCTCCTGCTCGTCGCCCCGGTAGTGGACCTCGGGGGAGCGGTCGGGCTGCGGCATGACGCAGGTGGCGCGCCGCTCCATGTCGCAGTGCGCCAGGATGGCGTCGCGAGGGTCGCCGTCGTTGGGGTCGATCCAGTAGTCGCCTGGAACACGCCGCACCGTCAGCACCGCTCTGGATTTCTCATACGGTGGCGCGCCGAGTTTCTCATACCTGAGGGCAGGTCAGGGTGCGCGACGTGGAGGTCCCTGCAGGTCCTGGCGGGCGCGTCCGGCTTGCCGTCGGGCCGTCGGAAGCGCTCCAGCGACTCCTTGACGTGCTTGTAGGCCTTGAGCAGCAGCTCGCGCCGCTCCGCCTCGGACAGCTCCTTGCCGAAGATACGCGGGGGTTCGTCGCCGCCCATCATCGGGTCCGGGCCCTGTGGCAACAAATTCCATGGTTCGAATCCCAGCAGAGTGCTCCGTCGTCAGGCGGGTTTTAGCTTCACTTGTCGCGCACCTTGCTCTGAGACTGTCCCATGATGGCCGCCAGCGCCGCGGCGTCGTAGCCGATCGTCTCTCCGGGCGGACCCGGAGGTCCGGGAGGTCCCGGGTTTCCTGGAGATCCATGTGAGCCCGAGTCTCCCGGAGGACCCCTGGGGCCCGGAGGCCCCGACAGACCCTGCGGTCCGGGGCTCCCGTCACGTCCGGGGCTGCCTGTAACCACAACGACGGCGTTGACGGGGTGGTCTGGGACGGAGTATCAGGCTCTGGCTGTGGCGTCTTACCCCGCTGTCCGGGCTCGCCGTCCTTGCCGGGCTGTCCTTGAGGTCCAATCAATCCCCTCTCGCCGGGCAGTCCCTGGAAATGTCAACAGTTTCGTGAACGCCGTTTTCAGAAATGAACTGAGTGGGAGCTGGTTGTACGCACCGATGTTCCGGGCAGCCCCTGGAGCCCGATGAGCCCCCGGTGACCCTTGGCGCCCTTCGGCCCCAGCTCGCCCCGCTCCCCCTTGCCGCCCTCGGGGCCAGGTGGCCCAGGCTTGCCCCGTGGGCCCTGCAACATAAAAATAATTACATGACAGTTCAAATTATTTTAAGTTTCTGTGAATCTTTTTTATTCTCCTGTTTATGAACGCACCAGCTGTCCTTCTGCTCCCGGGGGACCTGCCTCTCCCCTCAGCCCCCTCTCTCCTGGAGCTCCGGCCGGTCCTTGCTGGCCTGGTTGACCCTGCATTTAAAAAAAATGGTGTTAGTTACCTACTCAAAGTTTACGTAAACCATCGATCTAGCCCCTCTCGGTTCTCGCCTTACCGGTAGTCCGGGTGGGCCGGAATTTCCAGGTCCACCTGGCGGCCCTATAGGTCCCTTGTCACCCGGCCTGCCGCTGATTCCAGGAGGTCCCATCTTGCCGGGAGGTCCCTCCGGACCGTGTTCTCCGGTCGGTCCTGGAGGTCCTGGAGGCCCGCCCAAACCTATGGGGCCGGGCGCGCCCTCGGAACCAGGCTTTCCCGGGGGCCCGGATTCACCCTAAACGCACAAAAAATATTTTTTTTAAAAAAATGAAATTCTGAGTTCTGAATTTTGAAACCACAGTTTTCGCTCATTTCGCACTTACAGGAGAGCCCCGAAGTCCTCTGGCACCTGGAGGACCTGTTGGTCCTGGAAGTCCAGGCAATCCCCGCTCACCTGAGAGAAGCAGAGCTTATACACCTGTTCCGAAATGTTTTGAATGGAAGTGCGGCGCCGAACAGCTCACCTGGCGATCCCTGGGGCCCGGACTGTCCCGCCGGCCCTGGAGGACCCTCGCCTCCCGAGTCACCCTTCGGTCCCTCCAGGCCCGGCGCGCCCTGCAGCCCCTGCGGTCCCGGGTTTCCTGGACGGCCCATGTCTCCGGACGCTCCCTTGATGCCCGGCACGCCTGCGACACCCGGGGGTCCGGGGTTGCCGGGGTGACCCTGTCGGAAGCAAAGAAGGCCGTCGGTAAGAAGGTTGGTCGACGGGGTGGTGGCTGGTGCGGCCGAGGGGGGACCCCACTCGGTTCAAATCATGGCTCATACTTTTGATTTCATTTAACTTTTTCTCATCAAAAATGATATTTTTGGAAAAACCATATCATTGTAAACCTGCATTTTTGTTTTCTCTCCTAGTTTTCTTTGGCATCTTTATGATTTTGTGAGCATTTTGTATTATTGATATTTTTATTTTTTCGCAACCTGATTCATTTTGTGTTTTTTTTTCTGATTTTGTGCCACTGTACATCGATTTTTTCCAGGTGGAGTGGCCGTCGCGTACTCACCGCTGCTCCGGGCTCTCCCGGCCGGCCCGGCGGCCCCATCAGCCCGCTCTCCCCTCGGGGCCCCGTCTCTCCACGCGCCCCCTTGGCCCCCGTCAGCCCCACCAGCCCCGGCGGCCCGGACTCCCCCGGGATGCCGGCGGGGCCGGGGTTGCCCTGCTCGCCCTTCATGCCGTTCATGCCTCGCTCGCCCTTGCCTCCCGGCAGCCCGACCAGCCCCTGCGCTCCGGGGAAGCCAGGCTGCCCGGGTGATCCCGGAGGACCGCGGTCGCCGGGGGACCCAGCCGCTCCCGACTCGCCGGGGGGGCCCGGCGGGCCCGTCTCTCCTCGCTCGGCAGGCTCCCCGGGGGGCCCGGGGGACCCCTGGATACCCTGCGGGCCTCGCTCTCCCGCGCGGCCTGGAACACAAGAGTCGGGGTGAGGTGAGTGTCGCCCGGAGGGAGGAACGGGCCACGTCGCCGGCTCCCAAGATGATCCTTTCTCAAACAAAAAAAAAACAAATTCAAAAAAAATTTCAAAAAAAAAATCAGTCAGAAAATTTCCTCAAAAATTTTAAAAATTAGAGAAGAAAGATCAGGAAAAAAAAATCAGAAAGAAAACAAAAGAGTAAATTGTGATTTTTGATGATGGTAGGCCGCCGGCTGCCCTGCCAGTACGTGACTCACCCGCGGGTCCCTCCGGACCGATGGGACCAGTCGCGCCGCGCTCGCCCTTGTCTCCAGGAAGTCCAGGAAGACCACGGCCACCGGGGAGACCCTGAAGACGAAAGCAAAAGGGTGAGGTACTCGGTGCTGCAGCCGGTACTCCATACCGCACCTGAGGCGGGTACTCACCACCAGCCCCATGGGGCCCTGGTGGCCTTTGCTGCCTTTGGTCCCGGGCTGCCCGGGAGTTCCGTCCACCCCCTGTGCGCCAGCCTCGCCGCGCTGCCCTGGGCTGCCGGGGGGGCCGACGGGCCCCCGCTCCCCGGGGAAGCCGCGCTCACCTCGGGAGCCGGCCTGTCCTGGCGGACCCGGCGGCCCCTGAACACCGGCCTCGCCGTCTTTACCGGCGGAGCCCGGGTTACCGGGTTGTCCAGGGAGACCCTGTCGAAAATTAAAATACAGTCCAAAATGAAAGTTAAAAAATCTGAAACGAGAACACTGTTTCAAAGTCTGCCCACTCTCGTCGCGTACCTGGAATCCAGTCGGCCCCGGCGGCCCCTGCGCCCCCCTCTCGCCGTCCGATCCTGGTGGTCCCGGCGGACCCTGGACCCCGGTGGCGCCGTCCTTCCCCGCGTCTCCCCGGGGCCCCATCGGCCCGGGGGGTCCTGGCTCACCGTCCTTGCCCGATTCGCCCTGCACGACAGAGAGCGCGTCAGCGCCTGATGGTCCACGGTAGGCAAGCCGCATCGCACGGCTGCGTGGCGGGCTTGCCTACCCCACGGCGCCGCCAGCCGCCAGCCGCCAGCTGCCAGCCCCACTCACCGTCAGCCCCTTGTCCCCGGGCATGCCCACGGGCCCAGGCAGCCCCTGCAGCCCCTGCGGCCCCTGCTCACCCGGCTTGCCGTCAGCGCCTTGGATGCCGCGCTCGCCCGGGTTCCCTGACTTCCCCGGAGGTCCCGGCCGGCCGGCTGGTCCACGCAAGCCCTGGTCGGAAAAACGAAGAGGGTAAATCCGGAAATAGAGTAGCCTAGAGCGGGTCGTGGATAAACTAGACAACTCGTACCTGCAGGCCAGGTGTCCCGGGCCGTCCGGGCTCGCCAGAGGTACCCTTCAGCCCTTGTGGTCCCTGGGCTCCGCGGTCCCCGGACTGACCTGATGAGAGAGAAAAAATGATTGCGATGCGACCTTCCCTCGGTGGGACGCGAACCCACGCTACTCACCCTTGGGTCCCGGGGCACCGTCCGGCCCCGGCAGCCCCCGCTGTCCGGCCACGCCGCGCTCCCCCGGCGGCCCGCTGGGGCCAGTGGGCCCCCGCATCCCCCGCTTGCCGCGCTTGCCCTCCGGCCCCGGCGCCCCCGGCAGCCCCCGCTGCCCCAGCGCCCCCGCCTCCCCCTTCAGGCCGGACTCGCCCTTGAAGCCGCGCTCGCCTTGGGTGCCCTGCAATGGCAGAGATGTCAGAGTTTGGCGGGCGCTCCCCCATCAGCCCCATCAGTCTAAATCTGAATCAATGAGTCTGAATCAATTTAATGGATATTCGAAACAAAAAAAAAAATCCCCTGCCAATTACAGGTAACTTTCACAATTTCGCCAAAAAAAGAAAATTGTTTTTTGTTTGGATGAACATCTACACATCGTTTCATCATAAGAATAATGTTCGTGACATTCATGACCAGTTTTTCGGGCTGAGTTTCTCATACCGGGAGTCCTTTGACGCCGGGCTCGCCGGGGCTGCCGTTGAGTCCCGGTGGTCCGCGCGCTCCCGGGAAGCCAGGCGGCCCTGCGATGCCGGGGGACCCGGTGCTGCCCTTGTCCCCCGCGCTGCCGTCCTTGCCGGGGGGTCCTTGTGGGCCGGTGTCACCGGGCTGTCCAGGTCGGCCCGACTCTCCTGTCGACACAAAAGAGTTTCAGCGCCGCGCCGGTTCGAATCTCCCGCCAAAATCGGTGCGCGCGGAATCTCACTCACCTCGTGGTCCCTGAAGACCCGGACTCCCCTTCGGTCCCTGCGAACCCTGGTCACCTTTATTTCCGGGGTTCCCGGGGAATCCAGGAGGGCCAGGTTTGCCAACTGCTCCCTGTTGAAATGACGAGTTATTCCCTCCGCGGCACCGCTCAGTGTAACTCCGAGTTATCGACGCTAACTCACCGGCTGTCCTGGCGGCCCCGCCGTGCCGTCGATACCCCTGATGCCTGGAGGACCGGGCGGCCCCTCCCGGCCTCTCTCTCCTCTCGGACCCGCCGGACCCTGTCAGAACCGAAGCCTCACTCAGTCCCTCACAAACTGGTGGTCGCAACTAATTTTGTTGTTGTTTTTCAGACAAGCAGTAAATTTTTGTTCTGAGACCTCAAATTTTGTTGGGGGATCGCTTTGTTAGTTACACTTAGTAAGTTGCACTTTGTTAGTAGTTGGTTACGAAACGTTAGTTGCTCCTTCTACGAACCTCTTCGTTGGTGCAACTAACGTTGCGTTGGTGCGACGAAAATCAGTTCCCCCTACTAAAATTTGGGTTCATAGAACCAAAACTTAATGCTTGTCTGGAAATCAACTTAAAAATTAGTTGCGACCACTAATCTGTTTTTCTCCGTGCTGTTCTCCTCCCCGCGGCATCAGCAGCCTTGGCAGCCTTGGCAGCCTTGGCAGCCTTGGCAGCCTTGGCAGCCTTGGCAGCCTTGGCAGCCTTGGCAGCCTTGGCAGCCTTGGCAGCCTTGGCAGCCTTGGCAGCCTTGGCAGCCTTGGCAGCCTTGGCAGCCTTGGCAGCCTTGGCAGCCTTGGCAGCCTTGGCAGCCTTGGCAGCCTTGGCAGCCTTGGCAGCCTTGGCAGCCTTGGCAGCCTTGGCAGCCTTGGCAGCCTTGGCAGCCTTGGCAGCCTTGGCAGCCTTGGCAGCCTTGGCAGCAGCCTTGGCAGCGCTTGGCAGCCTTGGCAGCTTGGCAGCCTTGGCAGCCTTGGCAGCCTTGGCAGCCTTGGCAGCCTTGGCAGCCTTGGCAGCCTTGGCAGCCTTGGCAGCCTTGGCAGCCTTGGCAGCCTTGGCAGCCTTGGCAGCCACTCACTCCCCCGTCGTCACCTACCGTGGGTCCGGGCTGCCCCAGCGGCCCCGCCGCCCCCATGGAGCCCTTCTCGCCGGCGACGCCCTGCTCGCCCTTGGAGCCGTCCACTCCCGGGAAGCCGCGGTGGCCCTTGACGCCGGGCACCCCCGGCATACCCGGGAGCCCCCTGGGCCCCGGGGGCCCCGCTGGCCCCAACTGTCCGGCCTCGCCGTCCTCGCCAGCCTCTCCCTGGAAAGAGATTTTTGGGTGCCAATTAAGACGTCTAGAAATATTATTCTCCGGCGGGTGTTTAGAGGTGTTCTTACGTCTTTGCCGGGGAGTCCTGGCAGCCCTCGGGGTCCTGCCTGCCCCTGCGGCCCGATGGGGCCCAGCTCTCCGGCCTCACCGCGGATGCCCTGGAAGCCCTGTGGCCCCGACGGCCCCGGTGGTCCTGGGGGCCCCGCGGCCCCACGGGCCCCACCTGCGCCTGCAGGTAGCGGAAGGGGTCCGGGTACGACACCCCCGTCGGCCCTTTGTCGTTGCCCGCGGCCTGCGCCGCCAGCTCCTGGTAGTACGACGTCAGCTGCAATACCACGGTTCCGGCATGGGTTCAAATCTCCGTAACATTATTTATTAATTTTTGTACTTTTTTTTAACTTTTTTTGAGTCACTCACGTCAGGTGATTGTCCAGGTGGACCGGGGATACCTGGAATTCCAGGCGAGCCCGGTGTGCCAGGTTGTCCCACGTCTCCAGGCCGTCCCGGGTCTCCGCGCCAGCCAGGTTCTCCCTGAGGGAAAAATAAAATATGAAAAATGGGTGAACCCTTAGTGCTGGAAGCCGAGGCGATCTCGTGTCCCACAGTCCGCTTCAACTATTAACCAGCTCAGTGCGGCGCGGCGCGCTGCATACGACATTGTCGTGATTGCCATTAATGGCGTTACAGTCTGTCACCATGCATCAGTCGGCAGCCATAGGCAGCCACAGCCACTGTTACAATTGATTCTGGAAACAGCACTAGCATTTTTCCCCCATTTTTTTTTAAATTTTTGTGAACACGGTGGGAACTTACCCGAGGTCCTTCGACGGTGACAGGTGGATAGGTTGGGGGGAAAGGGGTGGTGACCTGACAAGGAAATCGACGAGGATGAGTGCGACGACGTAAATAACAAATTTTCAATTCATCCACCTCGTCTCAAACTCCTGGTACTTACTGCTTTAGGTCCAACTTCATCTGAAACAAAAGAAAATTTCAGGACCCATTTTTTAAATATTTTTTTCTTTTTCAAAGTTTAGAACGCTGTGTGCATGTTCAATTCCAAAATCTTACCGGCGCACACTGGGCAGCACTGTCCCAGCGGAATGTACTTGTGCGTGTCGCAGTCCAGGTCCACGCAGACCACACCGGTACAGTGCGGACCTACACCGCCGAAAAAAAAATATCAAAAATAATCAACACAATACTTTTTCTTGCCCCGTGAGATTTTGTTGTTGGTGCGTTGGCTACCTGCGTTGCAGTCGCCGCTCTGCTCGCACTGCACCCTGCCGCCGGTGCACACGCAGGTCGTACACGCGTCGGGCTTCCACTCGTCACCCTCGCGGTACCAGCGACCCTCGAATGTGCACGAGTTCTCCACTGGCAGAGAAGGCACAGAAAACAAGTCACGTCACACTCGAGCGCCCAGCCATCGTCAGAGTCCTCGCCGACGTTATTTTTCATACCTTCGGAGGCGGGCTGCGGCGTGGTTCTCTCCGTCGTGAAGCTATCGTACCGGTGGGGAGTGGGTGTCCACGGTGTGGGGGTGGGCGTCCATGGGGACGGCGTCGGTGACCATGTCGGCGTCCAGGGCGACGTGTACACCGGGCCCCGGGTCCCTGCATAGAACAAACCCGGTTGTGAAACCCTGAGAAGGCCGCCCCTCTCTCGGAGTGAGGTTGTCGACGCTTACCTGACGAGGCGGTCCGCAAGTCCACCTCTTCCGTGGGCCTCTCGTCGGGGGGCTGCGGGGTGGTCACGGGCGGCAGCGTCGGCGGCAGGTCAGGGATCGCGGGTCCGCCGGGGACGCCGGGGACGCCGGAGGCGCCATCGGGGCCAGGGGCGCCAGGGGGGCCGGGAGCGCCCGCAGCCGCCGTGCTCGACTCTCCCCCTGCAACACCCAGCGATGCACACTTCGCGTAAGGTCTCGTCAATGTGGCATGGATGAGAAATTCAGAGAGAACGGATTTCGAATTTTGGCGCGCGCGTTGGGCGGCCAGGGCCCCGGGTGGTGGCGCACGTGCTGGATCGGGAGCTGACCCTCGGTGGGCCGGCGGGCTCGGCGGGCTCGGATCCCGTTTCACAAGTCGCTCGATAACAGAATCAAAGTCCGATAGAAAGTTATTACTTCCGACTCCCTGGCGGTCCGGCCCGGTCCGGCCCGGTCGCGCCGAGGCCCACTCTTCGTGTTTTGTACGAATTTTTCGGGACGAGCAGCGGCGATCGTAACAGCACTTATCGCACTAATGGCTGGTGGGACTGCACTGCTGCACTGCCGCTGCACTGGCTGCTCACCACGCACCGTCTCCCCACATTTCCTCGGGCACCCCGAACACCTCCACTCTCCCCACGCCCATACCACCCCTCCCAACACCGCGAAGCCTCGCGGAGCGCTGTTCTGGGCGGCCGTCTATTTCGTGAGCTACATTCGATAATCGGAGACACCACGATAAAAAAAAAATGGCGTGCGACTCGCCAGGCGTTGTGACAGAGGCGACAGAACCACGTGCGGCCCCCCAGAACCTACCCACCAAATTCTCACTTTCGTTGCGAAAAACTTTGACTTTATTTTTGTGCACATGTCTTCAGAGTTGTCCACGAAGCATATGTCCCCGCACACTGAATAAATTAGTTTGTCTCTGGACAAGCAGCTTCGGAAGTTCTGCGGCGGTGGCCGACGGCCGACGGGACGGTGTCCAGCCCGAGTCCAAGCCTCACCGTTGTCGTACTCGTTCTCCGCGTCGTAGTCGTAGTAGTCTGGGGGCAGGTTGTCGTAGTCGGGCACCCCGGGCTGGGCGGGCTGCTGGCTCTGCACGCGCCGCGGGCCCTTCCTCTTCTTCTTGCTCACGGCGGCGTCCGCCAGCACCAGGGCGGCCACCACCAGGACGACGATGACGCCCCGCGCCAGCGGCCAGCGCCGCGACGCGCTCGACGACGCCATCAGCAGCACCTCATGGGGGCTCCGGCCTGGACTCGGTGGACACAGCTGCCGCCCTCGCAATGGCACCAGGCGCTCCGCACTGAGGAGGAACAGAAACCCCAGCCCGGCACAGCCCCGGCACAGCCCCGGCACAGCCCCGCCACAGCCCCGCACAGCGGCTGCACCAGCCGCAGCAAAACGAGAAGAAACCTCAGCCTCCGAGATGTAGTAGCAGCAGCAGTAGCAGCAGCAGCAGCAGCAGCAGCAGCGGCGGTGGCGGTGGTGGTGGCAGTGCCATGTGAAGTGCCATGTGTGTGTGTGTGTGTGTGTGTGTGTGTGTGTGTGTGTGTATGTGTGCCCATGCGTACGCCGAGATAGCAAACGAATTAGATTGATACGACAGCGAGAAAAAAAGAGAAAAGAAGAAATGAGCATGTGAAAAAGAATACAGCGAGCCCAGCCCGGGCCGGCGGCGCGACAACTAACTCTACTCCTAGCAGCGACTTTGAGGGAGATGAGACTGCTGCTGCCGCTGCGGCGGCGGCGCGGGCTTAGCGCCTGCGAGGTAGGCAATGCGACACCGCGGCGGACACCTGCGTTGAGCACGCTGCCTACCTAGCACGGGGCTCCCCGCTCCAGCGGCCGGGCTGGGCTGGGTATGGGCTGGGTGGACTCGTGCACAGGTCACGTGACTCTGAGGTGGCCGCAGTACGCCCTGGAAGATACCCCGTCCTCGAGCCCCCGCCGCCCTCCGTGGAGTATGCGTGGGTTTGGTTCGAGCTCGGGGCTGCGATATAGCGGAAACACGCCTGCGATCCGATTGAAACAGCAGCTGACGCCGGGCCGGCCTACTTCTAGGAGCGGGAGGGAGGGAGGGAGGGGGGGGGGGTCTCTGACCGACGCGAAGACACGACTCGAAATGTGAAATAATATCCCAGCCGCGGGTAGTTGCAGCCGTACCGTATCACCTCGGAATATCTCCATATTCCGCCTCGATAAATATCCTTTTCAACACACAAATAATCCCACTTCCCTCGTCCCTCCCCAGAGGACTCAAGTGCCATCAATCAAACGCCTGATGTCATCCTGATGCGATGAGCGCACAGCGTAGAGTGCCCTGACTTAGTGGGTTGATTCAATTTCCCGTCATCGGAACATCGACGCTAATGGTGCCACACGCGGCTCAATTTCCCGTTTGCCACCGCCCTGTTTCCCCTCATTTTGGAAGAGCTGTAGGTTTGTCATGAGAAATTCAGCTACCCTAATTTGGCGGCCGGCGGTGGCTCAGCCTGATTTAACCCCGCCCGCATTGGCTGGCGCTCGTGGCCCGGGGCCCGGGCGCTCGACATCCGCCGCGCGGAGACAGATGCGTGCCGGACAGCCGTTGGGTTATCGGAGCGGCAGAGGACCACCTCTCCTACCCATTCACATTCACATTCACATTCACATTCACATTCACATTCACATTCACCCAGTGCCTCACTTGGCGTCCGCTCCAGTCCCACAATAAAAATTGTTAATGTTTTTGCGCGGCCGGCGCCCTGCCGCGGCCTCACATGGCTGCAGGGCGGTGCACACTGGCGGCCGCGTGCGAACGGACTCTCTCTCTGTCTCACTCCCGGGGCCGCCACCCCGTTGGTGCGACACGGCGCGACGACGTGCCCCCCGGACGCCGCCCGACGTCATGGTGGCATGCACGCAGCCGCGATGCTCGGAAAGGCAATAAACCGGTCAGTGTCTCCTTTCCCTCTCCTCCTCCTCCGCCGCAGCGTCGCTCTACGCGTCCCTCTCCTCTCTCACTCGCTCCCGCTGGCCTAGGTGGGAGTGCGGGCGAGAGGGAACGTCCGAATTCTCATTTCTCGGCCGGGATGCATGCTGTGCACAGCACGGCATTGGCCCGTATTGGTTTCGGTCCGGCCGAAACCGGGCCACTATCTCTCTCTATCCCTATCGGGCCGCGTCTGCGATGCACGCCGTTGGTCTCCCTCCCTCCGCAGCGCGGGCCTGGCGCTGCCTGGCGTGCCCGAGAGGAGCGACAAAGACCGACAACCCGTCCACGCGCACGCACTTGCCCCTTCATCGATCGCGGAGATCAGAGATCCGACCACTATTTTTATGCCACAGCTGCACAGGAGATCTCACCGCCAGGAAATGATGGGTTCGGGTTCGATTCTCAGCCTTCTGAATTTTTCTCTCGGTGCCCGCCTCGAGGGGACACAAGGACACGGAGCAGGCAGAGCGGCGCCGCCGTGGTGCATGTGGCCGGGACATCACCCTCACGTACTCACCATGCGACCCCATTTTAATCTGAAATCCTCAGGCTGAGTCATGTCTCAAATGTGTCTCAAATCGTGAACGTCACTCGGACAGGTCTCAAACCAGTCTCAAACCAGTCTCAAGTCCCTGATCGGCCAAAGCTGGGCGATCGTCATGACTCGTTGATTCTCAGTGGTGCGTCGGGCTCCCCAACGCGGCTCGGTCGAGGGCCACACCAAACCGGAAAATGTTTCAGACTGAAACACCAAATGACTGGATGTGACTGGAGAATGACTGGGGAAAGAGTGAACGAGATTACTGTCAGAGACTGGAAAGCGAGGTTCAATTTTTTAATGCGTGTCCCGCAGATGCTACAGTATGGGAAGCTTAGGTCAACAACTATCGTGGCAAATTACCCGTACTGCTTAAAAAGCTGATCTCTCACGGGCAGAGTCACGAGTTCAACTCTTGCCTCCGCCTTTAATTTTTTTTCGCTATGTTCGGCTCTGCTCTGTGGTGCTAGAGTGCCGGGAGCGCGCTGCCGCCACCATCGTGGCTCAGTAGGCGCATGGGTAAACGGGTCGGTTGGCAAGCGGCAGGTCCGTGGTTCAAATCTGGTCGGTCGCTGAACTTTTTCTTGCGACATCGCTCGGAGGACAGTGGCTCGAGTATACTTCCGAACGTGGCGTCGGTATGGCTGTCCAAGCGACCGTGCGGGCTAAGGCGCCGCCGGCACAAACCCCCGGTCCCGAGGGTCTAGGGTTCGATTCCCTAGATTCGAGGGTCCCGCCCGGGGGGGCGTTCTGTGCCTCGGGAGCAATCCCGGGGGGAGACTCGGGGGATGTACGGAAGCTTCTAGGGTTCGAAGCTTCTGTTTTCCTCTCTCTGAATCTGGCAGGTGCGGACATGCCGCTACTCGGTACGTAGCGAGTAGAGTACAGCGGCTTCGGCCGTGTACGAAGGGAACCTATGTCCTCCAAATCTTCGCAGGGGCGGACTCCCACGATGAGTGGGGCCAAACCAGACTGCGGTTGAAGGGCACTACAGTATTATGGAGTCCCGGAGACCGTGGTTAGCGGAGGGGCCTCGCGCAGTCGCGCGGGCTAGGGGTTGCCGGGAGATCCGTCCGGCGCAAGCCGGGTAGCGGGTTCTAGTGCTGTGTCCCGGGGCCAACTAGCAGCCGTAAAGCACCGGTTCCCGTAAGATCACCGAAGTTGAAGGCAGGGGTCCTGGCGGAAGCCGGGACGACATAGGTTTTGTCACCAACGGTCAAACATGTCATCGGGCATTTTTCTCGCTGATTTTTTTTCTTTTTTTTTGAAAAATTCCGGTGACTGGAATGATTGGGAACGGACTGGAGGTGACTGCACGTGAGACCGTTCCGCTAGGTGTACAGTGACTTCACCACGTTATGTACCCCTCCCCCACGGTCCCGGTGCCGAGCGGCGAGCGCCTGGGGGGTAGGCAGCATCTCCCCGCGCTCGGCACCTGTGTGCTGCGGGCTGCCTACCCGCCCGGGGCCTCGGCCTACGGCCCGCTTCCCGTCCTTATCTCGCTGCTGATGCTTCTGCGCGCTACCAATTCGGCGTGGAACAAAACTCTTCTTCCTCCTTCCTCCTCGCCAGAGCTGACTCACATGGAGGCGGAGGTGTGGCCTACCGCCCGGGCGCGTGCGTGTGCGTGTGTGTGTGTGTGTGTGTGATGAGGTGTATGCTAATACCCGTGGCCTCCTCTTCTAAATTTAGATTTGGTGGTGGTGGTGATGGGAGGGGGGGGGGGGGTAATCGACAACCAGCATAAAAACAGGAAGTTAGGAGGGGAAGGGGGGTCTCAGGGACCAGGTTCGCTAATTCTCACCCCCTCCCCCCACCCCGATCACTATTTTTTATTTCTGCTACATCCGAACTACACGCCATTTATTAAGAAGCGCAGAATGGCAGACAGCCATGCCAGTTAAGCGTAATTAATCCTAGCAACCTAACCTAACCTATTTGAACAAATAATTTTCATCTGAACCTTAGCAACCTAACTTAACGCTTGTAAAAAGCCAGTGCGACTGACTTGAAAAAAAAGTCTAAAAATATTTGAAAAAAGTATAAAAAATATTCAGGGCGTCGCAATTGGCGAGCGCTGAATACCGATAGGCACCACTTGAGCCGCTATAGGCTGTCACCGCCCGCCTGTACGTCTGTCTGTGTGTCTGTCCGGTGAACCCCTGATAAGATACCCCGGCACGACGCGGCACGGATGGTCCCGGCGCCAGGGCCCCACGTCTTCTCTGGCTCCGATAAGGGTGTGGGCCGTGAGCCCAGCCCAGCCCAGCTGCGCCGAGGCCGAGGTGTAGCTCTGCGCGGTACGGCGGTGCGCGCCCAAGGTAACCGGGTACTCGTCTGCACGTCCCCGCCGTCGTGCTGCTGGTCGTAGGGGGAGTCCCAGAGCACGTCGAGGCCGCCGCCACCCTCCGCCCTCTGGAGCCGGCCGCGTGAACACGCCCTGGGAGCGCCCCCTGATAAGCGAGCAGCCCCCGCGGCCCCCGCAGCCCCCGCGGCCCCCGCGCCCCGCAGCCCCCGGAGTGACAACGGGGAGGGCGGGACTGGCCAGTGCGGCGGAAGCAGCAGCGGCAGCAGTGTCGTGTGACCTCCGTACCTCCGTCCGCGGCAGGCATGTGACCACTGCTGACCACTGGACCGGCGACGCCGTCAGCACCACGACCAGGAAGGGCGTAAGTACCCAAGAATCCCGTGTCACCACTTTACTTTCGCGAAAAACAACAACGGCAACACGTCCAGATTGTGGGGCCGGACCGTCTGTTTTTGTCAGTGTTCTGCCCGCGCTGACATGGGCGTAAACATCGCCGTCGCCGACTCATCGTGATGAGGTCCGTCCAGGCGGCCGCGGCCGGCACCCGCACCGCGTCGCCGCCGCCGCCGCCGCCCAACGGCCGCGAGGGCTGGGGAGGGGCGAAGCAACCGCCGACGCCGTCCGCCATCGACACCGTCCTGCCCCCCGTCGACGGCGACCTCTCCCCGCCCGCGCCGCCCTCCAGGAACGCGTACTCGGCGCTGCTCCTGGCCGTCGTCCTGGAGGCTACTGTGCCCAGTCTGCTGTGCTACTGGGGCATCCTGCTCGTGTGCTGGTTCGGCATCACCCCCCTCAGCCCGGCCCCCGTCGCCCCCACCGGCCCGCCCCCAGACTCCCTCCCCCACCTCCACCCCGCCCTGTCGCTGCTGGACCTCAGGAACACGGGGCTGATCTGGACCCCCGTCCTGTTCTCCGCCTCATGGAGCGTCGCCGGTAAGCCCGGATCAGACACCGCGCCCGCGCCGCACCCACGCACTGTCGCGGGTTCGAATCCCAGCTGTTAGTTTCCGTTTTGTTTTTCATTCCCAGACCCCTGGAGTGAGACGCTGAGCGCGGTGCACGGCCATCCCCGGCTGTGCTCGCTGATCGGCGGCGTGCTGCTGACGGGCGGGCTGTCCCTGTCGGCGCTGGGGGCCGTCGTGGCCCCCGCCTCGTCCCTGCTGCCCCTGCTGACGGGGGTCAGCGCCGGCATCGCCGCGGGTAGGTCACGTGACGGGGTTCGAGCGCGGCGCCCTGTTCTGCGCCGTTTCCAAGGCGTAGTCAAAACAGCAGGTCGTGGGGCTAGCTGCTGTTCGTCAGCGCCGCACATGGTAGCCTGACCCTAACCTAACCTAACCCACCGACCTGCTGTCTTGAGAGACCTGCTGTCTTGAGAGACCTGCTGCCGTCCCCCTTTTTCACATCGGCTATGTCTGCCTCGGGCTGCCTCCAGGGGTGGGCGCCAGCCTGCTGTTGCGGTCCTCGCGTCTGGTGCTGAGTCAGCGCTGGGGTGTCCGCGAGGCGCTGACGGGGGGCGCCCGCCGCTTCCTGCGCGCCCTTGGGATGTCCATGGCGCCGCTGGTGGCGCTGCCGCTGTGCCAGCGCTTCGGCCCCGGCGGCGCGCTCGTCACCGCCGTCTTGGCCACCCTGCCCGCGCTGCTGGCCCCCGCCGTGCTGGCCATGCCCAAGAAGGAGGACAAGCAGCCCAGCAAGTACGAGCGCCTCAAGGTAGTGCCCGCTGTACGAGAGCAGACCCCACCAGGCCCTGGCCGCCGTGTGCCCGTGCAGCCCGTACTCAGTGAGGCTTCCCGTGTCCAGGAGATGGCGTGGCAGCTCAACTCCGTGCGCCGGGACTCGGAGGCTGACGTGGAGGCCGACGTCCAGACCGAGATCTCGGACGACGGCGGCAGCCTTAGCGAGCATCAGTCGGAGAGTCCGCAGCCCGCCCCCGAGGCCCCCGCCGCCCCCGGACCAGCCCCCACGGTCGTGCCGGAGCCCCTCAGGACCACGGTGGTGGCCGAGGTCCACTGCGACGAGTCCGGCACGCGGCAGCAGCCCGGGACCACCATCAACCCCACCAGAGTGAACGTCGACCCGGTGCCGACGGGGGTGGCGGGGGCCGCCCCAGCTGGCCAGGACAACCCCCGTCCGCTGTACGGTGAGGGCGGCACGTGGAACCTCGCCTACTCCTTCGACTGCGACGGCGACGACGACATCGAGCTCTTCGTCCGGAGGCAGTCTCCGAGACAGGGTGCGCAGCGCCGCCGAGTGTGTCCTTCCTGTTCTGGAGTCGGCGGGTTCGACTCCCGCCCCCGGCCCGGCCCAGCCCCCTGACTGTTCTCCTTGTTCTCTTTCTCTGCAGGGGGGGCGGCCCGCTTCTGCTCGGGCGCGTACTCCTACTGCCGCGGCTGCCGAGCCGACCTGCGCCCTGTGCTGCGGCCGTCCTTCCACCTGTCGCTGCTCACGCTGGCGTGCTGCAGGCTGGCCAACCTGGCCCTGACCGTGCTGCTGCCCGCGCTGGCGCTGGCCACCCTGGGCGACCGGGCACGCGTGCACATTGTACGTGAGCGGGCCGAGCGGGTCTTCCCCACACCGGATCTTCAATTCTCGAATAATTTGAATTTCCCCTCCCATCGATGGCGCAGATGGCGGCGATCCCGTCCGTGGCCGGGCTGGGGGCCATGGTGTTCGGGCTGACAGTGCTCTGGGAGTCGGCGGCCGAGGCCAGCGTCGGCGCCCCCGCGGACACGGGCCGGCCCCGCTCCCGGAGGAGGCTCCTCGGCGCGTTGTCCGGCGAGGCCGCCGTGGGCTTTGTCCGTGAGTACCACACGCCTGGGGTTCGAGCACCTCGCCGATGTTGTCTCATGTTTGTGTTGGTGTCCCAGTGCTGTGGTCGGGGTCGGGGCGCTCGCAGTGGTGGCTCATGCTGGGCAGCTTCCTGGCCGGCTACGGCAGCAGCGGCGCGGCCTGGGCGCAGCACTCCGCCACCAGGGAGGCCATGGGTGGCGCCACCTCCTACCGGGCCCAGCCCCTGCTGAGCGTCGCCACCGGGCTGGCCACAGCTCTCTTGCCCCTGCTCTGTGGTCAGTTCACTCCCTTCCTTTCTTTGTTGCATTATTTATTATTTAACTGGCACGCGCGCGCATGTGTGTGAATGTGCGCGCATGCATGACAATGCGTGACAGTCAGCGCATTTTTCTATATATATATATATTCTTTTTTTTAAATACTGTCTCAATTCAGCTCAGATAATTTTTTGGTCTCTTTGCGTCAGCCTTTCACTTGGGTTTGAAACCCAACTGGAGGATGTGTTTTCTTGTTTTCTTTCACTGATCACCAATACAAAAAACTGATTGTAGGATCCGTGCTTATTGTTTCAGATCTAGAGTTAACCAGCTGTATGGCAATCCTGAGTGGTGTGTACACTGCGCTGTCAGTGTTTTGGCTTCTGCAACCTTATTTGGCCAAGTTTTGCTAGGGCATCTCGTTGTACATAAGTAAAGAAGAAGGCAGGACCATTTTATCAATAAAATATTTTATTAAAATTGAAGTCTTCAAATCCAGTCCTTGTCAATTCAGAACAAGTACTATACACGAACAAAGCTAAAAGCCAGTTACACTGAATACAGGTGCTGATACAAGTTCTAGTATTTGTAACAAGAAAAATATACTTCTTTTTTATGAACAAGCTCTTTTCTCCTCTCAACACAAGAAAAATGTGATATGGACGGAGGGTATAACAACAAAGCAAAGATGTTGCTTCTTCACAGTTTCCCTAACAATCTATAATCATAATACTTTCTCTCATAAGGACTTCTAGCTTTGGTACACTAGCCCCAATGTTATGGGATGTGCAATCTACCTCATTGTAAACTAGTAAAAAGTGCATTAAGGTAGTAATGACTTAGATCCTGAATCACATACATCATGGTGCTTTAAGTATAAAAGGTATCTGCATGACAAAAAAAAAAATAATAATCAGTCAAAACTACTGTAAACAAAAACCTGACATTTTCTATTAAGTTGGATGCTTCATGCATGTAAGTAGGTAAAATAAAAACAAGAAATATAGCAGATAGCTTAAAAATTAATCTAATATTTTCATAAATATTACTTTTGCTAGCTTATCTTCATGGTTAATTTTAGCAAGAGATTCATCTCATGCTGGGAATGATTACTATCACACTACAGCGTGTCCATCACAACCACACGCAACAAATGTACATCGAAGACACTGCGCTTGATAGGAGGATTGCTCCAATTTCATGACACGGATAGTTAATTTATATCACACATGAGAGAGACATTCCAAGGAAGCAAGTACAAATTAATAAATGCTGGTGTGTGCCATCATATCTAGCACATAGGGTCCATATTATGCCAAATTGCTAGCCTGTCTTCACACTTGGTGGGAATTAGCGTAGCACTCTTACCAACGGACAAAGAACTCTATTTACTTCTACCCCCAGCTCTTTTCAGTAAATGGCTACGTTTGCCCAAAATTAGGGCATAGGAAATAGTAATAATGGAAACTCCTTTGGAAAAACATATTATGCAAGAAAAGGGTTACCAAGAAATGAAATTGGTCCTTTCCTTTTCAACTAAGTAGATCATTTATCTCTGAAGCAGATAAAGGTTTGGTTGGAGTGACAGCTTGTGAAAGAGAATTAGGGAGAGACATCTGTGTGGGTGACATCAAATTGTTCATCATACTTCCAGGGGGAACAGCTGGTCTCTGTGCTGGGCTTGTTGCTGCAATGGACCATCCATTGCTTACATTTCCAGCAGGCAAAGGCATGGAGGCAGGGAATACTGAGGTAACATTGTTGTTGGATAGGCCTGACCACTGATTGCCAGAGAGCATGGCATTAGGAGTGGCAGCTCCACCAAAGGGCAGGGCAGGCGTAGGCGTACTCTGGAATGCTCCAAATGTGCTGCTTGGACTTGTTGGGGAGGTAATCTGCTTGGGTTGGTTCCATGTTGGTACTGGTGTGTTCATCATCTTCAGCTGGTTTTCCATCAAGGTTGATGTCAGATCTTTTGCTTGGGGCTTGCTGGCTGTGGGAGCAGAGGCTGGAATGATAGGGTTCTGTGCCTGTAATCTCATTTGAGCTTCTTGTTGGCTTGCAATCCTAAAAAAATATTGAACAGTTGATTATTTGTCCTGACATTCACAAGAAGAAAAAAAAGAATACTGTGAGAACTAAACTAGGTTTACCTCTGTTTGTCCTGAATACTCAGGGAGCCTGAAGAGCTACTGTTGTGAAGGCTCGTAATGGATCCTGAGGTATGGGACTTGGGCATTTGCTGTCCACAAGTTTCTCCAGAAGTGAAGTCATCAAGGCCCAAGCTTGAAAACATTTGGTCTAATTCTGATTTTGGCTGAGCAGCAGCAACCAGCTGTGAGCCTGAGTAAGATGCCATATTTTGCTGCATGGAGCTAAAACGAAATGCACAGTTTTGAAATAACATATGAAGCATAAATTATGGACTTCATTAGATATGACTTGTGTGACAAACACCTTGTCTGCTGTTGGACTGAATTCAGTTGTTCCAGCTTTGTACGATGTTCTGATTCCACTCTTGCAACCATATCTTTGAGAAGGGTCACAAGTGCATTAAACTGAGCAAGGGTTAAACCATTTTCTATGCAGAGTGGCATGAGGAATGGAATGATTTTGGTTGCCATGACTTCTTTAGTGATGCCAAGTTTTTTGTGGGTGAGAGCTAGCTTGTATATCCCTGAAGCAGAAAAAGAATGTGAGTGTGTTTGTAATAAAATGAAACAGCACAAAACGAGTATCAGTGATCAGTGCATGAAGAAACAGCTCACCAAGAATTCCCATAAGAACAGCTGGCTCTCTTGATGGTATCTGTGGTAAGAATGGAAGAACTTCATCCAGAACAAGCCACTTGTCTAAATGTTCCAGGAGCTTTCCAAGACAGACAAGGCAGTTTACACGAACCTAAGAACAAAGGAATAGAAATGTTGATTCTTCTAACCATAATTTGTTTTTTAAATGACTCAGGACACTCACAGAAAGGTAGGAAGTGTTAATACAGAGACGCTTGATGCGAGGAAGAAGAGCGTTCTTCATGGCTGGGTAATCGAGCAGGCTTGCAAATGTTGGGAGAACACTCAGACATAATTCCTGGATTTGCTGGGCGTCAGACTCCAGGGCTCGGTACAGCATGGGAAGTACATCAGTTTTGACATCATCTGCGGGGGTGAGTTGCAGAAGCAGCTCCATCTTCTGCATGAATATGAGAAGTACCTGTGAACACATATGAAAGAATTATTAAGCTGCCCTCAACACGGTGAACAACAGCGAAAAACTGATGGTTACCTGGATAGGTTCTTGGATTTTCATGACTGGCTTCAAACCAGGAAGGATTTTTTGGCAGTACTCCTCCTTAGAGCATTTCTCAGCCATTAACAAGACATTAGGTAACACAAATGGAACCATAGTGGGATTTACAAATTCTTTGCTGAGACAAGGCAAGATCCTGTGGGTACACAGAAAATAGAAACACTTACAACCCTTTCAGAAGAGTTAATGAGGATCACAAGATTTCCTAGCTATCCACAGACCTGTTTAAACAAACTCTGTGAGGTAGTTTGTTGATGACATCAGGGAGACCTTTGTAAAATTGGGATTTTTGAAGATTATCCCACTGAAAGAGTGAATCTAGATAGTTCAGAGTTTTGACACCAACATCTTCAAAATAATTTATCTATTAAAGGTAAAAAAAAACAAGAGATTAGGATGATATTTTGAAGTTATAAAAACAGGATTAGCTTTAGGAATCACCAAACAACCTTAATAAACTGATGAGCATCAGCCCTCACTTCTGGAGTACTGTTAAGCATCAGTTTCACTATATCTCTAAGACCCTCTGAAACACACAGAAGTTTGGACGCAGGTATCTGCTTCATCTGAAAAAATAATTGGAATTTTCTTTCATTCATAGTTATACTTTGTATTTTTGTATCTTTTCAAGATAACAAAATGTTGTATTTACATTCTGAACATTCCTTTTGAAGGTCTTAAAATCGCCATTACAGGCATACCATGGCTGGCCTTCATTGTGTACTGCATAAATAGTCATGCCCAGGGAAAACATGTCGCTTGCAGGAGAATGAGTCAAGGTCAGACCACACTCAGGGGCAAGGTAATCCAAATTTGGCTGTGATATGGGATGGCCACATTGCTCATATTCTGTGAAAGGCCAATGAGGCTACCAAGAAACAAAAGAGGAAATATTACAATGAGAGTATAATGTAAGCAAACTTGCAGCAACAATCAAAAAGGAATTAAGTAACAATGAGCACCCAGCAACAATCTAAAATTGAAAGACCCCAGTTGTTTCTTCCTAAATTTAATTCATTATCATGGGCAGGAATGCCTACATTAACTTTTACATGTGGTATTACAACGAACATCGTGGTCAAGCTCCTGTGACAACTATTGCAAAACGAGCTGGGACAACGTGGCGCAAAATGACACCTCAAGAGAAAGATCGCTTTATGGACAGAAATTTTTATCCTAAAGGGAAAATACCATTGCACATCATAAAGAAACAGAAGATACCTAATGGACACAACATTTCAAAGGCAACGTATAAAAGAATAATAAAATCTAAACGTAATCTGCATGCAGCAAAAACAATGAAGTCCACACCAGAAAGGAAAGTAAGTAAGTGAAACAGGAAAATATTTATTGACTTATTTTTATGATAAAAATTAAACTGCCCAGATAACAAGTGTGGTATTACTGATTTGTTGGTATTGGTTAAAGGGAATACGGAAAAGGAGACAACGGAAGCAGAATTGAAAGAAGAAACAAGTCCAGACAAATCAAAGCAAAAGGTTAAGAAGGAGACTCGAAAGGAGAGCAGCAAAGACGAAGTTACAAAGGGAGAAGAAGAAGAAGAAGAAGAGGAATCTAATGAGATAATTGCACGCCGTAAAAGCATTCAGAAATGGATGGATGAAAATCACTACAGCTAAGAGATTTTTCCAAATTAGAAGTCAGACAAGCATTAAAGATAACTTACACGTCCATCTGATTGTTCTTGGTTCAGAACACAAAAGTCAAAACCAAATATTTTCCATGCTCCTTGATGATTAACAACGATTGATTCCAAACATATGTTATGGTGTAGGAGTTTTACATCATTATGTAGGAAAGCTAGTCCTTCTCCAATCTTAAATGGGAAAAAAAAGTCAATTCTTCACAGCAACAATTAAATACTTTATAAAAACTATCTTTCTAGGATGTACAACTAACCTGGAGAAGTCCATATTTGATTTCTAGATCATACAGTTTAAAATTGTGAAGGTACTTTGGTGGAGGTGATGGCATGTTTTCAGTTTGACCCATAAGATTAGCTAAGCTTGCAAATACTGGTTCAGTAGCAAAAGCAAGGCTTTCCCTGAAAAATGTAGTTGAAGACTGATATAAGTGTCTAATAAGAATCTGCAAAAGATCAGAAATTTAAAAAATTACAGACCTTGATTCTTCCATAGAATGTTGCACAGTGAGAATTTGAGGATGTCTCAGTCTAGTTAACTGAGCAACACCACGCTTAAGTGTTTCTAGAATGACGTCTCTGTCAGCCCTTGGAAATCTTTCAAGGTGTCTTTTTTCAAACACAAATATAGCGGCTTCTTGTTTAGTTGACTTTTTATACCCTTGGTATACTTTCCATAATAAGCCTGTAAAAGTAAAATGAGTGTCAGAATTATTGTGAACAAGAAAGACAATGGAAAATGTCATAGAACCTACTTACCAGGTCCAGCACTTGCAATGTGATTAGTAACTTCAAATTCTCGTGTGACGGGATTTCCAGGAAGCACACCAGAAAGTGATGATACAGTGCTGCTCACAGTGGACCGAAATTTGTTTACAATGTCCATGGTGAATGTGAATGCTGTAAAAAAGTATCACCGGAGTGTTATAAGAATTCGAAAGGAAAGGAGGAATCCAGCAGCCCAGTTGAAATTTAAATGAGATTGCAAAAGTACTGTCAATGACAGTTGGACAGTTCCAAACACAAACACCGAGGCTGTCACTTTGAGAAAGTCCTAGCAGTAATTGGGTTAAACGAACATAAATAATTGGGATAAGGACTTACCACAGACAGCAAAGTAAAATTAATAACTAAATTGAAAACCGTGATCATTGAGTTGAAGGTTAGAACCCATCGGCCGTTCACGTATCATTCCACAGACCTTGAAGTATATGTGGTGAACTCCCTGGTCTAAGCAATCTTAATTTCGTTAGACGAGAAGGAAACTCCTGAACATTTCACAACAAAACAGCAAGACAGATGCTGTACGCCTACTTCGGCACCTTCTGCTGCCAGATGACAAACCACCACCACGACGAACAAACTATCAGCTACCCCCACCTCGTCTAGAGGTCTGCTGCTCGTGTTTGCCGCGAATTTGAGAACTGCGGTGCAGTCCTTTAACATTGATAGTGTTGCCCATGCGTGCATGAAGCTCTGCTTAATTTTTTTCCCATTACTGAAATTTTCGCTGACCACACGGGTAACTGTTTGTTTTGGTAACAGTGGTAACAGCGGTCCCATCAAGTTCTTTAATATGGTGGAAATTGTATGCAGATGTCTTGTTGCACTCTTGATTTTTAAAGTTGAAGTGTATATCTGAAATTATAAGTGTCTTTCTTATGAGATTATCTCTTTTTCCATCACAGTTTAAAATGTTTTTATTTCAACTGACATTTTTGTACCTTATGTGTTCCTTGCAGCATCTGCAGGGTGTCCTAGACCAAGTCCTATGCAATCTCATGTTGCTATCATCCAGCACGCTCTTTCTGTCCCGGAAAACATGAGGGGAATAATGGCTAGCTGGAAAGGTGGCACAGAAGCTGGGTAAAAATAAGTTTGATTCTACTCAAGTACCAATAACAGACAGCTCAATTTATGTTAGGCTGTGTACAGAAAGAGAAACAGATGGGTATATAAATTTACTGAAAAATGAAAGGTCCACAGGAATAGATGATGCTTCTATTCAAACATTTAAATTCTGTAAACAAGACATTATAAAGCTGCTAATCTATACTTGTAATCAAAGTCTGGAAACTGGCATCTTTCTAAATGGGCTTAAGAAAACAGTAATTAAACCCCACTATAAGATGAAAGGGAAGGGACAAATTGGAAAGCCATAGACCGATAACACTAATTCTGTGCATTTCAAAAATCACAAAGAAGGCTGCTATACTAGTGCTAGCAGTATTTCTTGAGGAAGGCCTACAATTGTGTTGATCATGCCATTATATTAGAAATTTGGACAGATATGGGATTAGGGGTAGTTTATGTAAGCTAATAGAATCATACCTATCCGAAAGGACTCAGGAAAGTGAAATAGTTGAAACGATAAACGGTCACCAAAATAAATTTTTATCAGAGGGGAAGATTTAATACAGTGTACCACAGATTTGATAGTAGGCCCTTTCTTGTTTATAATCTATGTAAATTGTATTCAGAAACTATTATGAGATTTGGGTGGAAATTCAGTCATATATGTGGACGACACCAACGTTTGAATTATGGGTGAGGACCTTGAAGAAATCAAACTGGGGGCCCAAAAGTCTTAATAGAAATACGGAAAGTGTTCTCTTCTTTGAATTGGGATCTAAATTGGGGAAAAACAGTTTATACTATTTTTAATACTAATGAAAAGATATTGCCACTAATAAAAGGCACAATGCAGAAAGAAGGTCGAGACATCATTCCTGGGTATAAATATTAATAATCTAAAATGGAATAACCATGGTGAAAATCTTATTAAAAGTCTTAACAAGGCCCTCATTGTTCTGACGCAGATGAATCAGTCTCTCTACAGACATGACCTGGTAAGGGTATTTTATGCCTTCTTTCATTCTTTACTTTCATATGGAGCAATTAGGTGGGTGGGCAAAAGACAAAATAAAGATTTGAACAAGCAAATTTTAAGAGACCAATTAAAAAAAAAACCATTAGAATTTTGAATCAAAGCAAACTGAACAGGTATACCTGCAGAGGAGCTTTTAAAAACCTTGGTGGTATTATGATATAAATATATCGGTTACTATCAAACATTTTTATTTTCAAAAAGTACTTAGCCAAGGAAACAAATGCCAAAACTCATGAACAGACTTTCAAACTTCAAACAACAAGAAACAGGTACCCAATACCTCAAACAAAATTTTTACTGTACCGCAACCATTGCACAAAAATGTGCATCAGCTGAAAAAAAGAATTGATTTTAAGTCAAACCCCCAGCAAGGTTTTGAGCCTTGCATCGCGCCGTTCACTCTTCAAAGTATCCACAACTTAATCAAGTAGTAGAAACTTATCCAAGCAACCAAGGCGCCGTGTTCACCATTACAACGCATGGGGGTGGAAAACTCTGCTGTCATACCTGCCTAGAATCGAACCAGGGGCTCAGAAAATTGCTCTCTGAGAAGGACCACCCTCTGTGGTATGACAGCCCTGAAAAGAGAAAACCATGATTAACACGTCACAACTCACACTGACTCGTGATTGATTCAAGGGGCTCTAGCTTCTCCCTGGCGAGGGTTGGCTTAAGTGAAAGTGACCCTTGTTTTTTTGTCTACTTCTAGTTTTACAATAGTAGACAACTCAATTTGGCGACACGAAATTTTGCTAGCTATTTCCTACTGCGCCCAAGGAGGCAAGCTAGGTGCAGTCGTTAAAAGTTTTTTTTTTTACGTGGAAAACTTTTTCCCCAGGAGGCCTATTCAAAAACCACGTAACCTGCCTAAAGACCTGGCTAACAGTTGCTGAATTTTTGGGCATACGAAAGGAGGAGATGCATGTAACAGCATTAAATGCAAGTGTAACAGATATCCAACTGCTGTATAGCAATTCATATAAGTGCTTCAGAGGTATTCAGAGGTATGCTGGGAGGTGGGGGGAGGGAATACCATACACATGACAACTTCTTTTCTGTGCGAGAAGCGAACCCCTCCATCGCTACTTGCTGGCTCAGACATTGCTGCGCTTTTACGTCTTGTGGTTCTACTGATTAACTTTCATTTTTTATTGCCCAACAGTTCCACGCTGGGCAGTACTCCGGTGAGGAGTTTGCGCGGGCCCTGGCCGCGGTGGGGCCGGCGCCCGAGCAGTTCACCAGCGCCGACTGGCTGGCGGTGGCAAGCCACCTCACCTCCGGAGGGCAGGCAGGGTTGAGGCGACTGGCCCTCAACGCCCTCTAGGAGTAAAATAAGTCACTACGTTTTGGACTTCCCTGTGAACGAGCGGCCGGGGGGAGGTGTAGGAGGGAATACCATACATATGACAACTTTTTTCCTGTGCGAGAAGCGAACCCCTCCATCGCTACTTGCTGGCTCAGACATTGCTGCGCTTTTACGTCTTGTGGTTCCACTGATTAACTTTGAGGATTGCAAGAAACTGAAGCTCTTAAAGGCTGAACGGGCCAAAACCAACAGGCTGCAAGAGGAGGTGGAGGCCAAAACAAAGGAGCTGGAGGTAAGAACCTGTGGTGTACATAAGGTTCAAATAAAATGTCAGTCTTGTTCTGTTCACCGAACGTGTTTAACACTGGTACTTTCGATCGGAGGTTGCTCGGGCCCTGGCCGCAGTAGGGCCGGCGCCCGAGCAGTTCACGACGGCCGACTTTCTCAAGCTATGCGCAATCTCTCATAGCTCTGCATCAAGAGATGAAAATTTTCAAGAATCACAACAAGCCCATAACCCGTTTTCATTTCCTCTTTTCTTTAAACGACCTTTCCTACATCGTTTTTTTCTTTTGGATAAAATATTTGAATTTCAAATGCCATCAACTATAAGAGATGACAGAAACTACAAAAGTACCGACTAGTACTGTAATACTTGAAATTCGCTTCGGTACCCCTTCCGCCCCCTTGTCCTCCCGCCCCCCTTCCCTTCACCTTCGTCCCGACCGAAACCGTGTTTACTAAACTGAAAGTTAACGTCTTCTTCATAAATCGTTAGTAGTTGAGTGAAACTGTTGACTAACAACTAAGTTTGCGCTAGACTTCAGATGTGTACATTTTTACTGTCCGCTCCTATGCTGCAACGTAAATTTTGTGCAGCTGTTGCTCTGAGTGTTGGATGTATCATACTTTCATAACCTTTCCACTGTTCGGATGACATCTTTTAAAAATATTAATTTTGTCGCCGATTGTTGTTGTTTGCTACGAGTTCTTCATGGCTCACTAAGGGCTCACTTCTTGCTTCACTGTTCTCTCTCTTTCTCTCCATGTAATCACCCTACTAAAATTTACACAGCTCTCTTACTAGTATTTTGGACTTGAAATTTGCTTTGTTAAACAGCTTTTTAAATGATATTTTATGTTGTTCCAGATTATTTCCCTGTATTATCAACATGAGTAGTTCCGAACCACCTCCGGGACCTTCATTGTGGCCACCTTGGCCAGAAAACAAGAGACGACGGATGTTTGAAGAGGAGGAAGATGATGACGACAATGATGATGATGGATCTGAAGAGGAAAATGAATTTGTTGATGTGGAAGATGTTAATGATGAGTCTTCTGACACCTCTGATACCAGTGGTGAAAGTGGTGAAAGTGAAGATGAGGTATGTACAAAGCTGAATTTAAGAGAGAAGGAAAGGAAAAGTTTTTAGGGTTGTATTAAAGTGTCTTACTGCTGTTTCAGGACACTACTTATATAAACCGTCTTCCTGATGAAGTCCTCCTACTGATATTTCAGTACCTGGACCCCTACACTCTGGCTAATGATGCTAGCCATGTATGCAAACGTTGGCACCAGCTCGCATGGGATGAGTCTCCATGGCGTACAATGCATCTGCTGCTAGATGGACCAGAAGCAAAGGAAGTTTTGTTGAAGGCACCAGCTCTACGGCGGCTGAGTGTGCACTCCTATGGTGGCTATGAGCCTCTCCTTAAATGCACCACCCGCATTTTTGAGCTAGTGATTACTTATCGACGGCTTTTTGATGAGCCAGAACCTGTTCCGCCTCAAGAGGAAAGCCGCTTTGGATATTCAGAAGTTCTTCCACGATTCTCTGAAAGTCTTGAGCGATTATCTGTGGAAGTAGAAGTAACGGAAGAGGAGTTTAAAGTTATTGATGATAACCTTGATCTAAAAGAGCTGCGAATTGTATCAAACAATCTTCAAAGTTTCCAAGTTTCTATCAGACCTCGACGCAGATACCTGGAATATGCTCACTTTGAAAAGGATGGTATGCTCTGCCACCTTCCTCGGTCATTACTAATAATACATGGCCCACATTTACGTACTTTAGTTGGCAGAGTCGATGAGGCTGCAGCTCAGGTGCTCGCAAGCTGTGAATGGTTAGAAGCAGCAGATTTAGATTTGCCATCCGTTTCTAGTATAAGATCCATGGATGGCTTGCACTATCTCCACACGCTAAGAGTCAGCTTCAGGGCAGAAATGGAAGAGGAAGATAGAACAGAGTGGCGTGAAGAGGATCGTGTGGGACCCATTTTGCCTCACTTTTCTCAAAGACTCTTGCGCCTTTCTATCTACCAGTTGCCCACAACATATGTCATACCAGAATCCTTTGTAGATATTCTCAGTCGCTACAAAGATCACTTAGAAAGTCTTGAAATTGGCAGAGTCAACTTTAGAAGCAACTACCATGGCATCCAGGTATCCAATATCTTCATATTGCACTAAAGTTTTTTCATTTTCAAATGGGTTTTACATAATGATTGTTTTTACATATTTTTCTAGGTCATGAGGGTTATTGATCAGATGTCTAACCTTCGATTATTGGTTATGGGGTCATTAGGATGGCCAGCCTACCCTCTTGGTCTGAAGCGCCTTGAAGTGCTCAAGGCTGACATGTTTAGCGACTGGGTCTCATCCGTCCTTGAATCTAGCAATAAAACATTAAAGAAAGTCATGGTTGATGACATACCAGAAATTGTTGCTGAACATTACCTCTCGTACTGTGAAAACTTAGATGAGTGCATAATAACATTCTCAGCACTTCAACACTTGAATAATATGGAGCATCTGCAGAATCTCACACTTCAGATACCAGAAGAGGTTGATGAAGATCTATTTGACCAGTGTTCCCCTATTCTCTCAAGGATAACATACCTTCAGGCCGAGGGAAAGGGTAGTGACAAGGACTATGACCAGCTCATGCTGCTTGGAGACCGCTGCACTGCCCTCAAAAGACTGACTCTCCGTGGCTGGGGGCGGGATGCAGGTCGAGGCGCATGGATGCGCAGCTTCCGGAATGTGGAGTGGCTCACTTTAGACTTTACATTCCAATTTCGTCGCTCGCTTTTACTAAGACTAGTAATGGGTGCTATGCCTAAATTAAGAGTGCTGTGCTTTGAAGACCAAGAGGTAAGTGGAGTTTTAAAAAATCCTGCTAAAATTTGTGTAAGCTGGGTTTGAGAAATCCAATTTCTAATTATTTTATTGTAATTTTTTCCAGGGGGAGTATGGAACTATATCAGATTTGGAAAAGCTTCAAATATTGCGCCCTAACATTCGCATTGAAGGAAGCTGGAAAGAAAGTCCGCCATTAGATTATAACAATTTACATTTTTGGCCACAGTATTAGAAATTGTCAATCTGTAAATTGGAACTGAATTTTGTGATAGTAGCTGTAATGTATTATATTGAATTAGGACTGAAAATCTAACTGTACATTGAAGTCATCTTCTAAGCACCTCTAGTGCCATGTGCAGTGCATTGTGTATATGTATAGATATACATACCTGCTTACAAATTTTGTGGACTGGAACACAGTTGTATTTAAATTCAATCTTTCTATATGAAGTTTTATCTCTGTTTATTTATGATTTGTTACTGACGTATGAAAGATGTCTCATCTTCCTCTGAATAAAAACTGCAGGATTATTATGGCATATCAACATTGTTAAAGTAACATTTGTTTTGTTTTGGTTGTATTTTGTGTACCAAACTACATTACCTCTTGTTCTTTTGCCTATTTCAGTTAACATGGTGTCTTTCAGATTGAAGTAGAAAATTTATTTCGGAATTAATTCAGTTGAAGGAACATGTTCAAAAGAGTCGTTGTTTTTATTTGTGTGTTAGATTTTATTTTGTTTGTTTACAACAAAAAATCATGTCCGCCACTCTTTGGTCATGTCTCTGCTCGCAAGTTATTCGTATTAAGATATTGCCACTCACACAATATGAACGTCTTTATTGCTAGCAGTTGACGATTTATATTTCTTTATCATTGTTTTGAAATTTTTATCTCACCTCTATTTGTAGCTTGTAGATGTGTAACTAGCATATACCTGAGTCCTAAGTTGTTTTATTGGTTGTCATTGTGCCTGTTCTTGATGACGGATTTGTCCGCAGATCCTCCATTTTCAAATTACACCTTTGTTTTTATTATGTGACATTTAGTACCTGGTAGTGCTCTCCTTCCATTTCACGATTACAAGCTTAGTCACAGAAATATTGTGAGAAAAGCATGACAAAGTCAAATAATGATGTTTTAATGAAATTATGTATTTTTTGCTGTGACTGTGCTGTGATTGTGACAATTCAATTCGTATGTCGCACCAGGTCAGAAAGTTCAAAAAATGTATTTCAAGCACACAACAACAAATTAATGGAAGTTTACAAATTTGAGTAGAGAAATTATTGTAAAGTTTTTTTGCTCTGGATTCAAACATGATTCCTAATGCAGTGTATTTAGGTATCCTGTTATTGTATTTTCTATTGATTTGTTACTTAAGTAGTGTGTAGTATTGAAGATATCCTCATAGTTTTCTTAATGTTTTGCTCTTAAAGGCATGTAAATCATGTATTTACTGCTCGTTAAACTTTTCTTTAGTCACCAGTGTACCAACCCAATGTACACTATCCATAACCATTACCAACTTTGTTAGTAGCTTAGGATACTTTATAGTAGCTTCTCTGACTTTATGCTTCTAGTTTGAGGGTGTAGCACTATAATGAAAGGTTCATCTTCTCAGAACATCTGAAATCTCAATGAGGTTGTGGTCGTCATCCTTTGGTTTCCCAATCTTGCCTGCGTAAGGCATTTGCTATTTACACATATATCATGCTATGCATGTAATGTCTGTCAGTGTTTCAGAAGCTGACTAAATAAACTTTTTATTAAACTTGCTGTCTCCTGACTAATCTTTTAAATGGGAGAATTGAACTGAAGACGCTGACCTCCAGGCAAATTTTTCTCTTCATCTTTGGTTTTATTAACAGGATTGAACACATTTCCATTCAAGTTTTAAGAACTTTTGCTGTATTTACAGATAGAACACTCCTAAATGACAGACCCTTTTCTCTGTGATTTTATTGGATATGTTTCCAGCGACAGCCGGAGGCCAGGCAAACCTATCATTGCCTTCGAATCGAAATTATAATCCCGACTTTTCCAAAATAGACCGGGCAAAACTAACATTACCTAGGCAATGTGAGGTTTACCCGGCCTCCGGTCATTACCTGTAACAGATATTTGCCATTTTCAGAATCTGCTTCAAAACAAACTTACAATTGAATTATTAAATTGAAGAGAAAACAATGATGGGACATAAGGCAGGCTTAAGGACCATAATTAAACCACAGGGTATAGAAGATCTTAGAGATGATGCTCTGTTGGCAATTAAGGGAAACATACGATTTTTAACATGTTCATTTTACAGCTTCATTCAGGTGTGGGTTGCAGATTTCAAAAAATGACGATATAGAATTCAAAAGGCACAAGTATATGATGACAACAACAAGGTAGATAACACACAAAAACGCCAATATAATTTTGCACACATACTTTGTTAGAGTTGCTTAGTTGCTTAAGAAGCATCAAAAGTATTGCTACAATACACGAGATTCACCGTGATGAATCCTACAACCGAAATTATGAAAATAAAAGCATATTTTGAAAGATTCTAAAATTGTGACACAAAAATCCCCTGCAATTTGTCTTGCCAGGATAATTCCAATAGAATAGAATAGAAATGACAAACAACAAGTTATTTTTCTCTCTTTCTTGTTTTTGAGGGGTTCAAATTCTAGTCGGCTGTCAAACAAAAATTGTGGCCACGGGACCTGCATGAAGTCCTGCAGTGTAGGCAAGGGTTAGCGAGGGTGAAGTTTTGATGCAAGACACTCGATGAGGGGATGCCGCGCCTGGAGGGTAGGCAATAGCCGGTCCCCCAGTGCACCGCTGCGCCTAGGGCTGCCTACCCTCACGGCGGTTCGGATGTAGACAAAGAAACGGAATCATCGTCGTTTTGAAAATATAAAGTTTAAAAAATATTTATTCCCGCTGAAATGGAATTGGAAGACGAGAAGCCCATCCCGTCCGCTCTCCCACTAGCGTGCAGGACCATATTGAAAGGGGCTTGGCGCCAAAGTTTTGATTTCTGTGAGCTCAGAAGTAAAGGATCTACTACCATTGTCGAAGGGCTGGGCTAGGATGGAGGTAAAGCCTTGCGGAGCCAGCGTACGCCGCGTCTAGGGTGTCTAGCGTAATCAGACTCGGATAGAAAAATACAGGTGGTGCGATATGTACAACCATGGTGGGGAGTGGCCGGGGCGGGGCTGTTTGTGGGAATGGAAGACGAGATTGGTGTTTTGTGCCATTGTGCCAGAAAAGGCGAGGAGAGAGAGAGAGAGAGAGAGAGAGAGAGAGAGAGAGAGAGAGAGAGAGAGAGAGAGAGAGAGACGTTGTACGGTCCGGAGGAAGGAGTTGGGGAGGGGGGGAGGCGCAGGAAAGATGTCGGATTTTGGGAGGGGAGGTTCGCAGAGTGTTCATGAATTCCGTGGTAAACTTTCAGAGATACAGCGTCTCCAGGGCGAAAATAAACGTCGTACTACTTACCTACGGGGAAGGGGACACACACACACACAGACAGACAGACAGACCGGCTCCCGACTGCTGCTGCACGGCAAACACGTGACTCCATATCTGAGGCGTCCATACTCCCCGTCAAGAGGTCGTCGTAACGCACGCAGAAAAATGATTAGTTGCCCGAACTGATTTGTTTGTTGATTACGGGACAAAGCAATAACTTTTGTTGCGGGAGCAAAACGCAATTTTTCTGCATTTTACTCACGAAACTTTTGTTGTTGTTGGTAAAACGAAATGTTAGTTATCTCAACTGAATTCATTGATTGTCCCGAAATCGAAAAAAATTAATTGGGTTGACTTGCAAAACAGTTTGACTGGTTGTTGCCGTGTTGGGCGTGGCGGCGGTGGCCGGCTGCAGGCCGGGCAGGTCTGGTCTACAGTACACTAGCACAAAGGAGCCCAGCCCGGAGACCGGGAGCTCCACTAGGCTACATGATCAGGTTGGTTGGTGACTCTGAGTGGAAACGATCCCATACGAATTGACTTACATCTTAGAATACGATATAGGGGGAGGCGGACGTTGATTTTTTTTTTCAACACACAAAGGAAGAAAAAGAAAAAAACTAGAATGTACAAAGATTGGTTAATACCAAAATGAAGAGAATGTTTCGGGAAAAAGTCCAAATTTTTATGGAGCTTATCAAGTACTCTCCATTCGTTTTCTTCTTTTTTTTCGGGGTACACTTGATGTGATATGAGTTGCATGGCATCAGTTAGCAGTCAGACATTTCCATAGTTTCAACCAAGTGATATGTATCTTTCAGCAACTGAAGAAATACTTAATCTCGATTCTATTAGTCTCGGGCCAGAAATCCACCGTAGTATGTAGTAGTACCTTCGTATGAGAATCACTGCCGTTGACGTTGTGCGGCTGCCGCGCTCATGGCAACATGGCAACGCTCCACCAGCCCCGAAGGAGAAGGAACACTACTGATTTTGATTGACATTCGCATTGCGCTTCCTCCTCTCCAGCTTCCCACTCTTACCGAGTTATTGCTCTGATTACTCTAATTATTACTGAACCAGACTGAACCAAAGTTTCGGTGGATTGTCACAGCAGTCTTACGGATTCACAAACATGCCGCTGGCACTGCCACAGCCTGCGTTAGGCGAGTCTCGTTCGGGCAGTGCCCGATTTGTCCAGTTTCACCATGGAGTTGGCCAGCTCCGGGTGCCTCGGGACGTGCCGGAGCCCGGAGCCGATTCCGGGGCCGTATTCGGAGCCGAGTCCGGAGCCGTAATCGGGGCCGAGCCCGGATGTGAATTCGGACCCGAATGCGGAACCAAGTCCGGACCCAAATCCGGTGCCAAGACCGGAACCTATCCCGGTGCTTCCGGAGCCAAGCCCGGAACCAATACCGGAAGTGATGCCGGAGGTCATCCCGGAGTTGATCCCGGAAGTGATGCCGGTAGTGATGCCGGAAGTGATGCCGGAGGTGGTCCCGGGGGCGAGCCCGGGTGCAATGCCAGGGCCGGTGTGGCCGTAGCGCAGTGCAAGGCCGTAGTAGTAGGGGTCGACGCTCTGGCCGAGGCCCTGGAGGCCGGGGTCTTGGCTGAGGCCTTGGCTAAAACCTAAGCCCTGGCTGAGGCCCTGGTTGTAGCTCTGGCTGTAGCCCTGGCCCTGGCTGATGCTGTAGCTCTGGCTGTAGCCCTGGCTGGGACTGATGCTGTAGCCCTGGTAGGGTTGGGCCCAGGAGCCGCTACCGCCGCCGCCGCCGCTGCCGGGGTACGGTCGGAAGCCCTTGGACGCCGGGTACCACGACTCGCCGGGCCGCCCGGGGTAGCTGCGGGCAGAGCAAAGCACAGCAGAGCAATGGTCAGCATCCTAGACAGGCGGAGGGCGGAGCCAAGCGGAGCGCCTGCCACCGGCCGGGTAGGCCAGCCCGCACGACACCCGTGCGTGCCGGTCTGCCTACCCTGCGGTGCCTGCGGTGCCCGCGGTGCCTGCGGGCGCCCTACCTCTGCATGTGCTTCTGGCCGGGCTGGGGCTCCCTCAAGGGCTCCCGGAGCTCCCGGAGCTCCCGCCGCTGGAGCACCGACCCACTCCGGGAGGCCCGCTCCCACTCCTCCAGCAGCGGCTGCAGTCTCGCCTCCTCTCGCAGCTTCTCAGCCTCGTCCTCTGGGTCCAGCTCCGGGCCCTGCAGCACCGCCCACAAATCAGGCCACCCGAAAATATGTAAGGTACCGAAAGAATGTCCGCCGCTTGAATCCCATACTCACACTCTCCACCTTCATGTCCAGCACTCTGAAAAAGTCTTGCTGGCTTGCGGACACCTCGCTGAAACAAAAGAAAACAAGGATGCAAAAGATGCCTATTGAACCATCGCGGAGGGTAAATGAAAATGAAATAAATAAATAAAAACAAATCCGACGGCGATGACTGACATTTGGGGGACGTAGTTGTGTGGCAGGAGGGGCGAGCTCTGGGCACCGTCATCCGCGTCCTGGTCCTCATCCTTGACGACGTCCTTCACCTCCTCGTCGACGTGCGGGGGCGCGGCCTCGTCGCCATCGTCGTCAGAACCCGCGTCCGAACCTAAGGACAGACCCCACAATCATTTTTTATAAAAATATATTTCCGTAATAACATCATAAACTGTTAGAAAACGAAACAATTATTCGCGCAGTGGTCAACGGCAACCCTGATCGCCACGACCAAACGGCTGACCAGACCCTCTGGCGGAGCGCGCCTTGCGCTGCCCGAGAGACAGCGGCAAACGGGACGAGGGTCCTGACCAGGCCCAGCGCGAGGACAGAGCGCTCAGCGCGAGGACAGAGCGCCCAGCGCGAGGACAGAGCGCTCAGCGCGAGGACAGAGCGCCCAGCGCGAGGACAGAGCGCTCAGCGCGAGGACAGAGCGCTCAGCGCGAGGACAGAGCGCTCAGCGCGAGGACAGAGCGCTCAGCGAGGACAGAGCGCTCAGCGCGAGGACAGAGCGCTCAGCGCGAGGACAGAGCGCTCAGCGCGAGGACAGAGCGCTCAGCGCGAGGACAGAGCGCCCAGCGCGAGGACAGAGCGCTCAGCGCGAGGACAGAGCGCTCAGCGCGAGGACAGAGCGCTCAGCGCGAGGACAGAGCGCTCAGCGCGAGGACAGAGCGCTCAGCGCGAGGACAGAGCGCTCAGCGCGAGGACAGAGCGCTCAGCGCGAGGACAGAGCGCCCAGCGCGAGGACAGAGCGCTCAGCGCGAGCCAACGGTTCTACCTTGGCAATGGCCCACAAGGCACAAACGACCGGTTTCCATTGAGTGGCATTTTCTTGTGCGTTGCACAAACACTCACGAACACCGAAGATGGCGGGCGCCTCCAGGATGGCACTTCCCTTAACACGGGGGCATGGGTATGCCTCGCTAGGGCCGGGAGAGGTAGGGTATCTTTTTCCGCTAATTCCTCCATTGTGTGAATTGTGTGACTGTGTGAGCGCGGGACGCGAGATTGATTTATTCTTATTATGATATTCACAAATATTCACGATATTCCTCAATATTCAAGGGAGTGGTTTACCCTTCGACCCATTGAGAAGGCTCTGCAGAAATTTGATAGAAACTGGACAACAAGAACAATTCAAGAACGGCCCTGATAAAAACACAATAACAAAAAAAAAAAAAATACCGAGCGTGCGAGCGACTTGAATGGGCACAACCGTCGAAATCGGAGCTGCGAACAGAAATATTTACTTAGCTTCACCATTTATAAATCTCGAATTCCCACAACTTCCGTCGCGCCGCGACCCCAGGCCTTGCTAGCTGAGAGCATCATAACGGTTGAAATAAAAAAGGAATCCCGCTCGCACGAAAGTACCGAGGCACGAAGTTAGCGGCAGAAGTTGTGGGCACAGCACTTTCGGCAGACACGCTCTCTCTGTCTCCGTCGCACAGTGTTGCAGGGCACCACACAGAAGCCCCGCCCCTTTCTCTCTCTCGCTCTGTCTCTGTCTGTCTGTCTGTCTGTCTCTGTCTGTCTGTCTGTCTGTCTCTGTCTGTCTCTCTCTGTCTCTCTCTCTCTCTCTCTCTCCCCCCCCTTCCCCACAGCGTTCACAAACCACGTGATCCGTCTTCGACTCCTTATGGTTATGGTTGTGAGAGTAGTGCTGCTGCAGCAAACTGTCGTTGGCGCGGGTTTGAGACTCCCTGGGAGTGCAAGGCTCGGTGGGTTCGATTCCCGCAGGCGGTTCCAGCAACTCAATTCACTGAGTGTTTTTTTCGCAAATTACTCTTGGACACGGGTCAGTTGGTTCCTGGACGATCCGAGGAAAGGTTCCTTGGGAAGTCCGGCCAGTCCAGCGGAGGGAAACGCATCAGCGTCGTTCATTATTAATTCCGGCTTCTTATAGAGAGAGAGAGAGAGAGAGAGAGAGAGAGAGAGAGAGAGAGAGAGAGAGAGAGAGAGAGAGAGAGAGAGAGAGAGAGAGAGAGAGAGAGAGAGAGAGAGAGAGAGGGGGGGGGCGGTCGTCCTTTATCAGACGAGAAGAGACGTCTCTCCAACGGCCCGACTGCCTCACGTCAAAGGCAACAAGTTTTTCGGACGGGGGAGGGAGGGGGTGTACTGTGTGCGCGTTGACTCCAAAAGTACCCTCCACTAGCCCAGCCCGGCCCGGGCCAGCCCCTGCTGCTGCGCCTCCGTGCCGGAGCGTGAAGCCCTTACAGCCGCCCCCGGCCGCCCCCAGCCGCCCCAGCCGCCCCCAGCCGCCCCCGGCCGCCCCCAGCCGCCCCAGCCGCCCCCGGCCGCCCTCGGCCACACAAGCCTGAGACGTCTGGGGTCTGAGTACACCACTGAGCGGGGGGGGGGGGGGGGGGTCCGGTGGGGCTTCGTGGGGCCCGGTGGGGCTTGACGGGGCCCTGGTGGGGCAGGCTCGGAGGCCCGGCAGGCCAGCAGAGCCACTCTGCCGCGTTGCCAGTAAGGGGGAAAGGGGAGGGGGAGGCATCCGCGCTGGAGCCGAGGGGCTGTACAGATGGGGGGGGGGGGGGGGGCTCCGTACCACACAGCCAATCGATATCAGGAGCCGGGGGGACCGAGTGGGAGGGAGGGGGGGGGGGGCGAGTACTGGGATTGCAAGTGGGGAGAGATAGCATGTGAGTGATAACAGTGCGAGAGTGAGTGACGGAAAGGGAGAACGACAGAGACAGAAGAAATGAAGAAAAAAGAAAGAGAGAGAGAGGGGGAGGGGGAGAACAGAGAGAGAGAGAGAGAGAGAGAGAGAGAGAGAGAGAGAGAGAGAGAGAGAGAGAGAGAGAGAGAGAGAGAGAGAGAGAGAGAGAGAGAGAGAGAGAGAGAGAGAGAGAGAGAGAGGCTCATGGCACCCCTGTCATCCTGGCCTACTGATCCCCGCGCTGTGGAGGCTTGGCCGTGGAGGGCTCCGGCCAGGCGGTCATCCATTAGTCACGTGACGTAATGAGGCACGAGGGGAGGGGGGGGGGGACATTTCCCGGGATGCCCCCCTCTGACCTCTCCGGCAGACCGCGCGTGTTGGAAGTCATGCTGGAAATGAATTTCCGTCGATGAATCGTCGATTCATTCCTGACGGGGGAATGTGCCTGGGCCGGTGGGAGCACTTGTCGCCCGGGCCTGGCCTGGCTCCCGGGGAGGGTGGAGGCCTGGGGAGTGGCAGCCCCCTCCCAGCAGCTCTGGGGCGTCGTGAGGTCCCCCGCTCCACCCCGCCCCGCCTCACCTGGTCTCACCTGGCCCACAGACTGCGGCCCTGCGGACCGCACCGCACCGAACCAGGGCGGCAAATTGGAATTGCATTAAGACGCCAGTACAAAGGCTGACTTACGCCAACATGCCGCTTGTTGAATATTCAGGCAGGCGTGTCAGCCAGGCGTGGGCGGGGGCCTTCGTACAGGTGTCTGTGGGCGGGGAGCCCGAGCCAAGAGCCCCGAGCCCCGAGCCCCGAGCCAGCAGCGGCCGTGAGCCCGAGACAGCGGGGAGCCCCTGCAGTCGGCGGGGTAGGCAGCCCGCCGCTCCCGCACGCGAGAGGGTTGCCTACCTGTCAGGCTGTCGGCGGAGAGCGGCGCGCTGCGGTAGCGCTGCGGTAGCGCTGCGGAGGGGGCACGGAGTAACTCAGGGGCCGTCAGCAAACGACGGGGGCCTAATTTGTGTACAGCCCCCCGGATGAAGAGTAGCGAGGCGGTCGCTGATAAGCATTTAGGAAACGCAAAGGGCGAGTGAAGCCCCTGGGCCCTCGGCCTGTGCCGGGCCTCTGCGGGCGCTGTCACGCATTGGCAACCACTTGGAAGGGTGTATTTATAACCCGAAAGGCCGCCAAAGGCAGCGGGCCGGAAGTGGGTGGGTGGCGTGCCGTGGCGTGGCGCGCCGTGGCGCGGCGTGTCGTGATCGAAGAGCGCAGTGTGGTGTCAGGCCGTGCTATCAGTTTGTTGATACCCCCACCCCTGCGCACACCTGTGTACAACCCGAATCACCCACCCACCCGACCCCCGGCCGGGACTCGAACCCGCGGCCTCCGCGGTCCCGGGGTCCGGCGGCGCGCGCGCTGCCCACTACGCTGCCCGCTTACCCGAGTTGTTGGACTGCGGCCTGCCCCTCCACCTGATGATGCTGCTGGGCCCGCAGCCCATGGTGAGGCCTGCAGCGCCTGCAGCTGCGGCGGCCGGTTAGCCACCGCATGGTCACATGGTCACCTCGCCACCATCACCGTCCGGGTCGGGTCCCCGGGGTCCCCTGGGCCCGGGTCGGGGCGCCCTGGTCACCTGTTGCCGCGCCTGCTGTTGCTACTGTCATCGGCGGCCTCGGCGCGGCCACCGCCCAACCTGCGGCCGGGGCGGGTCCTCGGCCGGGTACCATCCTGGCGCCGACGGCCGACGGGGAGGTGCTCGCGCGGTCGTCGGCCTGTTGAATGGCCCGTGGCTTGGCGTCACTGCTCTCGGAGCTGGCACCGCGCCCGCTGCGTTGCGGTACGCTGGCGGGGGCTGTCCTGGACGGAGGGCAGCAGGCGCAGCAGGGCTGGGGGGCCGGAGCCGAGCAGGGCGGCAGCAGGGCGGCAGCAGGGCCACGGCAGACGCAGGCGGCGCAGGCGGCGCAGGGCCCCCGCTGGCGGCCGCTGGCCACGTGCCCCTGGCAGGTCGAAACGCACCCGACGGTGGCGCTACGCAGACTGGGCGGACGCGCGGCGAACTAGGGGCTGGCGGGCGCGGCACGGGCCGCGGTGAAGCCTCCCCCCCCCCCCCCTTTTCCCCTTTTCGACCCCAACCCTCTGCCCCGTTTATAACGCCTGGCTGTCCTCGTGATTTTCACACCCTTGTCAGCCGTCGCTTCTCGCTACGCCCGTGGGAATGGCCGGGGGGCTGGGCTGGGCTCTCCCCGAGGGCTTTCCGGTCAAGTCGGGGCCCCGGCACTGTCAATGAAACCATAATCATCATCATTTTTTAAAACTCAGATGATGGTTTAGCATTCGTTTAATATAATGATCAATACTTATCGTGTCGCGATATATTGGTAAATAGTACATGTAAGTGATCCTAAGTGATCCTTTTGTTGAATGATGGTCATTACCTGGGTTTCACTTTCATTTACAGTGGCCCGCACCTCAGCAGCCCCCGGCAGCCCCCGGCAGCCCCCGGCAGCCCCCGGCAGCCCCGGCAGCCCCCGGCAGCCCCCGGCAGCCCCCGGCAGCCCCCGGCAGCCCCCGGCAGCCCCCGGCAGCCCCCGGGCCCGGCAGGGCCAGACACCACACCAGTCCCCACGATTTTTTGATTTTGTTGGCCAATAAAATAACTCTAAAAAAAAAGAGGCACGCTCTGATCATGGTTCCTAGCGGGGAAAATCAAACCAACAATTTCATTTTGAAAACGGAAATAATTCATTGAAAAGTCTGCATTTTACTTTTTAAAATTGGTTCGGATCTTCGAAGCCGTGCGGTAAAATCTTTCGGATTCCTGCCTCGATGCTCCAGAAAGCTGATGTCAGCGCAGCGTCTGTCGCTTGGAGGGAGTTGGTGGTACTCTGGGCTGTGGCTGTGGCCCCCTGTGGGCCCTGCCCCGCGGGGTACATCCAGACCCAAGCGGTGCCGTGGGTCGTAGCGCCCTCTGGCGGGGACGGCTGGAACGACGACGGGGGGTCCTCACTCACAGCGAAACGCCCCCCGACTTCCCCCCCCCCCCCCCATCACTATCCAGCACCAGCACCGGAAGGACTCTAAGGGTGCATCCGCCTTCGAAGGCATATATCGACGAGCCCCGTCAGCCCTCAGCAAGGCCCCTATTCAAACTGAATGACCGGGTTTGCAGGCTCTTCAGTATCCGCCCACTTGTGATAGAGCACTCCGGAGAAGCTCAAAACGGAAGTAAGAAGTCGTAACGAAGAGGAAGAACGCAGGGGAAGTATGAGTGTAAATCACTCGCTTCAAAGCACGTTATTACCTACTTTACCCAGCGCTCTTCTTTATGCATCCTTTTGACTTACTTCCGTTTCAGAGTACTCTATTGCCGCAAAGAAGCTGCCATTGTAAAGCGAAATGAAGCCCCGGCCAGATTATGTTTTTTGTTTCATTCATTATGCTTTTTTGTGTACTGGAAAGCGTTGAAAATTAGGAGCCCTCTTTGGCAGTGGAGGGATGTACGGCAGCGCCATAGCGAATCGATTTAGTGTCCGGTGCTGTCATGAAATGACGAGAATGTCCATTCTTTCTCCGTGGTGGCGGTGAAAACAATGCGTACAATGTGTGTAAAGGGCGGCACGTGCGCCCCCCCCCCTTCCCCGCCCTTTTTTCGCCAACAGGAGAGGACAAGGGTAGACACCGTGAGTTGGCCGATTGGAGTTTTAAGCCTTAGCCGGCCAGATGCACGCAGCGTCTAAAATCCTCCCCCTCCCCCTCACTTTTGTGCCTTCGTCAATTCTTCATAGAAGGAAAGTTTAGCTTTTTCCCGAGTGTCCTGCCCACAATTCCCATTCGGCAGCGGACTCGTGCGGTAATCTGTTGATCCCATGCAGGACATATAAAGGATGCCTGGGCCGCCAGTAAAAATGCAGCCCCCATGCGGCTGCCCTGGTTTATTTTTTTCGTACTGTGAAAGTGTGTTTATGGTCCTCCCTGGCACCTGTCCTGACAGTTCTGGCTTACAATTCACTGTGCTGTGGTCTTTCGCTTTTACCTGTGCCCTTTCGTTAACTGGGTGTCCAGGGCCAATATTGGATTTGTCGGGAGAATAAAGTGTAGCCTCGGGTGTTTTCATTATTTCTTTTAATACGGCTTCGTACCGACAATGACAGACGATGGAAACATTTGTCGAGACGCACACCATGAAGGGAGTCACTAAAATCGACAAAATAATAAATAACTACAGAATGGACATATGTGGATGAGATTTACGACACATGAAAAGGAGTGAAATGTAGAAATAAATTAAATTACAAAAAAAATATGGCTACTTGATAATCCTACAATCAGCCTCTTCATTAAAAACAATTCTCAATTAGGGAATCTAAGGCGAGACTGAATTCCACACCGAAGCAAGCGCTACTACGCCTTGAGGAACTTAAAACCATTAAGTACAAACGCCGCGAGAGAGGCCATCATCTATTTACAAAGTGAGCTAAAGAACCACGAATGGTGCGTAGGCACTACTTGCACTCATTTCGGTTTCACGTGCAGAAAAATAAATCACTGTTGCACAACACTTCCCTGTGTCACACAACACACATACGTATGCCGAGATAGGCAGAAAGAAAAGGAGAACAAAATGTCTGCACATGAAACTCAAGAAAAAATAAATGCAAAAGAATGACATAATACTGATCACATTGAAACTAATTTAAGTACACAGTTTGCACGAAAACAATACATTTAAGTACAGGCAACACGAAAACATGAAAAGAATGACCAATCTTACAATGAAAATCATAAATAAAAACAATAAGTTACAAGACCATAAATTATAGGAACGAGAGCTTTGTGACTTTGCACGCAAATCAACTTCTAAAGGCGGGCAGCGAAATGTGTTTCGAGCTGAGGCTGGAGCCTGATCCAGCTGGCTAACAGCAGCACACGGTGCCCGGCCAGGAAGCCTCAAGTCTGCGTGGACAGTAAAACTAACACAACCTTCTGGACGAAATCCATCGTCATGACCTTACTTCTATATACGTTCGGCTGGGAAAGCGAGGTAGGGAGGAATAAAAAAAGTTCTTTCTGCGAAATGCTTTTCACCAACCAATAGGGAGCGGTCATGTACAGCGCGTGAGGTGCGGAAAGCAGAGTTGTCAGGGCTACAGCCGTGGCTACAGCGAGTGGCGGCCGGAAATAAAGATGCTAGTTTGAATTTTGGCGCCGGTGCGGCTGGCGGAATGCTGGCGGCCAATGGGCGCCGTCCTCACTCGCGGCCAATGGCGAAGCGGTGGCCTTATTGCCCTGAATTCTTTGAGCACAAAAGCGCCCGATGGCTGCAGAAGGCGTCAGCACTGTCGTCACTCCGTGACCGGTCGGTTGAACGCCTGCGAAAAAAGAAATAAAAAAAAAAATTGGTTAGATAGGAGAATTTTTAAAAAAGAAAAAAAAGTTTTCAGCTTTGTCGCGCTTCTCACCGATTGCGGCAGCGGTCTTTCTCGTTCGAACGCGTAACGCTGGCCGTCGCTCGGGTTAGCGACCAGCTCGTCGTACACGTCCTGCACGTCGTCCTGGGCCTGCTGGGCCTCCAGGATCCTCTCCAGGATAGTCGCCTCGTTCGAGGACGGCGCCGACCTCCGTTTGCGGCCACTGGAGGGAAAAAGAAAGAAAACGAGGTCGTGAGGCCGACGGTCGACAGGAGCGCGCGCATTTCAAAAATGGCGGCGTTGGGATCGAGTTATTCGCACTGTGAAAGGGGAAAAGAGGAGAGAGAGAGAGAGAGAGAGAGAGAGAGAGAGAAGAGACAGAGAGAGAGAGAGAGAGAGAGAGAGAGAGATGGCTGGTGCATCCCTGGGGCCGGCAGGGCCCCACATACCGCACCACGTCTGCACACACACACACACACACACACACACACACACACACACACACACACGCACACACTCACAACGCACACACACGCACGCACACCGAGGCACCACCGCAGCAAAGAGGTATCATTCCACTCACCCGGAAACTCATACGCCGCCACTTTTCGCATTTCGCTGCTCTCGAGGGGGGTTAAAAGAAAAAGCCGCAAGAAAGGGAGAAGAAAGCCGTGCGATATTGCGAGCCGCCTCTGTGTGCGACCTCAGACGTGTGGTGCCTCTCGAATCAAAATGGGAATGTTGGTCTGTCTCTCTCACTCACACCTGCGGTAGCTGTGCGCCCGCTCTCTCTCCCCCCACCCCAGTTTCACATTGCTTTTGACGCTATAATTGTACTTACTACTCGTTGGGGTTGATGCGGCCGAAGCCCACAGGCACCGTCACCAGCTTGCCTCTCAGCTTCTGCAGCGCTATGAGGGCCTCCAGTTCTCCCAGACGCTGGTCCGAAACTCGCTTCTGCCTGCGAAAAATGAATGAAAAAAAAATGGCGTCAGGACGTGGAACTTTTGCAATAATTTTCAAGGAATGAACTCTGTAACGACAGCGGGTTTTACTGGACGCGAGTGATCCCGTGCGGAAGCCGTAAGGCGTGCGGGTCAGCGACACCAATAGTTTCGGCAGCCGTTCCAAATTTTCGATTTTCGATTCGAACTGAGCACTAACTGCAGAAACGTTTTCGGAAAAAAAACGAAAAAAAGAAAAAACAGAAAATTTTTGACGCTTGGTACTCTAAAGCCTCCTCGCCCGGGCAGAGAAACTCAATTCTCTCTCTCTCTTTTTTTTTTAAATAATTGAAAATTGAACAGAATTGTCACAATAATCGTTCGTGATGAGGGGTATACCCTCTGGGTTTCAATCCCAGTGAGAAGAGCGTGTCACGTTGGAGTGTTCCCGCCAGAGAGCGCTATTCAGATGCGCCAAATGAGGCGAGAGAAATGACATAAAAGCATTGAATGTCCGTAGAAAAATGTAAGCGGTGGAGGCAGAGGACACCCATTGTCAGAAATACTCGATACAAGGCAAAGGCGCACATATGGACTGTTGGTTAAGCTGGAGCTGCATTGTGCGTTTGGCAGCGTATGGCAGCTCATTTTCATCCGAGAACGTAACTTTTTGCAATAGCTTGGACAGGCAATATCTTTGAAAACACACGTCGCCCAACTGTTGCGGTCATGTATGCATTTTAAAAGCAGGCTATTGTATAATGTGATTTCGGATTTACTCTGACAAAGTAAGGGCAAACCTAGAGCGCCAAAAGAAGTGAACGATATGCTAACTCAGCGTTAATATCAGTGTTCGCTCACTGAATTAAGATGTTGCTTGTCAAATTCTTGTGCAATACCCTAATCGTTTTGAAAACTTTGAAAATTTTAGAAGACTTGATATCTCAGGCTCGAAAGAACATCAGATTCACAACATTTCTCCGGAACTAACAAACTACAATTTTTAAGAAGAGCATAAATTGTACACGTTTAACAAGTTCAACATTTTACGCACACGTTTTCATAAAAATAAATGCCAGAACTGCCATTTCTGTTCAACTCGTCCTATTTGGCACACGTTTATAGACTTTCGGTAGGACTTCAAACCGCGCAAAATCGACGCGACAAATGCAATGACAGTCTAATGCGTCGTTGACGGGGGCGGTGTCGTTGACGGGGAGGTGTCCTGGACGGCGGCGAACCTCACCTGTGCGGGGGACGTCCGAGGACGGCGGGGGCGGCCAGCATCACCACCAGCACGAGCGCCAGCGCGGCCAGATTTGCGTTTCTCTTCATGATGTTCACTGAGGTAGCGTAATAATCCACAGGGGGTCCACCGGTTGTCGGGGGGTCGGCGACACGAACTCACGCACAGCGGCACACACACATGCACGCGGTCACACACACACACGCACGCTTGCACGGCTCGTCAAAGAGTGTTGTGGCCTCGGGCCGCTGCCGGCGCTTTATACCATCGGCCCCCACCCGCCGCCGCGGCGTGCCGCCCCCGGGTGGGGGCGGGGGCAGGAGAGGGGGGGGGGGGGGGGGACTGAGAAGTCAGATCGCCGGACCGACTGAGTGAGCTGGCGTAAGGCGGTGCCCCTCCGCGTTGGCGCGCTCCGGACTTCATGAATGAACTGCCCCGGGGCCCCCGCAGTCCCCCCCCCCCCGGGGGCCTTGAGGAGGGCGGGGGGCCCGGGGGGCTGCGGGGGCCCGGGGGCCCGCCCCGCCGGCCATTGTTCTGCTACGATCTCTACTCGCTCCGCTTCCAATTGCCAAAACGACGCGGAGACATCCGCCATCGGTACGAGTAGCATATCGGCTCTGAAAAAGGAAAAGGAAAAGGAAAAAGAAAATGGGAGGCCGAAAGAGGAACCGGAAGTACCGGCCACGCGGTGCTGTTGCGGACTTCCCGTCATGCTGGGATGAGAAAGTGGGGGTGTCAGGCAGAGAATCTATATTGATAAGGGACTCCGCTACCTGTCGGGCGACTGGGTGGGTGATAGTGATGATTTTGCAAAAAAGAAAGAAAAAAACATCTAGACTACTAGTATTTGGAAACATTATCATCGTAAATTTGTTTTTCTTAATTACTTGCCAAGGCCAGTGGAACTTTTCGTGTCGTCCACAGAGCACGTCCGTGTCTTCGCCTAGCTACAGAACGACCGCACACGGTGCGAGCGCTGAGCGCCTGCGAATGCTGGGGTAGGCCAGCCCGCACGACACGCGTGCCTGCAGAGGCTGGTGTTGCCTACCCGGCAGGCGTTCATCGCGAGAGCAATACTGTGTGGCCTTCGCGACAATGTCGCGGACCAACTGTTCACAGCGGCACCCTACACGGAGGACCTCATGTACCCATGTAGGATCCTGAACTTGAACCTGAGCGCGCGCGCGCGCGTGTGTGTGTGTGTGTGTGTGTGTGTGTGTGTGTGTGTGAGCGAACATCCTGCAGGAGCTCCACAGCGTCCTCTCCAAGGCCGTTGCGTAATCCTGTGCAACGCGCGTCATACGCCTGACACCCACTCGTGTTTGGGTACCGGTACCGCGTCGGGGGCCGGGCCGGGCAGGTGCCGGGCCTTACCTGGGCCTAGCAAGCCCAGCCCGCCCAGCTCCCCCGCCACGCCCCGCCACGCCCCGCCACGCCCACACCCTACGTCACTCTGCTGGGGCTACATGCCGAGAGGCGTACGAACTCTTTGCGCTTCCACACCACATTCTTGTAATCTCTCCTGCTTAGGATTTCGGGTAAAATCCCACGGGAAGCGCGATTCGGGCAACAATTGTATCAGTTTGGCCAAATTTTGACCAGACGCTTTCAGAAACTTGTTTTGAAGATTTCAAAAATTTGTGATATACATTTTCCTGACGTTTTGTCAGAGAATTCCAAACAAATTTCCTAAAAAACTAAAAAACCAAATAAAAAGAAGATTGTACGCGCGGGCGAGTGTTTTCACGCCGAGTAATCAAACACAACGTGTTAATATTTTGCTTTGCGGATTTTTTCAGGAAAAATTCTGGAAAAACCCAAGCAGGGATACAAATTTTCCTAACGCTTCCTCGGAACTCGGAACTCGAAGAGGCTCTTTCCATTTCAGTGCAGTAGTTGTGCGGACCACGTCCCCATATTATTCCCTATAGGGAAATCTGTTGGCATGCGCGGGGGGTGGGGGGTGGAAAAGAGGGGGGGGGGGGGGGGTGGAAAGGAGGCGGGGGGGGGGGGGGTCCGCACAGCGCCTCCCGTGTTTGTGTTGGAATGCAGGGGTCGGGTCTGTCTCGCAGCCCACCAAAGGCCCAGCCCAACCCAGCGACAAGGCCTAGGGCGGCTGCGGCCCCCGGTGTCGACACACCCCCTTCCCTGCCGATAACACTCCGAGACACAATAGGGAGCTGTATCCGCGGATCTCTCAACTTTTCTAAACCGAACTCCCGTACCAGATTGTTAATAATAACAATAACACCATGTACCGCACGATTGCGACACTCGCGCGATGCAAAAGGCGAGTGCAAAAATAGTTCTTAAAAAAAACAATGGAAAAGGAGGAGGGGGGGAGGAATGGATTGGTCATCATCGCGCAATAACTGCGGGCGTGGGCCGAAGCCGAGCCCCCCTGGGCACCCGTGCGCTCCCCCAGACAGCAGGTGAGCACGCAGGTGATCACACAGGTGATCACACAGGTGAGCACACAGGTGAGCACAGGTGAACACACAGGTGAGCACACAGGTGAGCACAGGTGAGCACAGGTGAGCACAGGTGAGCACACAGGTGAGCACAGGTGAGCACACAGGTGAGCACAGGTGAGCTGCAAGCGCGGGAAACCTCCACCTGTGGTCAATGGCACCGGCCGGGCCGGAGAGGACGGAGGATGCTGACCTGCCAGTCAGCGACCGTAACGGAGTAAGTTATTCTGGTTATTCGTGCCGAGATGAGAGGGGAGGGAGAGGGAGGGGGGGGGGGGGGGGGGGGGGGGGGGGGAGGAGGCGGCGGCGGCGGCAACGGCACCCGTCACACGACGGCTTCTGGAGAAGGGTCATCTTTCGGGGAAGTGAGGTGTTACGCTGGAATCATCTCTCAAGTGGTTGACCCCACAATCGAGCGACGCGACTCTTTCTCCCCTCTCTCTCTCTCTCTCTCTCTCTCTCTCTCTCTCTCTCTCTCTCTCCCTCTCGCTCGCTCGCTTTTGAACGGACAGTACTAATGCGGGGTGTTAACTCCCTGCTCACACATATTGTGCAACAAACTATTTTCGACCAAGATGGTGCTACAGGATTCAATATTCCGAAAAAATCATGCATCATGTGAGAAAGCAAAGGAGCTGCCAATTTCGGAATTTTTCAAACATCCGATGTAATGTTATTTTTTTTTAATTTCGTAGCGGGAATGTTGATTTAGGTTAAGTTGGGTGGTTATGTTAGGTTGCATCATGAACGAGAAAAATCGGCGACCAAACCTGTCTGAATTAAAATTTCCCGCGGTCACTGCGAGCGCGGTGACGTCACGGGGTCATTGGGCGGGGAAGCGCAATGAGGCAACTGAAACAGATGTCGCCGTAGTTTTCACACCCGGCTGCAGGCACCGCCTGTTGCACCACCGATCGGGGCGCGAGAACCGGACGATGCGATAATTTATTAGAGAAATGAGGGGAAAGGGGGAGGGAGGGGGGAGGCGAAACGGAAAGGGAGCAAAACGACGAGGCAGAGAGAAGCGTGCCGTGCTCTTTATCGACAAGACAATAAAAGCGAACTGAAAAGTCAAAAAAAAAAAAGAGAAAACCCAAATTGCTATACATCGGAGCTCGCTCTAGCTAACATCAACCGCGCGCGCGCGCGTATCAAGGTGTGCGGTGATGAGAAATTCAGCATCTCCAACGCAAATTTTTCTTTTCCAAACAGTTCCTTATGAGTGACTAAAAAATTTCGTGGACTAGCATAACTCTTCAAAGCAGCATGATTTCTTTTTGGCAATTCTAAAATGGTTTCGGCCATTTTAAAACGTTTTCCTCTCGGGTTTTTGCCATTTTGAAATGTGTTTCACCATTTTTCGATTACAAAGCTGCGAATTTACAGTGTATAGCTATGGGGATTTTACGGCGCGTTCAGTCACCGCCCGCTGTCGGAACACTGCTCCCTTAGTTTCGCGCGTCGAGTGTTTGAAAGAGATGAGTTTTATGTGAATGGGCTCCACCATGTGGGCCGAGCGCGGGCCCGGGCGGGGGTGGGAGCGACTCAACTCCGTGAACGTGTGCGTCTTTTTGTCGTGCCTTTATCGGAGTAAGCGCGCCGAATTATTGTATTACTCTCTGTCCCACTTCGCCGGACTGTGCCTTACTCTGCCTGTCTGTCTGTCTGTCTGTCTATAGTGGCAGCCAATCAGAGCGTGGCATTCGCGAGCGGAGGGGCGATATTGGCGTAGGTCGTGGGCATGTGTGGTTCACACCAAAGGGTTGTCTGCAGCTCCGCCTAAATTCTCTTTGCCAAGAATAAATCTCTAGAGAGTGCACACACAAATGTAAACGTACAACTTTGTCCATATTTCATGCACATAATTACAAACAGGTACAGCATTCTGTATATATTCTGTACAGAACGATGCAAAAATATGCACGTTCGTAATTTCTGTGTGTGTAATACTGTACATGAGTTGGGTACAAATTTGTTCATTTACATTTAGTCAGTGCTTCGGACATTGGTCGCCGCACGCACCATTCGTCGGGATTCGCTCCGCTCGGCGGTGGTTCGATTGGGTTCAACAGTTTCTCTGTGGGTTTCTTGCCGAACTCGTTCCGCCCTTCACCCTGCTGTGCACAGCGCTGAAGGCCTAAACGGGGGCTGGTGTGCTGTCCGGGGTACTCGTTGTTGTGGAGGGGCTGCAACGGCTGCCAACGGCTGGGTCAAGAGCTGACCGTGCGGTTAGTATCGCAGCAGACGGCTCAGGGGCAGCCCCTCGTGGGGTCCTCGTGGGCCCTCCAGTCTGGGGCGCCTGGCAGGGTAGGCAACCACGACTTCTGCGTGTCGTGCGGGCTGGCCTACCCTCGAACTCGCAGGCGCTCGGCGGCGTCGCGCCGGTCACGTGGTCTAAAAGGCACGATGAGCAGGAAATTCGAATACGAATGTGTGTGTGAGAGAGAGAGAGAGAGAGAGAGAGAGAGAGAGAGAGAGAGAGAGAGAGAGAGAGAGAGAGAGAGAGAGAGAGAGAGAGTGAGTGAGTGACCCGGTTAATGTGTTGGTCGTGTGATCCCACATAGGAGTTCATCCTGCCACAAAAAGAAACACCGTCGAAATCGGGGTGCGCTTTCAGTCGAGCCCCCGCTCTCGATCATTATCACGGTTTTGACCCCGGTTTTGACCCCGGTTTTGACCCCAGATTTGACCCCGGACGTGACATATTTCGTGTCTCTCCGTTGGCGGGCCTGCCTGTGCAGGCGGGAGGCCTGTGGGTAGGCAAGGCAGCCGCCAGCCGCAGTCCCTTGGTCCGACTGCCAGCCGAAGCCTCTGCAGATAGCGTTGTCATCAAAGGCCGTGTGCCAGACTGCTGCCGGCTGGCCACCGCCGGCCACTGCCACAGCGGTCAAAGAGTGCGACCGACTCATTTGTTTTCTCTTTTTCTTCTTTTTTTTTACAATACGGGGAGTGTGTCTGTGCGTAGCGAGCTACGATAGTCTTACTACAGCTTCAATACGGGTGGAAATGGAGGGGGGGGGGGCTTCCGGTGAAATCTACTATTCGTTATCGGGACATTTTCTTCGTTTCGTCTGGAAAATTTTCCATGAAATACGGAGGGTCTGTGATAAACAAGTTAAAATTGCGGAATAAAAATAAAAATTTAAAAGAGAAAAGAAAAACCAGCTAGCAAGCTAGCTAGTAGCAAAGGCAGTCAACAGGCAAATTTTTTAGCAATTTAAAAACCAGGAGAGAAAGAAAAATTGAATATTAACATTTCAAATCTTAGGACTAATGAAATTATGTGAGGTAAAGCATTCAGAATAGCATATACAGATATAAATGATGGTGCAGCCCCAAAACCTCCTGAGAGGTCATTTCGTCCGCGTCTTTCGGTTTCGCATCAAAATTGTCATCTTAAACATTAAGCTTTAGCAACTTTAGCAACAGCTAGGAGTCCCTGACCTAGCCTGTTGTGCGTCACATTTTTCGTCCAATTTTATTTCTCCCACTCACCTAGAGAAACGAATTTCTAATTCAAGTATTCAGTATTCTTAAAGCATTCAAGAATATAATTCTTAATCCAAGAATGTTTCTTGAATTAATTCCTAGATTGGCTTGATTCAGGGAAATATTCTTGAATGCTTTTAGCCTAAGAATCTCTTGGTGCACGCCTTGACACCAACGAACGACAAGTGTTGTCAACACACCCCCCCCCCCCCCCCCCCCCCCCCGACCCGTGCCCTTCCCACCCGACCCCCCTATAGGGTCTGCCCTGCTGCACACCCAGCGCGCCGGCCGGCTCGACTCGGCCTAGCCCGGCGCGCTCGGCTCGCTACCCGACTCGGCACGCCCCCTCCCCTCCCGCCCTCCGCCCGCGTCGCTCCTCTCGGGGCCCAGCTTGGGCTGGCCGGGGCCGCGCTGCCTGCCGCTGCTCGCCGCGTACGGGACGGACGTACAGCGGGCCCTCCCCAGCCTATAAGCTCTCTACTGGGGCTAGGGCGGCTGAAGCTGACGGGCTAGGGACCTAACCCATTTGAGCAAATAATTTCCTCTTAACCTTAGCAGCCTAACCTAACCTTTTCATCTTTACCTTAGCAACCTAACCTAACCTTTTCATCTTAAACTTAGCAACTAATCTAACCTAACGCTTGTAAAAAGCCAGTCAAAGTGACTGCCTTAAAAATGAGACTGAAAATTTCGGAATAGTAAGAACTGAAAACTTGGGTACGAAAAGTGGAAATTCTGTCCCGAATAATGAGATACTACGACCGGAAAGATGGCTGCATTCTGCAAAACTTTTCTATAAGTGGGAGTCGACCGCTATTGCCTCTACTCGACCAGAGAACCAGAGTGTGAACGTACGTTAATCTGCGAAGGCGCGGCCACACGATATAAAACTCCTTTATCTCATCTATGGTGCTGTACGGAACCTTACTCATTACGGGGACATTATTAAATGTCAAGTTCAGCAATAATTTCAGAATCGGATCGTATCATCTGCCAAATAATTAGCCTCGGACTGCCGCGAGTGACCCTCGCGGGGTGTTGAAAACGCGGCACCGCAAGTCTCCGGCTGATGTAAGGCTCGGCGAGGCATCGCTCATCTCAAGAAGCATGTGTGTGTGGGGGGGGATGGGGGGGAGGGGGGGGGGGTGAGAGTAAGAGGGAGGGGAGGGGGACAAACCAGTTCCCGTGAAAGCGTCAGGAACGCTCGCCGACCGCAACGCATCCGAAGAGAACGTTTCGCACGCAGATGTACACATGACATGGCCTTCTGCTGCCACCCTCACTGGTAAGGACCGAAAGTCCTGATCATCACCCGACTTTGACCGATGAGGGTCAAACTTGACGCAGAACTAAGGCCTGTGATTGGAATCAGCTCGGAATCAGCTCGGTGTCAGGATTTTGAAAATGGGGTCACGTCACCTTTTCCGGACGAAAGTGAGGAAGTTAGTGGTGAGCCACACCGCGGCCACCGTAGCCTCACATGTTCCAAATGCCCTACCAGTGAGGGTCATATGTGACCCTATTCCCGGAATCCCGAAGATCAGTCTCACTCGGGTCTGAAATCATAAATGTGGTAGAGACATTTTCAAAGCAGTCTCTTATCGACCAAAATTGGTCGATGCTGATGGCTGATTCGTTCTGAGTGACCGCTGCATAGCCACTCCCCGTCCCGCACAGAGGAGCTTTGGACTTTCCCCTCACCGGCGGTGCAGGGGGGTCATCTCAGCCATTGAACAAGGCCGGAGAAGTACGAGAACTTGTTTGTCGCCATTAATATCGCCAAAAAAACTGTCGCCGCAGAACTAAATCGCTGCGGCCACACTCCATTCAACAAAGAATCAATTGACTGCCAGGTCAGTAACGTATAGTAGTACACACGGAGAGAGCGGCAGCGCCTGCCAGGGTCAGTGGCGACAGAAAAAGTGATCCACGACCACGGGGTCGGTATTTGAACCCGCTATGATCTCGAATCAAGTCAGCGTATCGTGTGGGTTCAAAAACCGGGCCCAAGTGTCAAGTTCAATTATTTGTCCGGTTTGGTAAAGAGGTTATACAGGTTACATACTGAGGGTATGAAACAGGAACGCTAGCCCGTCTGATATTCCTAGTAGTAGTTCCTCACGAGGTGTCAGAGTGTCAGTTGGAGTGACGACTGGTCCCGGAGTCGCCATCGGACAGGTCTCCGGAGCTCCCAGCTGTGTTGAACTCAGACGGCATCGCGGTCCACGTTTCATCAGAAAGAGAGTGAGAGAGAGAGAGAGAGAGAGAGAGAGAGAGAGAGAGAGAGAGAGAGAGAGAGAGAGAGAGAGAGAGAGAGAGAGAGAGAGAGAGAGAGAGAGAGAGAGAGAGACAGAGAGAGAGAGAGAGAGAGAGAGAGAGAGAGAGATAGGGGGAGGCGAGGCAGCGAGAGGGAGACAGAGACAGTGGCGTGCGCGCAGCAGGGCGCATGGTCCGGGCGTGATCCGTCACATGACCGGGGCCGGGGAGTCGTCGCCACGTCTGCCGCGACCGGACCCGACCGACCCGCCGGCCATCCCGCAAGGCGCGCCGACCCGACCAGTTTAAATTCGAACGCACAATGTGACGATAGCGCCGACTGACACGCCGATAAGGCGGATCCCGGCGAATCCCCGTCCCGGACCCGACCGCGGGGGATCGCGATTGACGTCACGGGGGCCGCGGGGGCGGCGGGGGCCTCACACAGCACTGAGCACTACCACACTTTCAGACTTTCAGGCCATACTTATAGGAGCGGCCCAAGGGAGGGGAAAAGTACCACTTTTTGCCTACTTGCGGGCGGAAAAGCGTCACAGGTTACCTACCTTTCAGGTCCGAGGGTTGGGGGTGCGGAGGCGTTTCCCGTGCCCCACTCCCTTCCTTGATCCGCACCTGCATAATTTACTTTCCGGAGGAAATCAAAGCCACCTAACAGAGAAAGCGAGATAGCCCTGAAACCTCCAAAGAAATCTCCGCCCATGACGATTTGGCATCGTTTTACCGACATTCTCATAGCACTGCGTCACTACGAGATATTTCCGTTCTAGAATCCGTACAACTTCTCTGCGAGACTTGTTATTTTTTAAACATCGGGGGGTGTTTTTGCATTTGGTTGCTTTTAATTTGGCGCCCTTTCGGCAGGGTGGTAGTGTTGCAGTGTGGTGGCGCGAGGGCCGCCGTATGGAACCGTATGGCTCGGGTCCGGCCGTGTGTGTGTGTGTGTGTGTGTGTGTGTGTGTGTGTGTGTGTGTGTGTTTGTGTGCGTCGCTCAGCTGTGAGGTTCGCACAGCGCACCCCGGCGGCATCACCTGTCGCAGCCCGACAGAGACCGACAGAGCCCGACAGAGCCCGACAGAGCCCGACAGAGTCAGTGAGTGAGTGACGTCAGAGATTATGGAAAAAGGAAATGAAAGCAGCCCAAAGCCCGCGCGGCGCAGGCCAGCCCTTCATCCCTTTGTTTCATTCCGCTCGATTGTTTCTGTTCATAAAATTGGCAGACGTTGTGTGATGGGAAAGAGGAAGAGGAGGAAGAGGAAGTGTAAATGATCACGTTCGGCAGCTCGCAGCTCGCTGCGGGGGTTGTGCACCACGCCATACGTATCCGGGCGCCGGCTGGCGGCGTACAGTCCCCCCCTACATTGCCTAGGTCGGTGCTTTGAAGGTTCGCGGATGAAGTGATGGGACAGTTCCCCCCCCCCTCCCCCTCCCCCACTCCTTGGCTGGGCTGGGCCACCGCTCTGCGCACATCGCAGCAGGGAAAAAACCTTTAGTTTTGGAGTTCACGGGTTCAAATACCGGCCCAAGCTGGTGTGGTTTTCGGGTATTCGAACCCACGACAGCGACTTTCTCTGACGACAAGGCTGCGCTGGCTGCGCCCGTGCCGGGGCTCCCCGCCCCTCTGGCTGCGGGCCCCGAGGCCAGTTCAGTTTCCCGCCCTAAACAGCCTTGCAGTCCGCGATGTAAGCGGCTGTATGCCGCAGCACCTTCGTGCCGTAACTTTTCTCATCTTAGTTTCCACATGGGAAAACTTTCGCCCTCGGCAGCCGGACGGACGGGCGCTTTCCCTTTTCGCTTTCCCGTGTCGCCAATCCTTGCGGACCAAAATCGCGCGCACTTTCTTTCCTCATTATTATTTTTAAATAAAAAAACTTTCAGAGATTGGGTGCCGATTTCTACGCAGTTTTCGTTGCCTCGTCACGATAATTACGTCGCCCTGGCGATGCTCCTGCCGAAGGTCATGAGATAATTGTCGCGGAATTACACGCCGAGCCCTAAAGCATGGAGACGAAACCGGGTCGAAAAAAAGCCAAACAGTGCTAGAAAAAGAAAATTCAGAAAAAAAGTTGACTTCTATTTTGTTTCAAGCGACTGATTTATAGTAAGTTTTTTTTCCTCAAAGTTTTTACTCAGTTTTGTTTTTTTGTTTCTGCGCCGTCGTGTATCGAACCCGCGTCTTCTCCACCTCCACAAACACATCATTCAGTTCCTGCTGGGCTGGTCGTAGGTCACGTGTCCATGGCAGGTAATGCATACGATTTGCCCCCCGCGAATGCGAAACCCCAGTAGTTTATATGGAAAAGGCTGTCATGGCACCCTTCAGCCCGCGGGCGAGTGGGAGAGAGACAACAACTTTTTTCCCCCGCGCACAGCTATTTTGCGATTTTATTTCTCAGTCTGAGATTTGGTACAGAAATTACTATACTCAGACTCGGGTGGGCAGCGTTGCAGCGTCCAGTTTTCGTCTCGTTGGCTGCGGAATCGGTGTGAGGTGCGGCCAGGGTATACGCGGCCGCCGAGCCTCTCGCTGCGCCAGACGAGTGCGTCCAGGAACACTGATTGTGTCGATAGCGGCTCACACAAGAGTCAAGGGGAGGGCGCATCGCGATGTGCAATGAACTGTGCGGCTGGCGAGGCACTGCCTTGTCACAACTCCTCACAACAGGACTTTGCTGTTGGACGTAACTGGACGGAAAATCGCAACGACAAAAAGGGGGGGGGGAATGTTCAAAATTTCGCGGGCTATTTTAACTTTTTTTTTCAGTTCCTTCTTTTACACGGTGCCGATTGCAGCCCACTGGCGTCCGGACGGCTGGCAGCACGTGCTTATCTGGCCACGAAAATCGCCCAATTTCAGCACTTGTCCCCTTCCTCCCCCTGACACTAATTTGCAACATCAGATGGGGCTTTTATCGTCGGACGGCCGGCCGCCGCGTGGACGAGCATTGAACCGAACACACACAAGTACTCGTGATAGTAGAGAGAGGAAGATACGGGGGAGAGAGGGGAGAGGGAGTGAGAAACGCGATCAGCGAGGAGGCTGTGATTTGGTGAAGCAGGAAAAAAAGAAGGCAAGGCGGTTTGTGATGGATCGGCCGATAAAAATTTTTGCAGTGTGATGATGCCATATATGTCCCGCCATTTCACTAGCCAATCGAATACACCACCGCGCTAATGTGTGATGTATTTCTAGAAAGCTGCACAAAGGAAAAGGAATGAAACGGCGGTGTTTTGGAAGAGGCGCGATGGTGTACTTGGGAGAGATGAGATACGAGATGTTGCGACAGGCAGGACAAACACTTGGGAGTCTTTCCGCTCATGTCAAGCGGTGGCTCGTTACAGAAAAGTACTCTCTGTCCCTGACGAGTTTTCCATCCCCGTGTCACGGTACGGAAGGCCATCTGCTGTCCGGCTAAATATTCCGTTAGTAATGAATCACCGAACCGAATGTCAATCGATATTTGTCATACGCATCGACGGATCGATACGAGGTCGATCAAAAAATCGATACTTGGGCGCTGCGCTCGGCCAGATCTGGGCGGGACGGCGTTGTTTCCAAACACCAGACGGCTTTTAATCTTTAAACCAAACCGCGGCCGCGGCCCGCCGACACATCCCCGCGGCCCAGGGCACCCACCATCTCCGCGAGTTTATCGATACGCCCCAGCGAAAGTGAGACGACAAATAACACCGATGGCACAGCGGCTGGGCGACAGAGAGGCAAGGTGGGTGGCCTGGCTGCCTTGTGTGTGAGAGAGTGAGCGCACCATTGTGCGTACGTGCCGCCGACGGCCCCGGCTTGACCTCGGCTCCCCGGGGCCGGGCGGGGCGGCCTGACTGCCGGCCTGACGCACTCGCTGAGATCACTATCGCAATGCTTCTATCTTTCGCCGCGTCCGGGGTTGGACCTCACCTGAACAGCCCCTAGCTACTGCGGTCGGGCGGGGGTGGCTGCCGTGGGTGCCCGTATGAGGCAAAGCCTCGCCCCCCCCCCCCCCCCCCGCCCGGACCCCCCGCAGAGCCCAACACAAAGGGAAGCAAGTCCTCGAAGGACACGCGGGGGCGGCGCGGCTGCATGCGCGGTGTGGTGTGTGGTGTCCCCGCAGTGGTCGTGCACAGCGCGGCCAGAACGTTCTAACTAGATCACAACACTCCACACTCTCTTGTCACGGACGCCGCCGCACCCACACGCATACACACACACACACACACGCACACACACACACACACACACACACACACACGCACGCACACACACATACAGACACACTCACACACGCACACACACACACACACACACACGCACCATCATCGAGATGGCATCGGGGCCCATAATCAGACCGGTCGCGGCGGCCGGTTCAATGCTTTTGACATAATAGATAACCGCAATAATTTTCCGGGTCCGTCGTGTGCCATCGCATCTCCCCCCCGCCTCCCTCCCTTCCGCCCCTGCCCGCCCCTCCCCCCGCCGCTCCCCCCGCCCCGCCACGCGACCAAGCAGCACCGGCTGCGGTGGAAGATCCCCGACAAAACTGCGTCGCTAGAACGCAACAGTGGCAGCCCTCCCTGATAGCCGGCGGAGGCTGTGGAGCCTAAGCCGGGGAGGTCTTCTGGGCCGACCGCTGCTCTAGCGGCTGCTGCGCAGCCCTCCGAAAGGGACTCCGACACCCCCTAGACGTCCCCTAGACACCTCCTAGACAGCGCCCAGACACCTCGCCGAGACATCCCCATACCCCCTACAGCCAGTCTCCAGACACCTTTATATCCCCCATCAGATAACTCATAGACAGCCCCGAGACATGTCCTTGACAACTCCCGGACACCTCCTAGACAGCCCTTAGACATTTCCTAGACCACCCTCCAGCCACAGACAGTCCCTAGACACCTCCTAGACAGCCCCCCGCAAGCCCCGACATCTAGACAGCCCAGACACCTCCTAGACAACCCCCGCACACCACTAGACACCCTATACACATCCTAGGCGGCCCGGGGACACCTCCTAGACAGCCCTCCGGCAGCCCTCACGCTCGCTATCGCATATCGCCGCGCTGACCGCTGCGGGTGTGTCGGATGCGACGCAGCAGCGATGGCACTACTTTGGAGGTCGCCTATCATCACACACGTCCACTTTGATTAGCTTCGGTCGGCCGATCGCTCGGGGTGACAGAAGAGCGGGAAGCCAAGAGGTCGGCGATCAGAATCAGCAGCCGCTGGCCGCCCGCGGCCGAGCCCCCGGGAGGTAGGCAGCACACCTACGCGCGGCGCACCGGCGCATTGCGTGCCTGCCTACCCTGCCGATGGCAGGGGCCTCGGTCCACACAAACTACACCCAGAAAATCGGTTTCTTGATTCAAACAAACTTTGGGTCAAGGTAATTTTTTCCCTTGAATCGATGGAGGCGCATTTTGATGTAAGGTAATTTTTTTATTGTATGAAGGAAAATTCCTTAAAATTAAAGGAACTATTATTTCATTGTCCCCCCACGAAGGACGGCGTCTTTGAATGAAGGAAAAGGTTTTCTGAGTGTAACGCGGCCGCGGACTCCACCGCGAAAGCAAATAATCATTTATTATCATCTTATTTTGATTTGAGTCTGTAGAGCGCGTCGCTGTTAGGACGAAAATTCGCGAAAGACCCCTTCCCAATCGCGGGGGCACACCGCGTATATTTGCGTGGAGCGTTCACCTTCAAGGGTCAGCCCAGCCCGCGTCCTTGAGTGTATCGCATGTCTTAATGTGTCTGGGCCCCGCCGGGGCCCGCCGGGACCCGTAGAGGCCCCCGCAGCGTGGCAATTGGTTTTCATCATTTGCGTTTTGCTCCCTTTTCCCGCGCCGTGTCGCGATAAAGAATTGTCATCGCCGGGCTACATTGTTACACGACTGCAGCCTCCCTATCAGTCCATCCGAACACAATAAGCGCCGGTTTGTTGATTACAAAAGTTTGTTGGGTAAAAAGCAGGCGGGGGTGCGGGTCGAACCCACGACCCGCCACTCCACATGTCAACGTTCCAAGCCACTCAGCCAAAGAGACTTGTAGGAAGAGGTGTGGCACCGTTCGTTCATACTGCCGAATGCCGTCCGAGAATTCGCTTCAGCACGCGCGCTTGATTAGCATGAGCGGATGAGTCCACGTCCTCTCCGACAAGTCTCTATGGCCGAGTGGCTTCGAGCATTGACATGTGGAGAGGCGAATCGTGGGTTCGACCCGCACTCCCGCCTGCTTTTTACCCAACAGTCAAACTTTTATCGGTATTCTGTTGTAGGTTTGTCGTTAATTCAAAGTAAAAGTGGTCCGTTTTATGGCATAAAAACGACAAAACTACTATCGATGGACGACAAATGCGCTTGTCGTACGTTTGTCGTTATTTTGAAGTAATAGCATGTCGTTGTTTTGTCGTAATTTAGTCGTCCGAAAAACTGCAAATGGACGACAAATTTACAGACCACCGTTCCACACGGTGCGAAAACATCGGACAGAACGGCTCAGGTTCGCTTACTTTCGCGCCAGGTCACACCAGTCACACAACGCACACAAGATCACGCCACAATCTAAACTCGTCGGTGACTCAGATCGGACCCCTCTTTATTTTTCTCTCTTACTCGCAGTGTAATGCGTGCATGTAGACCTAGACGCCACCGTTATCGGCCTTCTACTGCCAATAACGAGGTGCATCCAGTTACGCACACTATCGCGTCAGCGAACACGATAACCCGGCCATGGTGACGCGTGGTCCGTGCAGAGTAGTACGCCAAAAGTGGCCCCCTCCCCGCGGGATGGGTCAGCCAGGGCACCATTTCCGTGGGAAGCTCGACCTCACAAGTTCCCGTCGATCGTATGTATCTTAAGGATGATGCCCCGCTCTGAGAACATGATGCAATTGGGGCGAAAACCCTGTAGCCTGCGGCGCGGCCCGCTATGCTCCGATATCTTGATTCGAGAGGGGGGAAAAAATTACTTATCAAACCTCTTAATTCGCTTCGCACGTCCGTTTCACGTGGCCGCGACTGGCTCAGCCGGGCTCAGCCCAATTTGGAGCGCTTCGCCGCGGGACCCAAATTTGCGTCATCCCGACCCAATTCGCGAGCGCGGAATGGGAAGAAAAAAATGCAGATTCCACCGCCCCCTACGACAGATAAGGACCGAAATGGACGGCACTAGCAGGCGGTGAAAGGCCTGCGGTGAAAGGGGTCGATATCTCGAATTGAACCGTGCCATTTTGATGCCAGTTGGGCGGGATGGTCGGAAGAACGCTTGAAAAAATTATAATTTCAGTCTTCAATCAGAAAAGACCCATATTGCACGACCAATTTTCACAATTTTCACAAAAATAAAAATTATGTTGCTTTTTCTTCTTCTTCTTTTTCGTGCAGTTCGTCTAGACAGCAGGCCCCGGCCGGGGGGCCTCCCTGGGGGAGAGCCGGTGCCGTGGGCTTACCGACTGACGACAGTTTACGCTCCCGCTCCACAGCTCGTCGTTAGCCGGAGCTGAGCTGAGCAGCCGAGCCTTCCGTGCGGCCCGCTGCCTAGCTCACTGCCGCTCACTGCCCCGCATTAACATATTAACACGCTGTGCGTTTTACAGCTGCACCACTGCAAACCCTTGACACAGTTCGCCGCCGCGCGCCCCCGTGCCTCCGGGCGAGAGTTACCGACAGACAGTGCTCGGGTTATTCTGGTAATCCGGGTATTCTAGGTATTCCTGGGCATTTCCGCGGTAAAACGGGTATTCCGAGGTAATCCGCGGCTATCCGACGGAATTTTACGTCGGCAAGTCCGGGGTAATCAATCCAAAGTAATTCGAGCGTAATGTGAAGTAATCCGGAGTAATCGAGGTAACCCAGGGAATCCGGGGGAATCGGGGAAATCCGGGGCAATCCGAGGTAATCCGGGTAATCCGAGGTAATCTGAGGTAATCCGTCTCCATGACATCCTAGGTAATCCACGGTAATCCGGGGTGATCCGGGTGATCCATAACCCGACAGACACAATTTTCAGGAGTCGTTACCCCCCCCCCCCCCCCCGCCTCCAGGTGTCCGTGCCCCCGTGCCCCGGTGCCCCCGAACCCCCGCGCCGACGTCAGCGACATCCTGGCGGCCGTACGCCGTCCCGCCCCGCGGACAACCTGTTGCCGAAACGGCGCCCGCACTCGCAATGGGAATCCCCTTTACCACCCCTCCTCTCTCCTTCCCTCCCGTACCCCCCTCTTCTCAAGGCATGAATCAGAGGTGTGAACTCGTCACACAGCGTCGTGTGATCTCGCGGGGAAGGAGGGGAGGGGAAGAATTTTTGGCGTGTGCCCCAAACCTGTTGATCTGGTTCTATCTTCGGGCGAAAATTGGATCCTTCGCCCTGCTGTCTCCCGGTCGTCTTGGGGGGGGGGGGGGAGACAGAGGCCGCGAGAGACAGGGTCATGCATCCGAAATCACACACCTTCCTCCGTGTGACGTCCACCTTCAACAAAGTCTATAGCGTGCCCGTATTGTTCGTGTACCGAGCTGCCTGTACGCAGTACGGGACGGGCCTCGCACGTCAGCCACCCCCAAGAGTGTTATCCCCTTATCACGGCGCACTTACGCCACTTGTTGACCTCACTGATAGCGGGGGGCAGGTGCGCGCCGCCACCGCGGGCCATTTAGATGTACATGAGGACACGGGCGCGGGACTGTAATCTCATCAGATTCAGAGAGTATCGCATTCCCCCCCCCCCCCTCGCGCTCTCTCTCTCTCTCTCTCTCTCTCTCTCTCTCTCTCTCTCTCTCTCTCTCTCTCTCTCTCTCTCTCTCTCTCTCTCTCTCTCTCTCTCTCTCTCTCTCTCTCTCTCTCTCTCTCTCTCTCTCTCTCTCTCTCTCTCTCTCTCTCTCTCCTCTCTTCCTCTCTCTTTTGAATCCTTTACAGGTGCCAATTAATCCTTTACAGGAGTTCAGTAGAGCGTCGGGCACTTGTTAAGCACAGGGGACGCGCGCACAGAACAATCCGCCAGGATAGAGGGGGAGGGAGAACGAAAAATTTAGAGCAAAATGCTTTCTCTGTCGCTGAGCGCGGGATTAGGGGAGGACACGGCATATTGAGTAACGCTTCATCATCGTCATTTGTTTGTCTCTCGCTTTAGCCGCTCTCTCTCTCTCTCCCCCCCCCCCTTCCCCTTCGTCTCTCTCTCCTCTTCCACCCACCACCCACCCGGTCCCTCTGTCTTTGACCCTCCCCGAGTGGACCACGGAAAGCATCCAGCCGTTTGAGGCGTTTCAGAGAGTATTTGAACCCGAAGACCGAAGCATCCGGAGTCCGGAGTATCGACGAGTACTTTATTTGAGCCCCGAACCATCCTGAGTATTTGAACCCGCAGCACCCAGAGTAGAATCCACGTAGCTTCCCCACAGTTATTTGAGCCCTTACGATCCGGAGTATTTGAACCCGGACCATCCAGATGAGTATTAGAACCGGCCTCTGTCGGTAGGCCTGTCCAGTTGCCCCCCACGTTTGGATTCCGGGTGCTATCAATGAAGTGTAAAGTAAGACGCGGCTACCAGGTTGTAAAAAATAAAATAAAGAAGGAACGTGTCCTTGTATTACGCAAGTCCTTCGTTAAGGCATGTCCAAGGTGAGAAAGGGGAGCTGTCAAATTAGAGAACATTGTGCATGCCTCCCCCGGCCCCGCCCCCCACCCCCTCCCTCTCCGGTGACGTCTTATCTAGGCCCGGACCATGAGGCTCGTGCTACGGTGGTGCCGCCGGAAACGCATCACGCTATTCCAAATGTCATCGGAAAATCCGAGAATTACCTCGAACACAAAAAAATAACACAAAAAAAAAAAAAAAAAAAAACAATTAAAATTGTGGCATTGCGGACGTTGACCGTTCTCTCTCACAATCGCTTATTGAGTATTAATAAGATCGCCTCTCGCACCGTCTCGCTTCTCAGATAATCGCCGAATATTCGGGCCTCGCGAAATGTTTCGGCGAAGCTCTCCATCAGCATCAGGCATTGCGGGAGCGGGTGGCGGTGCGGCGCACGGCCTTCCCGGAAGCACACTGCAGCCGCACCGCCTCACCGCCGACCTATTATTAACATGTCACCTTTTATGTATTCCTTCGCGAAAAGGGACAAAAGGAATTAAAATCGAGGGCGGTGGCCGACGGCGCGCGCAGTGACGACACACCGCTCACCTGTCACACCATTCTTACTTTTTCCTTTTTTTTCTTTGCGGTCGTTATTTCGTGCGTGATTTATATTTTTAGTGCACCGACCGGAGGAGCGAGAGGTGGGAGGTGGAGAGGAGGGGAGTTGGCGGTCGAGTGTCCTCGATCCTGGACCGACTGCCCTGCCCCCTGCGTGGCCTGGAATTCCAGGGCGAGAGGGAAAGGAAAGCATTTCGGTAATATCAAATGCCCCCGCACGGCTGCGGCTACTGCCATGGGCCGTGTGCCGTGCTGTGCGCCGGCCGGGCGCCCCAAAACAAAAGGGACCCGCCGCGATCTAGGAAAGTAGTAGAAATAGTAAAAATAGTGAAAATAGTAAAAATGAACAGAGGTGCGGAGTCATCCAGGGCAGCCACGACAACAGTGCCACAAGGAGGGCCATTCTAATTGGCACTACTGCCTGGTAGGATTTTGTTTTTCAAATATATAATTTTGTGAAAATTTTGCTGAATTTTTTTAGGAACGACAGCAGACGACACAGCAGACGACGTCACTCGGCCGCGGCGAGGGCACGGCCATCGGTCAGGCATGAGGCTGCCGCCTGTCCGAGATCGGCAGATGCAGCATCTTTGTGGAGCTCATCCGAATTGAATAATTGCATCCTGCCCTCCGCCCATTGGCAGGCTGACGCAATGCTCTGTAACTGGGTGGGGGCTGAGGGGGGCATTCCGGGGGAAACATTCCCAATGAGTGATGCTTGACTGCGGCGGGCGGCGGTGGTCGGTGGTGGTCGGTTCCCGGGAACGGGCAACAAGACACCCCGTGCTCCGCCTGACTCCGCCCTGCTCCTGCCCTGCATGTCCACGACCAGGACGGCGACGTGCCGACGCCGGTGTCAAAGCAGCGAAACGAACGAGACCGCGCAGAAGCCGGGCTGACCGGAGATGACTTGCATTCTTGCAGTCGCATCCCGATCGGTACGCTGCCGCCTCTTTTCTTTTACGGTCTCGCTCACCCCTTTTCTTTGCGTAGTTCCGAGAACGGCCGCCCAGGGGTTCCGGGCGGGCGTCTGCTGCAATTCGATACCTTTGCACGCCCCGACGCCGCTGCTGGCTGCTTCGTTTTGTGCACTCTTTTTTTTTCCGTGTGTCTTAGTTTAGCTTTAATGAAAGGGCGAGTTTCTTATCGGGTGCCTCCGACACGGCGCCTGCCGCCTCGCTCTCCTGGCTAACGAGCTCTGCTGTTTCGGCCCGGCCTCGGGAATACGCGGGGGGTCGGGGTTCAAACACCGGCTCCGGTAGGGCGGAACATTTTCACGAGATGACACGAGGGCTGCCTTCTACTGCGGCCTACCTACCACATGTGACCTATCATCAGGAGAACAAGAAGAAATCTGCACAGGGGTGGCAACCCATTGACATTGATGAACCGTGCGAGAATTTATTGCGTATCGGCGTGGCCACACTGTCTCGGCTCGGCACGTCCGGGGCTCCTTTTACCCCGTCGATGCCGCGCCGACACGACATGAGACAAAAAGCGAACGCAGCCTGAAGAGTGCCATTATTTTATGTGCGGCGCGGCCCCGCCAGTGCCAACCCCTGCGGGCATAAATCTCCGACGGGGCCCCGGCAGGTTGGCAGACCTGCGGCCCAGCCCCGCGCGGCCCGGGCTGGCCCCGCGTGTCCAGGCTGGTCCGTCATCGCCTCGGAGCCCAGCCCCCGGTATTCGAACATGCGGAACCTCAAGTCGGGGCCGGCTGGGTGGGGCGGGGGGAGGGGACAACGCCGACGACGACGCTGGCCAAATATTGAGCTATCCTCGTTGCGACAAGCGCTGTGGTGACTCCGCGGGCACAAAGTCCAGCCGAGGTCCAGAGGTCCCTCCCGGAGACGGGAGGTGAGACGCGCGTGGCGAGGCGCGTGGCGAGGCGCGTGGCGAGGCGCGTGGCGAGGCGCGTGGCGAGGCGCGTGGCGAGGCGCGTGGCGAGGCGCGTGGCGAGTCGCGTGCCGGCGGCCGGGACAGCTGTCAAGCCCGCGACTCTTCCGGCGGTGACGTCTTCTGTGCCGGACCGGGCGTCAGGCCGCCAAGTGTACAAAGTATGTACCAGGGGCGCCAAGACGATCTGAAGACGGTGGTGCAAGCTGTCGTACCTCCCTCCCTTTTTAACCTCGAACCTCCCTTCTCCCCCCCCCCCCCAATCCCCGTTTTTTCTGCGCAGCAAACAAAAATATTTTTTCCACTCAACACCTGATTGAAAGAGTAAAATGCATGAAATTCTATCATTTGTGCGTGATTTGCGCGAATATGTAGTATATCGTGTACTGTTTCATGTAACTACTGCGATATTCAGTGAATCAGTGAGTGACGGAACAAGACAGGCATGGAGAACGCTTGACCGTTCTAGGACAGGCTCGTTCTTTGGGGCTGTTCAGATACCACGTGGACACTTAGAGGGGAAGGGAAGTTCACGAAATGTCCACAACTGTCCAGGTGAATTCATATGATGAAAAGTTTTGATTTTTTTAAAGTGATGAGCTCGTTACACTCATGCACCATTGGTCGAATTTGTTTTTTCGCGGTTTTCTTCTTTTCTCTGGTAGAAAGCGTTTCATTAATAATTTTTTTTAAATTCAAAAGTATATTGAATCCTCAAGATTCAGACCCTGCAAATAATAAATACAACAACAAAAAAAAACGGCAAAAATGGGTGGGTCCTACCTCGTCCCAGACTTCCGTCCGGAACCGTTCCTGCTTAACTTCGGTGTTCGGATGGGAACCGGTGTACCAGGAAGTTGACCGCCGCTAAGACACAGGCACGACGCAGCCACCTTGGTAGGCAGGCTTCCGCAACGGCCAACATCGCCCCTTCCGCTGACCAGATTTCAGGAGTCAGCCCCCTTCGACCAGCCAGTTGGTCTGTGGCCCTGAGGCCACTCCCTCGCGGATTGAGAGGGAGGTAGGATGCCCAGATCGTACACGGCCGAAGCCGATTGTACTCTACTCTTCTACGCCATGTATCCAAGTAGGTGTTGCCCGAATACTCCAGATTCCGAGGCCTTACGCTTGAAAAATGTAGAAGGCCGAACCCTAGGCCTCTACATTTAACTTCTGCCGAGTCTTGGCAAGCACCATTCCCCTGCTCGGGCGTCGAACCACTGAGTCAACGAGTGTATTCAACCTCCGGGGAATGTCCGCGGCCCAACGTCCGCGGTCACTCAGACAACACACTTTGAACACGTTCTTTTGGTATATTTTACCCACCATCCTCGGTCGGCAGACTTCAGAAAAATTTTTACTCCGGCAAAGAGTTGAACCCCGAACCTTGCGGTCGTCGACCGGTCCGCTAGCCCACTACGCTACGGAGTTATGGTGGAGGGGAGCAGCGCGCTATTGATACTTTAGCCACTGTTGTCCCGCAGAGAGCAGCACGGCCGTTGGCTCCGAGAGATGGCGCTAGTGGTCAACGGCGTTTTCTGGCTCGCGCTGCTGCTATACATACAGCAAGTTACTCTAGTCTCCGGGCGAATCCCCTCCGCACGTACCCAGTGGTTTTGATGTGAGGGCATCAGTTGGGTATATTTGACACGTCCGACACATATGTTTCTTACTGGATGGTTAGGAAGCGAAGTGTCAGGAGAGTGTTTATCACGCTCCTGATGAATTACGCAGTGATGAATTATCTAGTTAAAAAGAGTATGCCATTCAGAAGTCAACAGGATTCTGTCTGATAAACAAGTACTCCTGTCTTGAGAACATTCAGTATTTTTTGTCTTATCAGAAACCAAAGTTTCTAAGCTCCAAGTGTCTGAATGTTCTCAAGACAGGAGTACTTGTTTTTCAGACAGAATCCTGTTGACTTCTGAATGGCATACTCTTTTTAACTAGATAATTCATCACTGAGTAATTCATCAGGAGCGTGATGAACACTCTCCTGACACTTCGCTTCCTAACCACTCAATAAGAAACATGTGTGTCGGACGTGTCAAACATGCCCAACTGATGCCGTCGGATCAATCCTACTGGGCACGTGCGGAAGGGATTCGCCCGGAGACTAGAGTAACTTGCTGTATGTATAGCAGCAGCGCGAGCCAGAAAACGCCGTTGACCACTAGCGCCATCTCTCGGAGCCAACGGCGGTGCTGCTCTCTGCGGGACAACAGTGGCTAAAGTATCAATAGCGCGCTGCTCCCCTCCACCATAACTCCGTAGCGTAGTGGGCTAGCGGACCGGTCGACGACCGCAAGGTTCGGGGTTCAACTCTTTGCCGGAGTAAAAATTTTTCTGAAGTCTGCCGACCGAGGATGGTGGGTAAAATATACCAAAAGAACGTGTTCAAAGTGTGTTGTCTGAGTGACCGCGGACGTTGGGCCGCGGACATTCCCCGGAGGTTGAATACACTCGTTGACTCAGTGGTTCGACGCCCGAGCAGGGGAATGGTGCTTGCCAAGACTCGGCAGAAGTTAAATGTAGAGGCCTAGGGTTCGGCCTTCTACATTTTTCAAGCGTAAGGCCTCGGAATCTGGAGTATTCGGGCAACACCTACTTGGATACATGGCGTAGAAGAGTAGAGTACAATCGGCTTCGGCCGTGTACGATCTGGGCATCCTACCTCCCTCTCAATCCGCGAGGGAGTGGCCTCAGGGCCACAGACCAACTGGCTGGTCGAAGGGGGCTGACTCCTGAAATCTGGTCAGCGGAAGGGGCGATGTTGGCCGTTGCGGAAGCCTGCCTACCAAGGTGGCTGCGTCGTGCCTGTGTCTTAGCGGCGGTCAACTTCCTGGTACACCGGTTCCCATCCGAACACCGAAGTTAAGCAGGAACGGTTCCGGACGGAAGTCTGGGACGAGGTAGGACCCACCCATTTTTGCCGTTTTTTGTTGTTGTTGTATTTATTATTTGCAGGGTCTGAATCTTGAGGATTCAATATACTTTTGAATTTAAAAAAAATTATTAATGAAACGCTTTCTACCAATTAATAGAGTTGCTTTTACGTCGTAGCAGTAGTAGTAGTAAGCAAAGAACGAGTAAAAACGAGTTGAAAAAGTGAGAATTAGGATATGTTTTACCTTCAACGTCTGTTTATTTATTGACGCACTTTGTATGTTTTTGTCCACTAGGCATACATTACAACAGTAAACTTATTATAAATTTTATAAAAGAAAAGTCTCCCTTCCCTTTCCTTCTTATCTTCTTTCCGTCCTCCCCTTTTCGCTTTCTTTCTTCTCTACCTCCCTCTTCCTTCCTCCCCCAATCTTCTTCCTCCCTCTATCTAATCTAGCCACCCCTACCGCTACCATTTCGGAATTGTTGCCTCTCTTTCTCTTTCCTTCTCTTCTCTCTCCTTCCTCCCCCTTCTTTTTTTTCTTTTCTTTCCTTTTTCTCTATTTTCCTCTCCTCTCCTCCCTCCCTTTCGCCCTCTTACCTCCCTCCCTTTTTCGCTAGACGGTGATGCGCGTGCACCACCGTCGACCCCTTCTTGGCGCTACTGTATGTAACGCCTTCCGGAGTTCCCCCTTCAGGCCGTCGTTTTGATAGAAGCGATATTTCCTTACGGCGGCTCGAGTACAGGCTTGGAGATACACCATGTACGCACACATACTCGGCGTCGTGGTGTTTGCCCGTTTGAGTCGTGTCGGGGCCTTGCGGTGTGGTACGCACACGATACTTTGTGTGTGTGTGTGTGTGTGTGTGTGTGTGTGTGTGTGTGTGTGTGTGTGTGTGTGTGTACACCTCTCGCTAACGGCTACCGCCATAAATATCTACGGACCTACGGACCTGGATCGTCAGTGTCCGAAAATAGCGTTAGGGCTCTAGTCGGAGCAGAGCAAGGAGAGGCAAGCCGAGCAGAGCAGAGGCATTGCCGAGCATCTCGTCATCCTGTAGTAGTTGTTGGCCCGGGTGCAGCGTGCGGGGGTGGACGACGGCGGCGGCGGCGACGGCGTCGTCCAAAGCGGGGCGCGTTCTCGGAACGGAGAAGGAGCAGGCGGGAGGGCCGCCGCCGGGGGCCGCCGGGGGCCGCTGGGGGCCGCCGCCGAGCCTAGCGGAGCGCCTCCGCGCGCCGTGCCAAACAATCTAATTTGGCAGAGGGAAGGGGAAAGTTACGGACGCGACACCCCGTTCCCATTGGTTCCCATTCACAAAGTGGCCATTAGTGCTGGGCTGGCCGTGTATACGGACCGTGCGGACCGTACTCGCGTCGCGACAGAGCGCCCGAGTCTTTGTCGCCACTCGGTGGTCCTGTTGTTTCGCGGCCATTCATACACTGTGTGAGTCATGCTCTCGGCGACACGCCGACACGCCCCCGCGGTGGGTTTGAGAAGGTCGGAAAGCAGTCCGTCGGGCGCTCGAGCGCGGGGTACTTCCCGGACCACGCCGCTGTTCCCGTGGTGGTGTGTAAGCGTCCATCCGCGCGGAGCGCCTGCTGGGTAGGCAACCACCTCCGCGTGCACGCACGCGTGCCTTGCGGGTCGGCCTATCCTGACTTCGCAGGCGCTTCCCGCCCGCTGCTCGGCGAGCTGTGCGTGCGAGAGAGCTAGCACGAAGGGGGTGGGGGCTCGTCGCTACCCCCGGCGTGTAGGGCTCCCATGTACTCCCATGACGCGGCGCTACCCCGCGCTCTGCCTGTCACCGCAGATACCCCGTCCGCAGGGGAAGCCCGGAGAGTAATGACAGACGCCCTGGACTCAGATCGGCCACATACTTTTATTTGGATGTCTTTTTTTTTCAATAGTTATATACAACAGTCTACTGAGCTGAAAGAAATCTTACATAGCTTAACATATTACAACATGAATCTGTACAAATTTACAAAATACTTGTCACACCTTCAGTTATCTCGCCCATGCCCACTTCACCATTTATTTTAACTCCGAATTTACACGCGAGCCTTATGTACAAAATCGAGTCTGGCAAGTACATAATCAGAGACTTGCCGTGACCACAGCACGTCACTTTTCTGCTTCCTGCCGGAGAATAGCTGACCGATTGTTCACTAGATCTAGTTTATTGACCCAAGAGGTCCATGACGGCTAGCGGCTCGCGGCAAGTCTCTGTCCAGCATGGACTTATCTAACACCAGACCATCACACTGGCGTTAACAAATGACTAGCATTGCCTATGGATGATATGAGGTGTACTCATCTACCTGATGGAGTTACATATAAAAATTCATCATTTTAACAGTAACAGAAAATATGTTAATTCTTTGCCATTTCGTCTACCCTATTCCTTACAAAACTAAACACAAATGAGTGGGGCCGACTTGGTATTCTCTTTCATTAGATACATATAGGCTTACAATAGAATTATGATTGCACAGAGAGTACCAATGAATTCAACAAATCATTTACAAATTAAGAAACACAGCATAGAAGACAAAAAAATTGGAAGAAAATGTTGGAAATTTCAACAGAAGTGAGTTTAGAAGCAAAGCTCAGTGCTTACACAGAAAAATCTCTTAAGTACTCTGCACATGATGTGTAAAGAAAATTGATCTATTTGTGAGTGTAAAAATGGTGTAAACAATAGTTGAGCTTGATAACATTAAGATTGATAACACCTAGCAAGAGTGTCATGGACAGTAAACCATTCATTACTTCTAAAGCATAGAGATTCCCATCGGTTATTCAAGAAACCGAAAAACTATCTCTCCAAACACGGTACACTGAGAGTGATTCGCGAACATTGCTCGCTCTCTTTGTCTACTTATCCTCGCTAGATTCTAAATTTTCCAAATACAGGAAAAATGCTCTACAAGTCTTTCCAAAAAGACGGATTAGAAAAATAACCAAATAATGTCGAACAACGTTTGAGAATCGCGCTGCATTCCGTGCGAGGAAGAGGAACTCGAGATCCAAGTATACCAAGGAGACATATCATATCATGTCTAAAATAAGCTAAGATAACAAATATTCCATGAATCTAGGTTCGCGTCAAGGTCCCGAATGCTACTTCAACGCCCTTGGCGAATGTCTTGTACCGTCAGGTCATTAAGTAAATACTATTATTAAAGTTGATCATTTGCACATTCTTCAAATAACACATAGATAATATGATCACAAATACATGACTCTTATTTACAAAATGCAAAAGTTAACGAGGAAGGCACTTTTCTAATTACACTATGTGGTTGAAACAGACAAGCAAAAACAAAGTCAATAACGAACAAATACAATACACAGTTGATACTGATACATGCATAGAATATTTCGGTTTCTTTAAGTTGCAAGAGTTATTTGGTCAAGACAGAATAAAACCATACAGGCAAGAACATTATGTAATTTCAGGTCAGAGTAGACGTTAGAAACTCACTTTAGCGCGGGTGCCGAAGAAATGCACCTTTAACAACAAAGAGAAAAGTGAGAAGGAAAAAAAAAGAGAGAGAGACAGGGAGAGAAATAAAAACACAGCCACAACAGAAAAAGTTGAGATATTTGTGCAACAACTTTAACTTTCTCTTTCAACAAAAGTGTCTCCGCAGAGCGTCACATAAGTCTTCCTCCTGCACCGGCACCTTCAGGGCCTGGCAGGCAGGAAGCCTCACGAGGCCCCGAACTAAATATCACCAAATTGAATGTACAATGACTAAATGCAGCACTCGTAGTGTTGACGAAGTATCACATAAGGGTCCGGGGGGAGGTCCCTCTCCGAAGGTAGCAATTATCCTGCCCTGCGGTCTGGGTTTTCCTCTTTTATCCAGAATCCAGTTCCCGAATCTGGAGGATGACGAATCCGACCCGACGTCCCAGACCAGACTCACTCGTCACAGCGACGGCTCAGCTCGATTCTGTACTCGTGGAAGTCCCGGCCCGCGCCGTCAGCCGACTTCTTGCACACATCCTGTGGAACGGAGGGACCCGAAGGGCTCGTCATCTCACTCACGGCGTGGGGGGAAAAAATTACTGCAGTAGTCGGGATTCGAACCCGGAAACTTACCTCGGAGGGCACCGACGTCCAGGGCACCCTGAAGACTAGTGTAGTGGTGAGGGCGTGCTCGATGTCCACCCCCCAGTGCACCACGGCGGCCGACGCACCGCCCCGCGCCCCGCCGCCTCCGGAGCCGCCGACGCCGCCGCCCCCGGGCTCAGGGCCCGCCCCCGGCCCGGGCCTGGACAGGTGCTGCTTGGCGGCGGCGTCTGTGGCCCCCGCCGGCTGCCCGTCCGCCCCCGGCCGCCCCCGCACCGCCTCCTTGCTGGGCCAGCCCTGCTTGGCCTGGGGCTGGCCCTGCTTGCACGGCGAGGCCGACACGGAGCCACAGAGCTCCGGTCGCTGCCAGGCCGGGGAGAACCTGCCGCGAAAAAAAGAGCCAATAGCTCAGAGAGATTCGAACCCGGGTACAGTCCGAGCACCAATAATTTGAAAAAAAGTAGTCGCACGCCTGCTTACCGGATGTGCAGCTGCAGCTTGACGTCCGGCAGGTACCGGCTGAGATACACCAGGTATGAGAAGTTGCTGGCCGTGCCCGCGCGGCACGCGGCCAGCTCCGGCAGGGGCACGCCGGGGTCGCACAGCTCCGGGCCCAGGGTGACGTTGAGGCTGCCGCCCAGGACGGCGAACACGGGCGCCGACACCACCTGCTTGTCGTGCTCTGCGGCCTCGTACTCCAGGTCGAAGGTGTTGTCCCGTAGCTCGTCCGTGGCGCGCTGAGGCCGCGAGGACAGCGCGTTCGTGTTGAGGAAGCCCGGCGGAGGCTAGAGGCAGACGGGGTGGGATTTAAAAGCCGGAAATACATCCGGGAAAAAAATTAAAATTTCCCAGGAAATTTTTAAACATTTCCCAGGAGTCTGAAAAGTAGGAAATTTTGGAAACTCTCAGAACCAAAAATGACGAGAGATAAAAAGTCACTTTTAAAGGCGAAAATGAACTGCAAAATGCAGGAACTGTGTGTGAAAATCCATGCATTGCATCTGTTTCCACGAAAAATCGCATTTTAGAGGAGGCGTTTGCCTTGGCATACATAGAAGAACGTGTGAAGCCAAGTTCCGAAGTACCTCAGGGAAATGGCTTGACGCCCATTTTTGATTGTAAAGACGGGATGCGTGATTTTACAAGTCAATGGTGGAACCAAATGCGTCTCTAGCAATTATGTATGTGGCTACATGTTTTTCACCTATTCCTTCATTTGCCATTCTACATATGTACAACTCCAGTGTTTCTAAAATTTCCAAAAAATTCGGTTTTGTCAATTTTTCCACCGTTTATTTCCGAACACGTCTCCGACGCCACACGACCGGTCGTCCCCGCGGTTCGGTCGAGATATCATAAAAAAACTGCATATTATGATAGAAGCATGAAATTTTGTGGAGATGTTCCTGAAACCCAATAGAGAAAAATGGCTCGACGACTTTTTTGAAATCTTCGGTACGAGTCGAGATATTGATTTTTATGTCTGCCCGTCGAACATGCCGAAGTTACGCAGCGTGCGACATCTATCTACACTCGTCTCGAGGCTGTTCTGATCATATGGCTGCACAGTAAACAGCTCGAGGGCAGCGAAGACGTCGCTCGTAACCACCTGCAGTGAAAAAGTGCTGTGAGTGGTGAGTGCGTGAGTGCAATCAAATTTCCCCCCAGATAGAAATACGCTAAAAAGTACTATAAAACACTCATTAACCAACCATAAGCTCATTCATTAGACGGGTCCAGCACATCGTGCCTAGACATAAAAATCACTAGACAACAGCCTGGGGATATGGCGGAGGCAAGGGGTACCCCCGGGGCGGAAGCCACAGCCAGCCTTCCCTTATGGTCATATTTTTTTTCAGCGCGCCAGCAAACCGAGCTTACGCCGATGCTGAAAACGGGGCCAGCGGTGGCCCTTTCTCTTCAATTGCCCCGCGGGAGTAGCCGCCCGCCCAGGCTCTCCCGGCGCCGGGGCCATTTGTCTATTTTAACCAGCGAAAGGGTGTGGGCAGGGGTGAACACTGGTACTCAATGCAACCGAAACGATGCCAGATTCGTGACCAGCATAGTTGACTTAGTCGGAAACGACACCCGGATTACGGCTTTCGGACGATTTTGGGTGTTCAAGGTGTTCAAAGGTTGAACAGGCTGTACAGGCCGGTACAGGCTGTACCGGACGGCAGCAGTGAGACATTCGTCCACCCCGACCCCAGATAAGGTTTTAGAGACACCAAATCAGTCGGAAAACACGCCCAGATCACCTGTCTGGCTCAATTCTGAAATCGCACGTTGGAAGTGTTCAAGGCTTTAACGGGGTTTGAACAGACTGCGGGTCTAGGTAGGACGAGCAAGACAGATGGTCAAATGGACGCTGCGGTTTGTATTTGTGTTCAACAGGGCCCAGTTAGCCGGAAAGGGCTGATCACACTCAAACCTTTGAAATCTAGTCAAAATATGTTCAAAATGTCCTAAGTTTTGAACATTGAACAGTCACCAGCACTCTGATATTCATCAGGGCCGTATGTGGGGGTATAAAGAAAGGTTCTAAAACCTGTAGGGAAGTATAACAGCGACATGGAACCACCTAACTGGGCGAATACCGTAGTTAAAATATAGGTGTTCAAAAGTGTTCAATATCTCGACTCGTACAGAAGATTTCAAAAAAGTCGTCGAGCCATTTTTTGCTATTGGGTTTCAGGAACATCTCCACAAAATTTCATGCTTCTATCATAATATGCAGTTTTTTTATGCGTACCGCGGGGACTAGGGGCCCGGGGCTCTGCCGGGCACTGCGGACCACTTACCGCCTTCGTCAAGGGGTCCGGGGGCGGCGCGGGGGCGGTGGGGGCGGCGTTGGCGCCCACGACGGGGGCAGCCGGTGGTCTCTCCGGGCTGCAGCAGTACGGCTGGCAGCCGAGGCCGCCGTCGCAGTGCGCGGGCCGGCCGAACACGGGCAGCCGGGGGTGGCGCGGGGGCAGCACGGGGGCCGGCGCCGGGGGCGGCGCGGATGGCGGCGTGACCGGGGGCGGCGCGGGGCCCATGGCCGTCTTCTCCACGCCGCCCCTCTCCCGGTCCCTGTCCGCCTTCGGGTCCTCGCGGTGGTCGGACTTGCGTTGCTTCCTGTGGACGACAACAACGACATGAACCACTTCCTTCCAGGGCGTCGTCGGGGGCCTTCTGTGAACACGGCTCCGGCTCTACTCTCCACTCACACGTTGGGCGGGACCGTGGCCGTCTTCCCCTTGGGCGGCGACTTGTACTGCCCTTGGACTGCCGCGATGTCGTCTCGATAGATATCTGCGTTTGCGACTGAATAACGGAGTGTTGTCTGCGGGGCAGAAGCAAGTTGCGGTTAGGAGCTGCGTGTGTGTGTGTGGGGGGGGGGGGGGTAGCAAGGATGTCGTACTCACTTGATTGGAATGTCGTAGTTATCGCTACGCTTCTGGAACTCCAAAAAGTACAGTGTCGCCATGGCCACCAGGCTGAAAGAGAGCAAGATAGACAAATGATAGGCCAGTCATAGAGTGGGAGTGTGACGGCGAGCTGCTGGCTGGGAGGAGGGCTCACCAGAAGGCCATGATGAGAACGAGGATGACGATGGTGATCTGGATGAGCTTGTTGGAGCAGAGCGGCCCGTCAGAGAACGAGGCGAAGGGTCCTCCCTTGCGGCTTGATGAGCCCCGGGAGCCCCGGAGCGCCACGCTGGACGAGATGGACTTGAGGCTGTCCAGCCGCTCCAGCCGCTTCAGGTTGGCCAGCCGCCGGTTCATCCGCTCCAGCTCGTCAATGCGCGTCTCCAGGTTGTCCGTCACCTTGCACAGCTCCTTGACGGCGCCCACGTTCTCCATGAACAGCCGGTCCTGAAGGAACACAGAGGTCGCCGATGATGAGCAATTAAAAATGCAGCCAAAATAAAAAGAGGTGCCGAAATGTAAAACAGTAAATCTGCGAGGATTTGAACCCGAGACTCACCCGATTCACGACGAGGAAGTTGTCGAGCTTGGTGCCGTTGGGCAGCACCACGTCGCCGGCTGTGCTCACGGCCTCGGGCAGGATGTTCTGCACCTCCTGGGCGATGACGCCTGTGTTGACGGCGCCGGGGCCGGCGGGCAGCCCGGCGTGGTGGGCAAAGTCGTCCGTATACCGGTACTGCACCACCCGGATCTGCTGCACGTTACGCAGCTGCTCCCGCGTATCGCACTGGAAATTTTCAATTTTGGTTCACGTTTATAACTGTGGTTCAAATGATCAAATGTGGTTCAAACTATTAAATGTGGTTCAAACTATTAAATGTGGTTCAAACTATTAAATGTGGTTCAAACTATTAAATGTGGTTCAAACTTAATTTTCGTTTTTGTTCAAATTTCTAATTTTTGTTTAGATTGTTAGTTTTTGTTCAAATTTTTAATTTTTGTCTAGGTTGTAAGTTTTTGTTCAAATTTTCTAATATTTGTTCAAATTCCTAATATTGCTCAAATATTTTGACGCTGACCTCCCGGATGGCCTCCTTGGCGCGGCTGTCGCTGGGCTGGATCACGTGCCCGGTGATCCGCAGGTTGCCGTGCACAGTCAGGGCCTCCTCGGGCCGGTCCGTGTTGATGCCGCAGCGGCCCGTGTGGTAGATGGAGTCGGACAGGGTGCCCCTCTGCCAGCACAGCTCGGCGTCGCTCTCGAACTGGCCCGGGTTCGACGCCTGTCGACCGCCATAATTCTTTTCGATGAGATTTTAAGAGTATCACCAGCGCGTCATCGGGAGGGTGCACCATGTTGGCATGCAATCGGCCGGGGCCGGTACTCGAACCCGTGACCTCACGTACCCGAACGATGATCCTCTCCGAGTTGTGCGATATGACGGGGTAGTCGAGGTCGTCCGTGCAGTGCGCGTGCAGCCCCACCACCAGGTAGAAGTAGCGCTGGTCCGGGTTAGGCTTGCCCTTCTTGCGCATGTTGTTGGAGGTCGTCTCGCTGAAGTGGAGGCGCCCCACCGTCTTCTTGATCGACTCCTCCGCTCTCAGCTCGACCCTGAAAAAAATATTAATATTTTTTTTTAAAGGACAATTCCGGTTGAACGGCAGGAAAAAAAAATTGCTGAGAGGGGATTTGAACCCGGCTCACAGAACTCACTGGACGGGGTGGAACGCCTTCTTGGAGCGGTCGCTCTGGCTCTGCTCCACCTTGATGGTCTGCGCCGTGGCCTCCGTCTTGGCGCCGTAGAAGTGCAGCTGCCAGGACAGGATCTTCTTGAAGCCCTCGGCGGTCTTGACGAACTGCGGATCCCCCTGCAGCCTGACGTGACAGGTGATCTGGAAGTGGTTCTTCTTCTGGCACACGAACGCGTCGTCCGCGTTCGAGAAGTTGAACCCTTTGTCGGCCACGACCTGGTACTTTGGTGGCGGTCTGGAGAAATGACGTTTCAGGTTTTGATTTTGCAACTCAACCTTACCGTGCAGTCAGAGAAATCAATGTCGCACACGGCCACTCACAGCTCTATAAATTTCTGGTCGCACAGGACGTGCCAGTCCGTGGGCTGGAAGGGGTTGAAGCGGATGCACTGCATGCTGGACTCCAGGTACATGTCCCCGCCGTCCAGGCCGAACTCGTCGTCCAGACCGGTCGTCTGGTTGGAGCACGAGTCCGAGGACATGTCTGGAACGAAGTCGGAGCAGGGCACGTCTGAGAAGCGGGTGAGTCTGTCCGTGCCCGCGGGGGCCTGGAGCGGGGCGGGTGCGACGAAGACAGCAGCCTCACCTGCCATGCCGGGCTCAGTCTTGACGTGGATGCGGCCGTCCTGCGACAGCTTCCTCTTCTTGGCGGCCAGGGCAGGGCTCGTGGGGACGGGCCCAGCCCCGGGCACCGCCGGGAACACCACTGCCGGCCCGACGTCACCCCCGGGACCTGCGGGCGGACGACACCTGGTTAGCTGTCCCGAAGGTTTGCCCCGAACTTTAGCTACTTTTCTTTCTCCTCCCTCCGCCCTTCGACTTACCCAGCGATGACGGCTGCAGCGGAAGGGGTGAAGGCACGGGCGGGGGCATCCCTTGGGGCATCCCCGCCAGCACGACGGGGTGCTGCACCAGGATGGTCTCCCCGGCCGCGCCCTGGAGGTGCAGGGTGTGCGTCGCGCCCGGGGGCAGCTCCGCCAGCCCCGCCCCCAGGCCCGCCCCCGCCGCCCCAACGGCCAGCTGCAGGGACTGCGGCACCCCGGCCACCCCAGGCACGGGGAACATGGGCTGGATCAGGATGTCCTGCAGCGTGTGTGGCCGTGCCGCTCCCAGTCGTTGGTCTACGGACACGATAGACAGATTGTTTTTTTTTTAAGTTTTGCCTTTTGGAGAGACGTGTTTTGGTTGAATTCCCAGACTACCCTAGTCCATCATCAGTAGGATACAGAAGACCGCACAGCAAATGGCTGTTCCAGTCAAATAAGAACCGCAATACAGAAACGCCGTCACTACTCCTTACTCCCTCTGCGGCTTCAGGCGCGGCGAGATCCACGAAGCTCAGCCAAGGTCATTGCTTCGCTGATTACTAGTATCTCTCTCTCTCTCTCTCTCTCTCTCTCTCTCTCTCTCTCTCTCTCTCTCTCTCTCTCTCTCTCTCTCTCTCTCTCTCTCTCTCTCTCTCTCTCTCTCTCTCTCTCTCTCTCTCTCTCTCTCGCGCGCGCGCGCGCGCGCGCGCGCGGGCCGGCAACCAGCGCGGATCAGACCATCGTAATCGACTTGCGAATTACGCGCATCTACGTTGGCAGCGCCGAAAGAGTCGTCGCCGCGAAACGCGATACAGTATGGTGTTGCGGTGGTGGAAGTGGTGGTGGGAGTAATGAATGGATAGAGCAGAACTATCGCTCACTGCACTGCGCTCGGTGCGGCTGCGTGCAGAAAACGCCCGTGTGTGTGTGTGTGTACGTGAGTGGGTTGCACTGTTCCTGGAGCGGGCGAACTGACTCGGAGTATTTTAAAACTGCCGATTTTCCGCAGAGTTACTCGATTTTTGAACCGACCCTAATCGGAGGACCATCCGGAATTGACGAGTTTGGTGGGTGCTAATTTTAGCTGCGCGCTGCGCGAGAGGCTTATATATATATATATATAGATATATATATATATATATATATATATATAGAGAGAGAGAGATAGAGAGAGAGAGAGAGAGAGAGAGAGAGAGAGAGAGAGAGAGAGAGAGAGAGAGAGAGAGAGAGAGAGAGAGAGAGAGAGAGAGAGAGAGAGAGAGAGAGAGAGAGAGAGAGAGAGAGAGAGAGAGAGAGAGAGAAGGAGAAGGAAGGCAGCTGTACTCACGGGGGGACTGGCCGCCATGGTCTTGTGGCGAGTACGGTGGTTCCGATCCCGAGTCGGGCGGACTCTCCGGAAGGCTGTGTCTGGAAGGGAAAATGAAAAAACAAAAGAATTAAAAAAGATAATAATGACATGAATACAGTTATCATTTCTTCTAAAATCTGAGAGGAGGGGAGCAATCTCAGCCATTACTTACGAAGGAATGACGTAGATGCCGTAAGGGTGTTTAGTGTCTTGCTGTTGCTGCTGCTGTTGCTGCTGCTGCTGTTGTTGCTGTAGGTCCCCCTGGGCGGCCGCAGCAGCCGCCAACGCGGCTCCCCGGACCACCTCATTGTGCACAAGTGTCTCGTGGAACTGGAAACTAAAAAAATTAAAATAAAAAATTATCTATAAAATAAAGGCGAGTAAAGGGTGAAATAACATTTTCTATCCTACTCACTCTGCGTTGGTCTCGTCATTGATGTACTTTTCGAGGTCGCAGAAGTCAATCGCCTCGTTCTCAATGCCCTCGTAGTCGTTCTGACCTGCAACAGGCGGGAGAGCAAACACAAACGGGGAGGGTGAGAAATAATAAAAACACAGATTACCATCGCCAGTAAGTGACCGCTGGTCAAACACCGCACCCGCGTGTGCACGCCGGCCACTTGTTGAACGCTCCCAGCGGGGTTGCGGCGCTTGAGGGGAGAAAATATATCTAATTACCGGCGCATGCAACGCGCGATGCGGCCGCCATAGCTGAGGCTACACACCATTCTAATCGTATCTCTAGGATCGGCGAAGACACGCGCCACCGCTGCATACGGCCGAGAGAGAAACACCAGGGCTACGCTGCTACACGCAAATAAAAATAATTAAAACGGCCGTCTAACTAATTTGTTTGTTAATTTCGAAACAAGTAATAAATTTAGTTGCGAGAACTAACATTTCGTCGGGTCAGCAAAAAAAAAAAAAAAAAAAAAAAAAAAGTCTTTGTCCGAGCAAAAGGCAGGAAAACGGGTGATTTTCCCTCGCAACCAACCTTTTGCTGATCCAACAAAATGTTTATTTCTTGATCCGAAATCAACGAAAAAACTAGTTGGGAGAAGTAATCAATGATTGGCGTGTACTCGATATCCTCGGAGGCGCTTTCGTTCGAGCAGACCGAGCCTCACGGAGTAGCCTACCCACCAGGGGCTGCCGGCCAGACGCGGTTTGACGAGGAAACGAATTATATATGGAGGGTCACGTGGATTGTGGGCGGCCCCTCAAACGCTGCCCGCGCCGGTCGCTGTTCCCACCGCGGCAATTGACTGACGAGGATCCGTGTGAAACGCGAAAATTGGCGCCGTGCTGAGCAGAGTGTGTGTGTGTGTGTGTGTGTGTGTGTGTGTGTGTGTGTGCGTGTTCCCGCTTGACACCGAGTCCACGCGCGCGTGCACACACACACGCACACAGCGTACCGGGACACCGGCACACGACAGAGGGTGTGATGGGGGTGTGGGAAAGAGAGCACAGGTATAGGCAGGGGGGAGGAGAGGTGGGTGACGTGAGGGGGGGGGGAGCTCCGATTAGCACCGGAAGACCCCCAGCGAGCGCAGTTTCCTATCACCGTGACCGGCGGCCGACCAGCGGAGAAACTGTTAACTTCCCTTCGCACCGCCCACCTCTCTGGTAGCACAGTGCAAATCCCCTTTTATCCCTTTTTTTAAAAAAGTGGCAAAACTGTTTGTCTAAAGCCCAAAATTTAACTCAGTGAAAATTCTCAGTCATTTGACGAGAAAATCCGTAACACTCGGGGTCTGTGAGCGTCTTATTCGTCTTCCCGCAATTCAGCCCCAGTCAGTACAGTACAAATATTAAATGTGCGTAATACTGTCATTGACCTTGTGATTTCCAGCACACTCTCATACTTGAATTGAGGATAATACAACAGTCCGCTCCGACAGAGTGTAAACTTCCAGAACCATAACTTTCCTGCTAATTTTTCGTGACCGAAGGTGCAGCGACAGGCCAGGCCAGCCGGGCGGATGGACAGGACCGTATAGCGTCGCGCACATGGTGCAGCCCCGGCGCAGCCGAACCGGAGCGGCAAGGTGCGTCATATTAATACCGTAAACTCATATGAAACGCAGCAGCTACGCTTCCTGATTCCGACCCGGCCGGCCGCGCGGGGGGGAGGGTTTGTTGTCAGTGCAATATCCTCGATTAGCTTCACCCCCTCCCCCCTCTCCACCCCCAGGCCGAGGGAACCAGTGAGGCGCATCGGGAGGGAGGTGCGAGGGGACGTCCGTAAATGTGCGTAACGCTACAGAGGGAGTGACCACCGTGCTCGAGCGCGCTCCACACTTGCTTGATTTAAGAAAATATCACAAGAATCAAAATATACTTAAATCAAGCATGCACTCCCTCATAAAAGTATGCTTGAATCAAGAAAACGCCTCTAAGAATGTTGCATATGCCTGATTCAAGCATATGCAACATTCTTAGAGACGTTTTCTTGAGTCAAGCAGAGTGCAGTTTTGAAAGTGCGCCGCCGTGTGTGGAGACTTTAACGCAAGACAATGGCGTCGAAACAAACGGTTGCTGCAAATATGTAATGTTGTGGCCAAACAGTTGGTGCCACTGCTCTCGCCTAAAGTGTGTGTGCGCTCCGAGTGCGCTCCACGAGCTAAGAACTACAACACACACCGAAATAGCCGATTACAGAGCGAGAGGGCGCGAAAAAAAAACTGAAACAATTCGCGGCTGAAGAATAGAGTACTGCTTGTGTGCGTGTGCGCGGCCGTTAATGAAGAGATACAACCCACGAGGTCCTGCTGCCTGCGTGCGTCAGACAGAGACAAGTGCGCTGCATCGGGCGCCGCGGCGACTTTCACTGTGCGACAGTTGGCACGCCTGCGCGGCGGCTGCAGCAGGGCTACCAACTGACACACCCCCGAGGGCCAGTGGCTGCCGGCAAAGAGGAGCCGTGTTGAAATGTACGAGGTGAATGACAGGGAGCAAGTGAGTGAGTGAGTGAAAAAGTAAGTGTGTGAGTGAGCGCGCGAGAGAGAGTCTCTCAGAACAGATTGAACGCGGAAGCCTCTGTACTGTGCTCGGCGGCTCCCAGCTGTTAACGCACGGCGATGCACAGACCGTGATAAGATGAAAATCCTCCTCCTCTTTAACAACACCGGCGATACCGGGGAGAGGGGGGTGTGGGGGGGGGGGCACATCTGTCGCCGCGGAGCGCGGGAAATTTAAACAAAACCACCACGCCGCGCGCTGATTTGAATTTTCGCGCCGCGGTGACAAGCGGCAGAGAACGCGTTGTCACTTCCGGTCGGACTCCCCCACCCCCCTAGAATCTGCATGATGCGGTGATGAGCTAGGGTGGTCTAGGCCAGGCTAGCTAGGCCTGCATATCCTAGAAAGCTCCGCGCAGGCGCTAGAAAGCCCGCACCAGCCCGCTGCCGGCTTGGCGGCTCGAGGCAGATCTGATGCACTCTGCATGCACCGCCCACCACATTAACGCCGCCATCCTCATCATGCAATGATTTTTCGCGCTCCAGCGGCCCGTTAGCACGGCTCTGCAGGCCTTCCGCGGCACCTGCGGGCATCCGCAAGGCACCGCCTTGGCGAAGTCAGCCGACCAGCCGAGCGCCGCCGCTTTAACCGGAGCTTTTCCCCGGTGCGATGAGTTCCGGGCGGGTGCTGCGCTGCCGAACCTAACTGAACAGAGCCCTGCCAGCCAGACACTAACTGAACAGGGCACTGCCAGCCGGACACTGACTGAACAGGGCCCTGCCAGCCAGACACTAACTGAACAGGGCACTGCCAGCCGGACACTGACTTAACAGGGCGCTGCTGGCCGGACACTGAATGAACAGGGCACTGCCGGTCGGACACTAACTGAACAGGGCGCTGACACAAGACGTACCTGGCAGCCGGCGACAGCGGTCCTCGGCGACAGCGTGGTCCAGGGACCATCCGTAGTCCATGACCCTGCACAACCCCACGGTTCCCAAGGGCCCCGCTGGCCCCGCTGGCTCCCGGGCGCGTTCCACTCACACCATGTCGCCTCCGCCGCTGCGGCGCCGCTGGCCACGCGCAGCTCGACACAGTGACCACACAGTGACCGGCCGCGACCGAGACCTTCACCGACACGCCTCACTGAGGCTGGCGTGGCGCCCCGCCTTATGTAACAGGCAGAGTGAGAGAGATGGTAGGACGCTGCGCGATCTCTGTCTCTCTCTCCCGTCACCTCACCGCCACCGCCTCCTTCGTATGCCTTCCTCCTCCATCAATTTTTCCGCCGAATTTCCCTTAATTTACATTTATTATAAATCCCCCCCCCCCCTCTTACAAGGGGGAAATTCCGTTCGTTGTAACGACTAAAAATCGGTTTAAGCTGCGGGGCATTGGTAGGAAACCGTCGGCAGGGAACGACCACGCTGACGTCGGGCAGGGAATGAAACAGAAGCCACTGTCGCGGTGTCAGTCGTCACACGGATCGATACTCGGCCCCGGCTCTGGCTAGGACTCCTCAGGGGCGGCTACGAGTCACGTGGCTCCTCTTGGCAGGTTTGGAGAAGCGGGCGGTGCCCGGCCAATGCCGTGTGCTGTCTCCTTGTGTAAAGTTTTGCTGGTTATCAAAATGACAAAGCAGCCGAGGCCGCTGGGGCTGCGGGGGCTGCGGGGGCTGCGGGGTTGCGGGGGTTGCGGGGGCTGCGGGGGCTGCGGGGGCTGCGGGGTTTGCGGGGGCTGCGGGGGCTGCGGGGGCTCCTCCGACTATTTTTGACCCAAATAAGCAGCAGTAGCAGCAGCAGCCAGAGGCTTTCGCAGTGACAGCAGCGACGGCGTCCCGAAACGCGGCCACCAACCAGCGAAGCGACTTTTACAGCCGACAGTAAGGAAGCGGGAAACAAAGGTGAAATTGGAAATGCCTGTCCGAGTAGTGGCGCCGGGCTGCACCGGGCTGCACCGGGCTGCGCCGGGCTGCACCGGGCTGCACCGGGCTGCACCGGGCTGCACCGGGCTGCACCGGGCTGCACCGGGCTGCACCGGGCTGCACCGGGCTGCACCGGGCTGCGCCGGGCTGCACCGGCCCAGCCGCAGTGTGCTCTCCTTAATTTTTATTACGTGATCCGAACGGCCCGCGTCGGCAGTCGAGTAGTACCCCGCCTCCGCGCCAATAGAAACAGAAAACAACCGCCTCTTTCCCCTCTCTTTTTATCTCGCGGCCGCGTATTTTTCCGCGTGTGTTGGCCGATTTTTCGCGGACTGCCGCCACCGCCGCCACTCCCGCTGCTGCTGCTGCTGCTGCTGCTGCTGCTGCTGTAGCCACACGTAACCGTTTTGGCGGAACTACGCGGCGGACGACGCTAGGCCAATGCACCGATTAGAACGGCCTTCGGGCCCTCCGCGCTTCCAGCCGCACATACTCTGTGCCGAAAATATAGCCCATTATGTAGCAATGAAATGAAGTAAGAAATTTAAGTATTAATTAAAGTAAGAAAGGAAAATTTGAAATTTGGACCTATTTTTGTATTAAAAAGAAAATTGATTTTAAAATATTGACGGAAAAAAGAGGTGAAATCACGCCAGTTTTTTCCACTTTCACATGATTCCGATCTTGACATTTTTCTTTTTCCTTTTGTTTCCAATTTATCCGCGCAAACAGCCACGCGGTGGCCAGTGAAGTTCCACTTTCACGGTTTCTGTGTGCCTTTGGCTGCCTTCGGCCGCCGGTGCGCGCCGACTGAAGAGGAGAGACTCTTCGGAGCGTCGCCTGTCACGGCGGCCTGGAGCCTCATATGCCCAAACACCTTCCTCCCCTATTTTTTTTTCTTTTTTTTTTTCAAATTCTGTGGCAGGCTGAGCTGCAACTCGCGTTTCAAAAATATTTAAACGCAATATGGCACATGCTTCCAAAACAGCCTCCTCAAGTCCCTTATCACAAATTGGGCGTCATATCCGCGTGGGCTATGATTCATGATTCAATATCTCAGTGGGCGCGGCGGGGAAGTCCAGGCGATTCCGTCTCTTTCCCGGCCGAACAAAAACTCTCTGTTTCCCTAACGACCCGTCGCGCGCTGCCGGCCGGTTCGGTCGATCGCTTCGCGGAAGCTGTAAAAAGTATAACGCAGCCCAGGAGTGCGACATGGCGCCGCCTTCGCATAGTTAATATAAATCACTTCGCGATTAACTGAACTGACCACGTGATATATTGGAAGGCACATCGAAAGAGGCGGCGCTGGTGAGGAAACCCGCACGTCCTCAACGGCGTATGACTGAGGATGGTTCTCACCGAAAACAGAGCTTCCACGCGCAGCGCGTCCAACCACAACCACCACTGTGCGCACTCAACAAACACTAACACCAACACGACAAACGCAGCAAACACGGCCACACGACACAAACAGACTGCGAATAATCACGGATCGAACTGTGAATAGCGACCGGCGGACTACTCGCCGGCGTGATGCTCGGCGCGGGCGGGCGGGCGCGGGCGGGCGCGAGCGTGCACGTAGCACGCCGTGTCGCTGCGGACTGGCGGGGCGGGGCGAGGACCGCCGGAGGCCCGCGTCTTTCCCTCTCCCTCCCTCCCCCTCCCTCTCTGTCTCTCTCACGCGCACGCACGCACGCGGCGGGGCGGAGAGCGCGCGCTCACTCCCACTCCATCCGCAACCCCTTCCCTCACATAATCGGCGATATAGGGCGCGTCCATGAACTACAAATGAACACCAACAATTTGAATGAAAAATCGAGAAATCTGAATGAAACGTTGATAGAGTTGAATTGAAAAATTGAAAAGTTTGAATGAAAAAATGTTGACAGGTTTTAAAATTTTATATTTTTCGTGCTTCATTTTTTTTTCTTTTTTTTTTTTTTTTAAAAAAAAATCCATCTCCAGCCCCCTAGCCCCTCCAAACCACAATCCCGCGCATCCGCTAACCCGACCGAGGCCACGCAGGGCGTAAGAATATAAAACGCAGGCCGGCGAGGGTAAAACGCAGGGCTTAATGGCGGTTAAGCGGGGAATCACGGGCCGGTCATGTTTACCGCGCGGGGGAGGGACGGAGATGGAGCGTGGCGTAAGCGCGCGCTCAAGACAGAGACAAGTGCGCCGCGAAGGCGTCGTCGCGTGCGGCCCGGCGATGCCATGGGAGTGGGAGAGAGAGGGAGGATATATAAAGGAGAGCGAAGTAGCCGAAGGGGTTCCTCGTCCTCGTACGCGCAGGGGGAAAGGGGCGGAGAATGGGGGTGGTGGAGACGGGGGGCGTTCGGGTGGTCGTATGGGTTCTGTCGGCGGTGGTTGTTGTTCAAATGAAATATGCATTCGTGTAATCGTTCGGTCACATTTATATCGATACGATCGCCGCTCGCGCTGGTAATTTATATTGGAGATTCTGCGATTCGGGAAGAGAGAGAGAGAGAGAGAGAGAGAGAGAGAGAGAGAGAGAGAGAGAGAGAGAGAGAGAGAGAGAGAGAGGGCGAGAGCGAGGGGGGGGGAGAGCACCCATCGACTCGGTTTGGTTATGATGGAAGAGGGTGGGTTAGAGACGGTGGCGCACCCTGGCGGAAGTCGGCCGGAACAGGGAATCGACCAAGGCATTAGATATGGGCTGAAGGAAAGAAAGAGAGTGAGAGGGGAGAGGGGAGGGGGAAAGGGACCCATCTGAACGCAATGAGGACGAGTGAGCGAAGCGAGGCGGCTACCGATACGAAACGCGTCACAATACGAGTGCGGCGGGTGGACTACTACTTTCCTGCCTGAAAATGCCACGTGACCCCTCATATTTCTGGAATCCTTGCTGGCGCCACGTTGGGTCTAACGCCGTTCCCAGATCTCACACGGGATGACAAGTTTTCCGAAAGTCAGCGCGCCCCGCAAAACTTCGGACAACGAAGATCATTTTGACCGGTCTTCTCTCTCTCTCTCTCTCTCTCTCTCTCTCTCTCTCTCTCTCTCTCTCTCTCTCTCTCTCTCTCTCTCTCTCTCTCTCTCTCTCTCTCTCTCTCTCTCTCTCGCTCAGTGGGCCGCGGCGGCGCAGCGAGGAAGATACCCGTGACACCACGTGACGCTGCAGCTGTGGCCGCGGTCAGCCGGGCCAGGCCAGTTACCCGACGTGTGCGCCAGCAGAACCGAGGCGTCACCGGGACCCCGGCTCATGGCGGCGCCCAGTGACGCGTGACGGGCTGCAGCAGGCCGGGCCGGGCTAGCCGGGCGCATGCACAGCGCTCTGAGATGGCCAACGAGGCCGGCTTCCTGGTTCAACAACCACGCCGCCGGCCCAGAGGGCCCAGAGGTGCCCAGAGGTCACCAGGCAGCATCAGCTGATGCACAAGCCGCCACCGCCGCCACCGCCACCACCGCAGCCGCCGCTGCTCCGGCTGGCTGCGCTCCGGCCCACAAACGTCCGCCCGCCGACGGCAAAGCAGTTTGCGGGCCCGAGTACCCCGGATGCCTATGAGTCGGAGTTCATATACCGGACCGGCGCACAGTAAAATAAAGGTCGTGAGGTTTGGGGCTCGGGTTCAAATACCGACAACTGACAGTTTTTTTTTCAGTTTTTTTTTCTCGATATTATTTTTTTGTCGCAGATGTTCTTTACAAGGCTCAGGTTCGAATACCGACAGCAGCCGATTTTATTCATCTTTTCTTTAGGGGGGACGGTGTTCCGCCCAAAGCTCGGGTTTAAATACCAGCAACAGTATTTTTTTCTTTTTTTTTAAGTTTGACAAGTGTCTTGCGAAAGCACATGTCCCCCGCGAGTTGGTCAGGCAAGTACACACGGGGGAGCACAGTCAGCGGAGGCCGGGGCCACGGCAGGAATCTAGCTTCATCCATCTCTCTTCTTTTTCCCTTTCCTCCTAGCTCCCGCTCCCTCTGCGTACTCTAGGCCGGGCATCGCTAGAGGAGGAACTCCTAGACTGATGGCTCGTACGTGCTCCAGTGTCGGCCGGCCGGCGTGCTGTAAGCGTGCCAAGCTGCGCTCCCGCCACGCGTAAAAAGCTATTTCCCCGCTGCGCATATCTCTCTTTTCTTTTTTCCTCCTATCGAGGACTATGCGAAAAACGAAAACGACTTCCAGAAAGTCATAAGGGAACAGCAGCAACGCTGCGCTCGGGCTCTTCGCGCTCGGATGGCCTGGCTATAATCATTTCTCTCACCTGCGAAAAAAAAAATTGAGAAAAAAGGAAGAAGAAGAAAGAGAGGGAGCATCGCGTCTTGTTTCTCACCGGGTGGCAGTGTGTCTCGCTCTCGCATGCCAATCACCGTGACAGCTCCCCCTGCTCTCTCTCTCTCTCTCTCTCTCTCTCTCTCTCTCTCTCTCTCTCTCTCTCTCTCTCTCTCTCTCTCTCTCTTTCTTTCTCTCTCTTCTCCCTGTCTCTCTCTCCGACCTTCAGAAATGCCTCCCTCGACGCCCTGCAGTCTGTCTACCCTCCGCGGCGTACATACAAAGTACCTCACCATCCTCAGACACCCCCGATCAGTTTAGGCTAGGTCAGGTTAAATGCTGCTGGTCTTTTTTTTTTGCAAATTTTCATCGGCAATTTTAGTCCGACTATAAATTCACTAAAAGATCACAGCCAGACAATTTACCCAATTCATGTTGGTAGACACAGCACACTGCAGCGCTCCACCCCGACGCGTTCCCCAAAATGCGTTTGCACCTTCCGCTCCACTGGCGCTGCCCCCCCCCCCCCCCCTTCATTCATCCCTTCACTAGTCACCAACCCCCTCCGCGACCCCCCCCCCCCCCCCCGTTCTCCCATCAAGCATTTCCGTGCCACATTTATCCAGTTCACTGCGCACAGCCGTGTTTCCACATTATATCTATGTCGTCTGAATGGCATCTACTATAAACCGCGCGCAGCGCCGTTAATCGGCGTTTCCCCCTCCCCTTCTCTCTCTCACCCCCGCCCACCTGTCCTGCCACACTCACACACACACACACGCTGCGTCACGGAGGGCGGACAGTTTTTGCTCCGCTACGCTCAAGGGGACAACAACACACCACCAGCCCCGCGCGCTCCATGACCAACGGACGAAAGCCACGTGGTATTACGTTTAGTAATTCGTTGTCGTCGGGCGTTGGTGACCCCGCTGCTGCCGTTGCGTTAATCATTATCCACGCGGGTTCAAATACCGGCAGCTGCTAGCCTGGGGCGGGTTCAAATACCGGCAGCTGCAGCATGGAGCGGGTTCAAATACCGGCAGCTGCAGCATGGAGCGGGTTCAAATACCGGCAGCTGCAGCATGGAGCGGGTTCAAATACCGGCAGCTTCACCCTGGAGTGGGTTCAAACACTGGCAGTGCGGCGGCTGCCATTGTAATTTTCTTCCCCGTCCTCACTTGCTCCTCACCCCCTTCCGTAATTTACAGGCGAGCCCCTCTGGGCAGCGGGCGAAGCGTCGGCTGCTCCAGGTAAGAATAAAAGCGAGCGAGCCAGAAGCCAGGCGGACGGGGGAGGGGGGAGGGGGCGTGAGAACGGAGGCACGTGCGCAGAGGGGGTGGCTGGGGGATGAAGGGGGGGGGGGAGGAGCCTCGACACGTGTGAACATCGATACGCCCTATCTGCAGCGTCCGGACGCGGCCAATTCAACAAACATCAAAACTAACCGCGCATAGCCACATCGCAGGTGTTGAATCGCACGGAGACACCGTCGGCACCGGGACTCGAACCCGCGGCTGCCGTGGAAAGAGGTTTAGCGGCCGACCTCGACAGGATTTTTTAAAATCTTTTTAGAGGGCGATGGTTCAAATCACGACAAAGATCTCTCTATGATGGAGTCAGCGTGGGGTTGGGCTGCGGCCCGGGGCCCAGGGGGTATACACGCGGGGGGCGGGCAGGGCCAGCCCACCTAGCGGGGCCCCACAGGGGGCGGGCCGGGGGCGGGCCGGGGGCCGGGCTGTCAAACCGAGTGCATGACAACGGTGTCCAACTGGTTGCCTACCTCGGCCGCCCCCGGCCGCCACGCCACGCCACAGCCGAACTGTCTTCGGGCTTGAGCGGTAGGCACGCGATCTAGCCATAAGCAACGCCGGTAGGGGCGGCCGGGGGCGGCCGGGGGCCGCAGGAGGGGCGGCCCCGAAAGATGGCCGAAACAAAGAGAGAGAGAGAGAGAGAGAGAGAGAGCGAACTGGGCTACAGCGGGCGCCCGCCAACGGCTGGTCAGACGGAGAGGGGACGCAGTGGCCGGCAGTGCGGCGCAGTGGCCGGCCCACCAATGGGGGCGGCGGCCGTGACCAGGAGGCGGTCAAGGGGTTGTTGCGGCGGGGGCGGCCACAAATGGAGTAACACACCCTACGGCAGACACTGGTGGTAAGGAAAAACCGATTTGAGGAAAAACAGATTTGTTATTTTTAAGGTTATTGTATATAATGTAGGGCTAAAAAGTCCCCTTGGTTGTACAACAACCGCCTCCTTCCACCCCTTGATTGCAAAAAAAAATAAATCAAATAACAATATTAGATACATATAGCGCTCAAGCGCGGGATATCGACTGCAGCATCTTTGGCCTCGAGACCCGCGGCCAGTGGGGTGGGCAGGCGTTTCCGGACCAGCAGAACGGGCGCGCTCGAACGCGCGCACAAAAATTTCTCATTCCCCGAACGAGCTGAGCAGACACGGCGGGGACGTCCGGCTGGGCCCCGGTCGATGAGAGAGGCCTCGGGGGCTGCGGGGGCCCCCGCAAACGACCTCGCCCGCACGCCACGGCGAAGCCCCCGCCGCGACTGCGCCCCTCCGCCCCTCCTCCGGTTGGTCAAGACCCCCCCCGGTCACCGATGTCCAGCGCGGCCTCTGATTGGTGCGTCGACCCCGCGGCCGGAGGGCGGAGCGCTGCCATTGGTAGATGCGGCCGCCGGCCGGGCATCGATCCGAGCCCTGCAGGGGTGGGCCGGGCCCGGCCGGGGCCTCCCTGTGGTGGGGCTCCCTCACCCCTCCCTCCCTCCCTCCCTCCTCACTCGGACCCGGACGGGAGGGGAGGGGCGGACGAGCTGCCAGCCGACATTTTCATTTCGGACCTCTGCTGGGCTGGGCTGGGGAAAGTCTTTGGGTGCCCAGAGAAACACACCGCAGCGCTGGGCAGAGAACTGCTCACAACTCGGTTATATAGATATTCCAAGTCTGATAACTTCGCCCAGAAATATATTTCTGGATCGCAAATTCGGGTTTTGAATTTTAGGTTGAATGAATGAATATGAATGAATGAATGAATGAATCGGTACATGAACGAACGAATGAATGAATGGCGCGTGGCGACTTGAACGCACTGCCGTCCTTCCCTTCCTGACTGCAGTGCAGAGTCGTCATCTCGTCTCGCAGACGGAGAAATATGAGAAATACTCCCTTCGCCGCTGATGGGGGACCGCGGCACTGCCTTGTATTGCATCGCGCATGCAGCGCTGTTCTTTCAATTTGATCTCTCTCTCTCTCTCTCTCTCTCTGTCTCTCTCTGTCTCTCTCTCTCTCTCTCTCTCTCTCTCTCTCTCTCTCTCTCTCTCTCTCTCTCTCTCTCTCTCTCTCTCTCTCTCTCTCTCTCTCTCTCTCTCCCCCCTCCCTCTTTCTAACGCGGTACGATTTGTAACTCGTAGCGCAGACGACTGTACGACAGGCAGGCAGGCTGTCGGACGGACGGACAGACAGATAGGCAGACAAGGGCGAAGGGACGTAGCAGTGGCAGATGACATCGACCGCGATGTTTATTTGGCCGACAAAACACTCCGCCGAGGTCCGTAACAATGTCAAAATGCCCTCCCCAACCATTTACTTTTTTAGGGGGGGGGGTGAAGGTGAGGGTGGCTAACGGGTGCGAGAGAGAGAGAGAGAGAGAGAGAGAGAGAGAGAGAGAGAGAGAGAGAGAGAGAGAGAGAGAGAGAGAGAGAGAGAGAGAGAGCCTCCCCCTATCCCTTTCCTCCACCTGCAACTGTGTGAGGGACAAGGACGGACAAATATGTTATTGTCAGGTCGCTTCCTCTGCGCAAATCATCGGCATCGACAGGTGTGGATGTGAGTGTGTGTGTGTGTGTGTGTGTGTGTGTGTGTGTGTGTGTGCGTGCGTGTGTGCGTGTGTGTGTGACAAAAACGTGGAAAACTTAAATGAAGCATTGTAGGTTTGACTCGATGACGTACGATGAACTCCAGGATATTGTATGATACCCCGCCGGTATTCCGAAGAAGTATTTGCGATTTTTTTTTCGTCGTTCCACCTATTTCTCTCGGGTCGCCGAGGGCAGCGTAGACCGCTGATATGGTATAGTGACGGAATGGGCAAGAAATGGGAGTGAGGGGTGGGGGAGGGGGTGGGTTGGGGTGAGTTGAGGGGGGCGAGGTTGGTAAGGGTTGATGGTTGACGTTTCTGGAACAGGCAGTATAGGGGTAGGGGGCTGCCAGAGCGGCGCAGAAGGGCGGAAGGGGAGAGGAAAAGAGCTGGACGTCGAGCGGACAAGGTCCCCCCCCCCCCCCCTCCCCCCCTCCTCCCCAACCCTCAACCCTCGCCCCGCCCAGGAGCCCGGCGGCCGCCGCGCCGCGCAGCCATCATAAAACGCCGAGACGGACATTGCCGGAAGTCACGTGACTGTGTAGGGCCCAGGGCGGCCGTCAGGGTGGTAGGTGGGGGAGGGGGGGAGGGGTAGAAATCAGTGGCAAACGCATGCGGCGGAGGGTGCAGGCGGTGGAGGCGAGAGGGGCGGGGCAGGGTGGGGCGTAGGGTGGACAGGGAAACAAGAACGCCTGCCACGCTCGGGGCGTATAAAGAAAGAGAGGAGAGTGCTGAGGGCACCGGCGACTACTGGCGACTATGGAAAATACTGCCGATGCATCGATTTCGGGGGGAAAGGGGAGAAAGAAACTAAAAAGGGAAAAATAAAGATGAAGGGAGAGAGAGAATACAAACACTGGGCATGGAAATAGAGGAATGGTGGACGTGAGGTTCCGGCCGGTCGATAGACGCCCCCGCTGCCCCTCCGGGGGCTGCCCCTGGGAGAGCCGCCTCCGGGGTCCGCCTCCGGGGCCGCCTCCGGGGTCCGCCTCCGGGGCCGCCTCCGGGGGCCGCCTCCGGGGGCCGCCTCCGGGGAGTGCTGGAGAATTGAAAAGGCACCTTTCCTGCAGTTCACTTTTTCACTCCCGACATTAGATCCGGTTTCGGCTTCGCCCCCCCCCCCCCCCCCCCCCGCGTGGTATCCCAGCTGCATCTCTCCATCCCTCTACCTCTCAGGCGGCCGTACAAGAATGCCCAGAGCGCCGTGTTTGCTATGCATATAATCTGTTGCTTCGGCGTGTCTTTCGCACACTGCCCCCCCCCTCCTCTGCATGCCTTTGGCCAGCCGGCAGCCGTAGGCAGGATAACCTCGCCTAACCTACCCTGGCCGTAGTCCGGCCCCTGCCGTTGGTCAGCGCTCCACCTCGGGCCAATGGGCTGTGGCCGCTATGGGGTGCTCCTCCTACACCACGCCTCTTGGCCTCTTGGAGTCCGGTACTTCAAGAACAGAACGCAGCCTCGGCCTCGGCCACGGCCTCCGCATTGTTCCCTTCGACGGTCATCACGTAATCTGTGAGAGCTCCCCGTCGTCCGGACCGGAGCAACGGAGTGACATTTCGGTCGAACGCCTCCTAAAAGTTCCGCCGGCGCCGGCGAGGCCGAGAACGAGACCAAGCGCGCCCGCCGACCTCTGCACCGCCGCCGACACCGCCGCCTTACCGGTGCTGCAGGACGTAAACAACAGCAAGGCGCCGCCGCGGTTGTCATGGCGACGGGAAAACGCGTCGTTGGTGTCGCGTCGCGTCGCCGGCGGCGGGCGGACGGCGGGAGAGGGTTGCCGCTCCACTTCTCCTGAGGCCGAGGCCGAGGAGAAGGGAGAGGAGGAGAAGGAGGAGGAGGGGGAGGTGAAGGAGGAGGAGGAGGAGGAAGGGGGGGGGAGGGGGAAGGAGGCACAGAGGACCTCTAGGACGGCGACACAGTCCAACAAATGCCCAGCGTCCGTGAAAAAGCGAAAAGACAAGAAGGCGGTGCGCGCTTCATGCATGCCACATGTGTGAGTGTGTAAGTAAGTGTGCGTGTGTGCGTCTTCACTTTCTCCCACACATGCACAAGGCTGGTGGCCGAGCGGCTCAGATAGCACATAAATACACACACACACACACACACATCAAGGCAATAGCCGAGGGATTCGCACGCAACAACCTGAGATGAGAAGTTAAACTGTTCATTCATTCATTCATTCATTCATTCATTCATTCATTCATTCATTCATTCATTCATTCATTCATTCGTTCATTCGTTCATTCGTTCATTCATTCATTCATTCATTCATTCATTCATTCATTCATTCATTCATTCATTCGTTCATTCGTTCATTCATTCATTTACCACGCGTTCATTCATTTACCATTTATTCATTAACAATAATTCAAAGAAATCTAGACAAAACCAACTACCTCTGTCGCCTCCCCCACCGCTCTATACGCGATTTCAGCGCGGCAGGTGACAGCGCGTTTACAGAAAAATAAACAAAATCAACGCCCCACGCCACGCGCGTCAGGGGGTCGGCTAAAAATATAAAAACAACGAGATATGGGATTGGATGGAGATGACGCGTGCGCGGACGCGGGAGTGTCGCGTCGCGCCCACCAATCAGGAGCGAGAACGGAATCGAGTCGTCCTATCCCTGTCATATACACCTCTAGCTCGGCATGCAGGCCTGCGGGGGGCACCCGGGGCACCGGCACAGACCACCTGGGGGGTGATATGGTGATGGGCGGGATGGGGGGTGAGGCTGGACGTAGAGGCAGGTGCTAATGTGACAGCGCAGCGGTGTCAGACAGGTAAAATGGAGATGGGCTCGTGCTGGCGGGTGGGGGTGGGGGTGGGGGTGGTTGGAGAGACGGGGAGGCAAGCATGTGCATTTTTCTTAACCTGGTCGATACGTTGGGTAAATCATACGATTAAGTCATTTTCAGTGACCTCTCCAAAGTGTGTACACAATGGGGAAAAATTGACCGTAGGTGGAAAAAAGAAACTCCGGAAAATAGGATATTTTGGTTAGCTTTGGATTAAAAAATTGACCACGAGTCGGAAACAAAAAGGGCAGACATCGCATGGATGCCGACGCTGCCAGAGAGTGGCATACGCGGTTTCCTAATCTCCATGCATGCACCGCCATGCTGTGAGGGAAAGAGACAATAAACACTCGGCGAGGAGGGGGGAGCGAGAGAGACGAGGACTCGTGGAGTGACGTCAACAGGCGATATCTCTCGCAGGATTTCCATCGAAATCCGCGCCGCGCGAGTCGGAGATACGCGACAAGTCGCGGGCTGAGAGCAGTGAGCACTCTGCACAGTCGGCAGCCGTCGGGCAGCGGCGTAGCCACAAGTCAAAGGGGGGGGGGGAGTGGGGGGGGGCGTGCGTAGGGTGTTAAAAAGTTTACCAAACATTTCCGCGGACTTAAGCGGGCTGAACTGGATCAGGTAGTCAGTCAGTCGACTGCTGGACCTCGGTGGTGTTTAAACATCAACAAAATGCAATAAACTGCCGGCGACCTATTTCTCTCTCTCTCTCTCTCTCTCTCTCTCTCTCTCTCTCTCTCTCTCTCTCTCTCTCTCTCTCTCTCTCTCTCTCTCTCTCTCTCTCTCTCTCTCTCTCTCTCTCTCTCTCTCTCTCTCTCTCTGATGCCCGAGAAGTCCCAGTTCTGGCCGAGGAGGACGCCATGACCGGTGGCTGGAGCCCGTCTCCGCGCGGAGGCGGCGCTGCAGATATGTGATCGGGCCCCCGTCGGCCCCGTAACGGGACACCGGGCGGACAGGACAGCTCGCTGGAGCCGCTGGAGCCGCTGCTGGAGCCCTGGAGCATCCCGGAGCCCGCAGCCGGTTGGGTTGCCTACCCCCACGGCGGGCCCCGCCCGCCCCGCACTGCTCCGCCCACCCACCCGCCCCACGATGAGCTATGGCCACACTGTCGAAATAATTGCATCCGGAATTTCTCGGAGACATTCCACTACTAAACTATCGGATGGTCGTAGACCCCGAGATATTCCAGAGAAAATATTCGGGAAGCGGTCGGAGACCAGGCAAAATACGAATTGCTCCGGTGCGTGCGCTCGGGGACTTGAACGCGCGGCACGCGACGGCGGGTTCGAATACCGGCCAGGGGCCATGGCTCCCCTAAGCCATCTCAGTGCGCCTTAACTGCCGATAAGTCCGATAAGGGCCGGGTCGGGTCCTGCCGGTCCGTCCGTTTAACGACATGCGCGGTGCCCCTCGGCCCCCGCGGCCCCCGCGGCCCCCGCCGGCGTACCTGCGGCCGAGGCCCCCGTCAACTACGGGGGTCTGTCTGACGGCCGCCGGTCCCGGCGCCTCGGCCACGGCGGAGGCCTCCGAGGCCCCGCTATCTGTCATCATCCGATCTCCGCGACGGCGAGGACGGCGCCGACGACATCAGGATGACTTCGTCATGACATCGACCGGGGGGGACAGAGGAGAGAGAGAGAGAGAGAGAGAGAGAGAGAGAGAGAGAGAGAGAGAGAGAGAGAGAGAGAGAGAGAGAGAGAGAGGGTGGGGAGGGTCGAGTGAGAGGGACAGAGAGGGCAATAACTAACGTGAAATACGGCCTCTGGGAACGAATGGGACCGGCTGCGTGCGGTGGGGGCCGCGGCCGGTAGCGGGGGTGGCCCTGGGGACGAAACCGGGGGTAGTCGTGGACTCGGACGCAGCCCGGCCGGGGCCGCAGGGGGCGGGGACACGAATGGGACAGCCGGAGGCCGCGGGGAGGGGAGGGCGCGACACGCCCCCAGCCGCCCCCAGCCGCCCCCGGGGATGTCCGTGCCCCCAGCCAGGGCTCGGGACAGCCATTTAGAAATGCAGATTCGGCATAAAGCACCGCGGAGATACCCCGCGCCGATAAGGCCCTCGTCAAAGACCCATAATTCACGCAACCAGATCGCCGCCCGCGCGGAGACGGAGACAATGTCAACGCGGGTCTTGAACCCGGGACCTTGTCCTCGGGGGCCGAGCTCGGTAGCCACTCGCCTAGGGGCTGCACAGTGCTGTCGTGAGGTGTTGCACCACAAGCAGGGCGGCCGGCGGCGCCCCCAGGGGCCCTGCCCTCAGGAGGCTGGGGCTGGGCTGCAGCGCCACCAGACGGCTGCAGTTTTAGGGCGCCATGGGGCCGCCATCGGGTTTAAGGGCCGCGCTGGGCGCGTCCTAGCCAGGCAGCCACGCCCGGCGGACTGCTCTGGAAAAAGCCAAGTAATGTTTAGTTTGGCCGCTGGGGGCGGGGGAGAGGAGGGGAGGGGGGGCGCCGCTACCGCCGCGCTAGGAGCTTATCGCCACGGCCAATCGCCGGGCTCCGTCACGAAGGGCTGCGAGGCGCTGCGAGGCGCCGCCATGGTGGTCCCCGCGCAGGGTCCCCACCAATACCAACCACGCCAACACAAAGTCCCTACAATTGGGTTCGGTAATGAGCCAGGGAGCAGAGGGCTAGGACAGAGCGGCACAGCACAGCATAGCGCGCTCGTTTCCAGAAACTCATTTTTGAAGCCGCGGGCACTCTCCACCTGCTCCAGCGTTCGACTCCAATAACGCGCCCCTGCTTTGGCTCATTTCAGTGACTTAGAACCTGGAACCCGTTCCCTGCCCGCTGCAGCGGGAGGCGGGTGGGAAATGAAACACACTTGGGATATGATGGGGAGAATACAGGATAACCGAAATAAATAGGGGGACATGTCGGAAAGAAAATCGATGGCCGTAAAAACAAACACACAACATGCAACGGAACGAGCTGTCAATGCGCTGCTGCCCTGCCGAGGCACGCATCGCCACACGCACTGGCGGGGTGCGGGTTCGATACCGCTCGGCGCCTACATCCTATTGTTTTTGTTTTTCCTTTGCTTGTTGAGGAACTGGAGATGACAGACCGGATTGACACTTGCCTATTTGGCTCACGATGTGATCGCCCAGACTTCCCAACGCTGATCGGGAGGGGGCGGGGGCGGCAGGGTGAGAACAGAGAGAGAGAGAGACAGAGACAGAGAGAGAGACAGAGAGAGAGACAGAGAGAGAGAGAGAGAGAGAGAGACAGACAGACAGACAGACAGACAGACAGACAGACAGACAGACAGACATACACTGAGAGAACAAATGTGTGAAACAACGCATGTGGCATGTGTTCCCGATGAGCAACACATGTAACATGCATTGATGAAAGGGAACGCATATGCGATTTTCATGGGGGAACGCTTGACACATGCATTAAAATCGCAACCAAATGGGAACGCATCAATTGATGCGTTGATCAACCCATTTGTTTTTTCAGTGTACAGACAGACAGACAGATAGACAGACAGATAGACAGACAGACAGACAGACAGATAGACAGACAGACAGACAGACAGACAGACAGACAGACAGACAGAGAGACAGAGGCAGAGACAGAGACAGAGACAGAGACAGAGACAGAGAGAGAGACAGAGAGAGATCACCAACCTCACTGTGGGGGAGCAGGTCGGAGGATCAACGCCTGTGAATCGGAGGGTAGGCAACCCGCTCGGCGCTCGTGCCAGGATGTGGCCTACACCCGACAGGGCTGAAGGTGTGAGCGAGAGCGGGAGACGGAAAAAGTAGTGTGTCCGTGACACATAGAGCACAGAACGTCGATGAAAAATTCCAAGGACGGGTGCGAGAGTTAAACCCGAGGCACGCGAACTGTGGTTCGCGACGCGAAGACAGCGCCTTCACGGGTGTATATCGTTTGTCCGACCTCCATTTGTCCGACCTGTACATTCCCTCTAGCCTTACCAAACCTAAACTATGCTAACCTTCCCTAACCTAACCTACCCTAGCCTACTCTACCCTAACCTAACCTATCCTAACCTTTCCTTACCGCACCACTCTTTGGGGATACGTTTGCAACTTCCAGGTCGGACAGATGGAGGTCGGACAAACGATGTATCCCCGCCTTCACCGGTACGGCTAACGGATGTTGCACGCTGTACACTTTGACCACTGCTCCGACAGCACAGTTCACAGGAGCGAAGGCGAGGGGTGGCTGACTTGGTTGGATCGTGTGCGGAGTGGTATGTATTCACCTAATTTTTTCATTGATTTTTTTTGGGGGGAAAACTGGTAAAATTTTCATAATTTTTGAGTAAATTGCGTATTATAACGGACGATATTATAAGTATTATGGAGCAATATACCTGGTATTTTTAGAGCGTGTCGGGAGAAGTATACGAGTCGGCCACCCCTCGAGCCCTGCGCCCTGCTGGGCCAGTAGGCTCACATAGGCAGGAGCCTCGGCCCTGTCCGCTAGCGGTGCGGCTGCGGCGGTGGCTGTGCACGGCTTTTAGCGTTTGCCTCTCGCCGCCCGAGGCCAAGGCCAACCGGTCCTCCAGTGCTCTGCCTATGGCTCTGCCTATGGCTCTGCCTTTGGCTCTGCCTTTGGCTCTGCCTTTGCCGCCTCCCAGCCACGCTGGCACGGCCCTGCCACACGAACCCGAACACACGTGCGAGTACACACACACACACACACACGCCAAAGTACCATTTCAGTTACATATCCAAACACCATTATTGGCCGCGCACGACCTTGATATAGCAGCAGCAGTGCACAGAGGAATGTGCAATTACTATATGCGGGGGCTCTCGCTATGGCGAAGGCAAAGACCGTCCATGATGTGGTCGAAACAGAAGTCGTCGCTAGCAAATGGAAACGCCCCAGGTTCGATTCCCAAATGTTCCTATCTCGCTCTCTCACTCACTTCCGGGCCAGGAGGTACATCCGCGCCGCTCAGAAGCGAGCCATCTTCCTGGAAGCCACACGACGGAGCAGCCAGAGCGGGGGCGTACACGTCAACTCTCGACACTCTCAGTGTCGGTGAAAAAGTGTTTTTTTTGTCGTGATCAAAGAACGACCAAGCCGTCGCTCCGTCGGCTCTTTGCTTACTTCGGTTAGTCTCGAGTCGATTGCACACAGAACACGTTCACAGAGGAAGAGAGAGAGAGAGAGAGAGAGAGAGAGAGAGAGAGAGAGAGAGAGAGAGAGAGAGAGAGAGAGAGAGAGAGAGAGAGAGAGAGAGAGAGAGAGAGAGAGAGAGAGAGAGAGAGAGAGAGAGAGAGAGAGAGAGAGAGAGGTCGCTGCGACTTTGACGGGCTGCTGACGGCCCTGGCGGTGGTGCGCTCAGGAAGGTGTCGACCGGAGACCGCGGGATTTCCAATGAGGCGAGTCCTGCGATGGATTTTGACTGCACGTCACCGAGTACGAGAGAGAGAGGTTGCTGCGACTTTGACGGGCTGCTGACGGCCCTGGCGGTGGTGCGCTCAGGAAGGTGTCGACCGGAGACCCCGGGATTTCCAATGAGGAGAGAGAGAGAGAGAGAGAGAGAGAGAGAGAGAGAGAGAGAGAGAGAGAGAGAGAGAGAGAGAGAGAGAGAGAGAGAGAGAGAGAGAGAGAGAGAGAGAGAGAGAGAGAGAGAGAGAGAGAGACAGACAGACAGACAGACAGACAGACAGACAGACAGAGAGACAGAGAGATAGAGAGAGAGATAGAGAGAGACAGAGAGAGAGAGACAGAAAGAGAGAGACAGACAGACAGACAGAGAGAGAGAGAGAGAGAGAGAGAGAGAGAGAGAGATGCCTCAAAAATGCCTCGTTCAGAACACTCATACCAACGCTCCCACACCGCGCTACACTGCTCTCGCAAAGATTCTAGCTGCTAAAAAAAAAGTGAAAAAAGTGTAAATAAAAAACAAATTGGCCCGCATTTTGCTTCGGGTGACAATCTCTGTGTTTGTGTTGGTCGTGTCGGTGGTCCTGTCCCGATGGCGCTGTGTGTAGCGTGCGCAGCCTCGGCGGCTACTGCTAAAGTACTTTTCCTTTCGCGAAAGAAACAGTAAGCAGTCCAGTGCACGTCACTGCTCATGGAACCACGTACACGCAATCAAAGTGAGAATGATAACTTTAAAAAGAAAAATTGAGTAACGTAAACTCCAAAATTTGCTGTACACTTTTCATAATTTTCAAAAAAAAAAAGGTTTTAAAAAAGTGCTTTAAAAAAATTGAAATTATCTAAAAGTTTTAGGAAGGTCACCACGCCTCATTCCCAGTGATAACTTTGAAATATGAGGTCGGCTGGAAGAGGCGCACAACATGTGGGATGGATCTGCTTTGTCATGAGTAACTTGCTGCTGCTGCTGCTGCTACTACTACTACTACTACTACTACTGCTGCTGCTGCTGCTCGGGCATAGCCTGGCACACCAATGATGTAGTCACTGTAACAGCAGGTCGCTCTTCGCCTCGGCGGCGCCCCCGCAACCCGCAGCCGCAGCCCGCAGGGCAGCCCCGCTGAGATACGCGGCTCTGTCACACGCCACGGTCTGTTCTCAGCTGGAGCAGCAGAGGGACGGGGAAGGGAGGCGGGGATGGGGGGGGTGTCTCTCCGAATCGTGTCACTAAACTGTTTTGTTGTATGACTCGTCTCTCGCGGCGTCCAGGCCCCGGCGTGTGTGTGTGGGGGGGGGGGGGGGATAAAACGAGACGTTGGTGGTGTTCGAACCCTGGGCAGCATTGAGCAAGCGCGTCTACTCCATGTAATGCACGCTGAGAATGAAGATCCGTGATCGGAAAATGCGTGAGACAATTTGAGCTAACGAGTTTCGGTTGCTAACTTCCTCATCCTCGTACACGAAAGGTCGTGCGGCCCCATTTTCGGAACCCCGAAACGGAACGGCACCAAAGTGTTTCCAAAACAGCCCGAAATAGGGGTTTCTAACGAGGCTCAGAAGCAGAAGCTGAAGAACGAAAACACTCCCAGCCAGAAGCTCTCAAGAGCAAGTATGAGAAATTTTGATGCAGAAGGCCGGCGCCAAGTATGACTCAAACCGCCACTCAGGTTCCTCATACCTGCTGTCGAGAGTTTCCGGTCTAGAAGTGTTTTTGATCTTCAACTTCCGTTTCCAAGTCTCATTGGAAACCTCTATTGTGATGCGACGGTGCTAGCTGAGGTGGGTGAGGTCCGAGCCCCGCGCACAGCATCTCTGGGGGCTGGGCTGGGCGTGACACGGCCTGAGCACGCCACAGGCGCTATCGGCACGGACAGCCGCCCCGCCACACCGCGCCCCGCCCGGCCCGCCCGGCGCCCGTGCCGTCACCAAGAGACGAAAACGCATACACAAACTCTCCGACTGGAAAAGTCGTCCAAAACTCGTTGTCGCGCCGCGCGTCACGTGCGGTTACAGAGAGACAGAGAGAGAGAGAGAGAGAGAGAGAGAGAGAGAGAGAGAGAGAGAGAGAGAGAGAGAGAGAGAGAGAGAGAGAGAGATCACAACAGCCACTGGTGGTCATCGTGGACGGAGCGCCTGGCAGGTAGGCAGCCCGGCATCGCGCACGCACACCTGACGGGCGGGCTGGCCTACCCTGACAGGCGCCGTCTCAGTCCGGTCCTCAGGCAGCAGGCAGGCAGGCAGGCAGGCAGGCAGGCAGGCAGCAGGCAGCCCCGCCGGTATCAGCTCGGGCGGATACGCCATCGGCACCGGCCGACAACAACAACAAACTCAAAGACAACTACACAAACACGTCACCAAAGGACTTGAACGCGTGTGTTGTTACTTTCGCCGGAGGTCCCCGGCCCGCGATGGGAACTCACTCGCGTCGATTCACTCGCCTCCGCCACGGTTCGGCCGCGAGGCGATCGGCCGTAAGTTTACAACCACTTGCACGCCGGCCGGACCGGGGAATCCCCTGACCGACACGTCACGGCAGATTTCCTCATCGTTACAGGGCAAAAGGAGCACAAACGCCGCCCGGAATCGCCGGTCTCTGGCGGCCTTAAGCAAGCTTAATCGGCCTTAAGCAAGCTTCAGCAAGCTTCAGCAACCTTAAGCAAGTGTAGTCGTCTTTAAGCAAGCTTAAACGGCCTTCAGCAAGCTTAAACGGCCTTAAGCAAGCTTAATCGACCGAAAGCAAGCTTAAGCAGCCTTAAGCAAGCTTAACCGATCTTAAGTAAGCTTAATCGGTCTTAAACAAGCTTAAGCGATCTTCAGCAAGCTTCAGCATCCTTAAGCAAGCTTCAGCAACCTTAAGCAAGTGTAGTCATCCTTAAGCAAGCTTAAACGGTCTTAAGCAAGCTTAAACGGCCTTAAGCAAGCTTAATCGGCCGAAAGCAAGCTTAAGCAGCCTTAAGAAAGCTTAACCGATCTTAAGCAATCTCGACCGGTCTTAAGCAAGCTTAACCGGTCTTAAGCAAGCTTAGCCGGTCTTCAGCAAGCTTCAGCGGTCTTAAGCAAGCTTAAGTGGCCCCAAGCAAGCTTCAGCAACCTTAAGCAAGTGTAAGCGTCCTTAAGCAAGCTTAAGCGGATGCCACAAACGCATCCCGGCGGTCGCAGAGTAAACAACAGGGGCAGGAGGACTCTCCCTGAACTGGGTCTGCCATTTTTCACGACCATCACACTTCTGTCAAGGTCACTTCTCTTCTTTTATTTTTTGCTGGTGGCAGCGAAGCGCTCTCATCCGTGTGTGTGTGTGTGTGTGTGTGTGTGTGTGTGTGTGTGTGTGTGTGTGTGTCCAGTTCATCGTCCAGCGGCTCAGCCAGGCCGTGTGCACGGAAACGGACCAATTTTTCCCATCTCTCTCCCACTCTGCTCTTTCGTCCTCTTCTCCCACTCTATCCGCGCGCATACTCTCCCCCCCCCCCTCCCTTTTCTCTCTGTCTCTGTCTCTCTCTGTCTCTCTCGTGTATCTGGTAGCAGAGAGTGTTTGCAGGCACGCGATGAACCTGCACGGTGACAACTGTCATCTCGTTTGTGTGTGTGTGTGTGTGTCATTGGTCCTGCAGTCATCTGTGGAAGAGAGGGGGGGGGGAGCTGTAGTGCCAAAGGGAAGGCTAGCAAAGGCAAGGAAAGTCGTGGGGAGGGGGAGGGGAGACCTCTGATGGCGGGACGAGCCCTGAATGGAATCTGAGCCCGAGCGGGACCTCATCTCAGCTCTCAGCTGGCCTCTCTCTCCTTCCCTCCATAACCCCCCCCCTCTCTCTCTCTCTCTCTCCCTCACACACACAGGCACGGCCGCATCGCTCTGCAGCAGCAGCCGCTGAGCAGCAGCCGGCGATTGTGGCTCAGCTGCTGAGTGCTGAGCACCGCCTACCGCTGAGCGCGCTGAGCGCGGCGCGCCTCGACTCGGCTCGGCTCGGCTCGGCTCGGCCCGGTTCGTGGCCAGGACCCGGCCGCGCTCTGGCTCGAGCATGCTCAGCTCGGCTCGCGAGGGACCTGGCCTGTCCTGTCGCTGCCTGGGCATGCCTGGTATGTGTGTGTGTGTGTGTATGTGTGTGTTTGTGTGCGACGAGGCCTTCTCATACTCACCCAAGACTGCCTGCAGATCGTGGTCATCCCCTAAAACGTCCATGGCCGGCCTCTGGCGCTGCTTCAGGCCATGTTCTCACCTCGGAACCAACTTTCCCGGATTTCCCGCGGTCGTTTTCCCGTCTGGACGCATAGAAAGTCCGCGAAGCTCGCTAGCCTGAGTGGCTCGGGTCGGTTCGGGGCCGGGACAGGGCAGCGGGCTGGACAGGCTGGACAGAGGACCCGCGGCGCACACGATACACTCGGCAGCGGCAGCTAGCGGCAGCTAGCGGCAGCAGCAGGCTCCGGCCTCAGGTCGAGCCGTGCTTCCGAGTCCGACTACAAGCAGCAGCGGATCGGCGGCTCGGGCTCGGCTCGGCTCGGCTCGGCACCAGCTCGCAGCTCGGCACAGGAACCCAACAGTCAACACACCACTTGTCGCACCGCACGTCAGTGTGGACTGGTCTCTGGCCTGGTCACGTGACTCGAAACGAACGAGTTGCGCTCTCCCGCCGCGCAGAGGGCGCACCCGGCCTTCCCTGCGCGGGAAGAGACAACTGAGCGCGAACGGCGCGCACGCGGTGCCGCCCCCCAGCTCAGCGCCTGCGAACGCAAGGGTAGGCCAGCCCGCACGACACGTGTGTGCGCGCACAAGTCGAGGCTGCCTACCCACCAGGCGCCCTCAGTGCTCAGAGCCTAGATAGACCCCCTGACGTCCCGCGCAGCAGCGAAATATCAGACACTAAGGCCAGAAGACCATACCGACTGTACTCCCCGCTGCAGCGCAAGGGGTATCGACCGCAAAGCTACGGAAAGCTGTTGCAGGCAGTTGCAGCAGTCTCATTCACTTGACGGCGTTAGGGACCGTTTGCAAACCCCGTGACGAAGCCTCTTAATTGATTTAAATCCGAAATTAAGATCTCCAGGGGGGAGTGCTTTGCGAAACGTCTGTTATGCAGACCGTCAACCAATTCAAGAATTTTTTTCCTGTTTTCTTTTGTTTCTGTTTAAAAAAAAATTGAGTAGGAGCCTTTTATGCTATTGCCCCCCCCCCCCCCTTATTTTTTGCTCGGTCTCTCGCACCCCATTTCGACCATCTCTTTGTTTGACTCTGCGGTTGTCATGGCAACATACATTCCAGCAACGCAAACCACTGGCGGTGCTGTGTTCTGATCGAATTCGGACGTCGAAAAATCCCGTTTACCTTGCTCTGAACTCGTAACGAACATTGTCATATATTTTTGTGTGTTCTTCGAAGGATTTTGTTTGATACCACGAGTAAGTTTCCGTTATTCGTTGCATTATTCGTCTTCTGAATCAATTTCTGAGGTTATTTTGTTTGTGTTATTTCTGTAGTCAAGTTGTCAGTTTAATTTGGATTCGCGTTTTAACACACACCTTTTAATGAAACTGATTTACCATTCATCATGTATTTTCCTTTCAGAAATGCCAGATTCGTCAACAAATGAAGTTTATAGTTCCTCGATCAACATTCCTCCTACTTTCCCATTTATTTTGAAACAATATGCTAAAGCAGCTATTCGTACTCAACCTTATGATCTTCTGAGATGGTCTGCTGCATACTTTAGAGCTCTTGCAAAAGGAGAAGAGCCACCAATCAAAGATCGTTTAGAATACCCTCCCCCGGATAGTCCGTCTGGGCTTTCCCCAGGGTACTTGAAAGTGTTGATTAAACAGGTAAAGTCAATTTCTCGAAGGTAATGTTGAAATATTTGGTTAATGCAGTGGTTCTAGAATTCTTTTTCCACTGTTTTCAGATTGGCAAGGGAGGAGTGATCTCATTGGATCAGCTCTTGGAGCGGTGGAACGGAATATGTCTAGCTGAAGAACCCTTGCAGGAAATGCTAGCAGTTGGACAGTTTGGTGGCACTTTTGATTGGTTGCACTTCGTGGCTGTGGCAGCAGGATTTCTATCCCATGTAATAAAAAATATAAAAAAATTGTTCTTAGCTGAACTTGTATGATTTGAGGAATTTTTAAAATTTTAAATCCTTTTTTGTCTATATACTTTTTCTTTTACCAGAATTTGACTCAAACAATGGTCTTGTTGTGCAATCTACTGACTGATGAGCCTGATGGTGGCTCAGCAATGATTCCAATCCAAACGTTTACCAAGTTATATACTTTCTTAGCATCCCTTGATTGTGGGGATGCCGATAACCATGATGAAGACGATGAGAGCCAACCTGAATACATCATGACAGAAGGTATTCTGGTGTGACAGAGTTGAGCTGCTTGAGCACAGCACTGCACAGCTCTGCCTGTAAACCCCCTGCACAGGACAAGCAGATGCTGCCAGTGTGTCCTCCCACAGTTCAACACTCTTGAAAAGGGAAAGTGTGGAATCTTGCCCAACAGACCCCTCTTTATATAAAGTTGACTGGGACTCACACAGTGCTCATCAAATCTTTGTGGAAACGCAAAGTCCCTTCCCAAGTCCTCCTTCATCACGTCCAAGCACTCCTTGTCTTGACATGGAAAATGGAAGCACTACCACTTTGACCCCTGAAAGTCAGCACTGTTTCTACCAAGAACAAGGTTTGCTTATGCGTGCACCTTTTATTTTTATTTTATAATGAATATTTTTTTGGCACTTTTTGCTTGTATATTGCATGGCTGTCATCAATTTGTTCACAGCAACTTCTGAGTCATTTTCAAAGTCTTCTCTTGAAGATGTTTTATGATGCTAATATGAAAGGAAGTCCGCATTCAAGCCAAGAATTTGTTCCAGAAGGGAAGAAGTTAGAGGGTCCTGAGCGACATGCAGATATACTTAACATAGAGAAGAGGAGTGTCAGCTTGATGCAGCAGAGTACTGTGGATGAACCAAAAATAATGAGTAGTGTGTCAGTTCCAAATACCACTGTAAGAGCTACAAAACATAAAATAGCCAGTGGTCATGGGGATGTGGAGGAAAAGTCTACCAAATCATCACATCAGGAACTTCCTGTGAAAGTGATGAAAGATAATCACAGAGATTCTTCCTATAAACGGCATGTCCCTGGTATTGGTGCAGTTGTTGATGCTGTTCAGATGCAAGCAGTCCTCGATTATCTTGAAGGTAATTGTAAAACCTCTAATATGTTTTTATTCTTCTGGCACATATCTCATAACCAGATTGTATCCTTCCAGGTGTAGGGCTAAAACAAGAAGGCATGGTTAAACCCAGCAATATCCGTCACTTCCTCTGCCCACCATTAGAGAAGGTCCCTGCATCTCAAAAGACCAGGGTTTGATAACCCCTGGGTATTGTTCTTCTCAATTTACAACCAGCAGCCTCTTATTTTTCCGTAACTGATTGGTCGGTCTAGTTGATGTTGTGTTTGATATGTCAATGAATGGGAACTTAAAACACAAATAGCACACACCAAGTCTTAAACTTTCACTGTCAGGTAACATGTGAACTTTGCTGGTCATGTTCACTACCTGTCATGCACAATGTGATATCAGCTGTTACTTTTGTTGACGTTTTTCATAGATTATTATGATGTACAGCTTGTCTCCGTTATAGAGATGTAGCTTAGTTACTGCTCAAAGTATCGTCCAGATCTTTAATTATAAAATTGTCGTGGTGCTGTTTGCCATTGTACAATAATTGTTAATGTCTTTCGTAAAGGTCTGACATTTCAACTTGCTCTGATAGCCTTTGCATTAAATGCTTCCAAGAAGAAAAGTCTTCCTTTTTTTTTTTTTTAATGTCTATCTGCTCCTTAACTCTTTCTGGGTCACAATGAGGGTTGTTAGGGTAAAAAAAAAAAGATAAATTATTGGTACATTTGCTTTATTCCTTGATTGACAAACAGTCTAATTTTACCAGATAGAAATCATCATAAGAAGCTGCATTTAGCTATCCATACTCACAAACACAGACCCTTTCCAAAAAGAATTAAAAATTAAACCGAAACTTCAGAGCAACTGTTTTCAGTTCAGGTGTTAAATGAGTACATCAAAGAGGAGAGTTGCGTGAAAAGGCACTTCAGTTGATGCAGTGGCAGCTAAATGCATCTACATATCGAAGATATAGGAGAGCAATTAACACACTGCAGCAACTATACACATCATTAAAAGATTTACTCATGTTGTGTAAGAAAAAAAGATTGCACAGTTTCCTTCCACATAAGCTTTAACATCATACACCACTAACACATAGGCAGCGGCAACAAAGACCATTAGTTTTAAGTTGCTAATAAATTTTCAATTGACCTAGATGCCCAAATTCACAGAAAATTGTACGTACATATAAGAAGAACATAAGTAAAGGTCACCTCTAGAAAATAATATCTACTTCCACAAATCACTTCCAAATTAATGTAAGCATAATCAATACCAAGCCAATGAGAAAACTTTCATATATAAAATATAAAGAACTCCTAGGCTGTTACCAGCTGACTCCTAGGTATGCTTTTTAAGTACTATGTACCATGTTATAAAACAAGACAGAATAGGAGTAAAAGAGTTAGAAAGGGGCCCGTTAAAAATAGAATCCAAAACAACTATGAGTGAAGTTAAACCGCTAGTTACTGTTAATTGCAGGAGTGGAGAGCCATAGGTTCAAATTCAAGCAGCCAGGAACTAATTTTTAGTGTCATGTTCAAAATTATTTTCTTGGTAACTGCAATCTTTCTCGTATTGTTCTAGCACAGCAGTTCTTTTAGAGTCTATCATTAAAACATTGATTCACCATCCAAATAGAGCAAAAGTATTAATTATGGCAATACTGTTCTGTCATTTTGTATACATTTTTGATATGTTATATAAAATAATGGGAACTGGGAGTGATTCAGTTGACTATGATGGTTTCAAGAAGCATTCTGGAAGAGATACACAAATATCAGCCAGTAATAAGTTTGAATTTGAACCATGATTTAACCCCCCAACGCAGGTGAAATTTGAATCAAGAATGAAAAGCAAAGCAGATCTTGCACACCTGCCTAAGTTACCGTACTAAGAACCCTTTATTTAATAAACTCTTTCATAAAGTCTGCTTAAATTTCATTAATTGAGAAAATATTAATTTTCTTCTTCAGTCTCAAAAAGGCAATCTGACATTGTTCCATAAATTGAAATTGTTATATACAGTTAATCCATTGATTTTCAAAGAGACTTTGAACAACAAATAAGGTTTTGAATTCAGAGAACTGGCTCTTCCGGACCAATCAAAAAGAAAAGGAAATTCAAATTAACTAAAACAGAAAAATTGTGTTGATTATTTGGAAATTGTAGAATAACACACTCTAAGAGAGCATGAGCAATTGATTTCATTAAGCACACCCAACAAGATATGTCCAAGGATGCTGTGTACCAGCTACCACACAAAGACCTTGCAAGGATCAAATTCACTGCAAAAGAAAAAACAGCATATCTTTGCCACTCAGAAGTACTTTTTGTATGGGGAAATAAAACATATGGCTATATCCAAAAATCCCAACCCCCACCCACTCTAACATGAAGATAGGGTAAAACTATCTATGACAAATGTACTGCATCTAGAAGGAATTTAGTATGGTATAAACTTGAATTACGGAAAACTTTTAGCACAAGAGAAGGCTGGTCAAAGGCAAAGCAGAATATTAAAAAAGTCAAGGGAGCGAAATCTAATCCATAGAACTATAAATGCCACAACAATTGGTTTGATACAAAGGCTGTTTGTGTGCCCTTTGATCCAGTAGCAGGAAAAAAATTCTCAGAAGAGTAAAAGAGGAAGTATGTAGGTTAGACAGGGGCAAAAAAGAGCAAAGTCAAAAATGTCAATGAGCGAGATCGAATTCGGATGCTATAACAAAATACAAGATCTTTGCGACTTTCGAAATTTTTTTTCGATCACCGGCAGGGGTCGCGCAGGGCACCCGAATGGGGCATAACTGCCCCTTACAGCAGTAAAAATCAATGTTGCAGAAGAATTTTGAAAATATTTTCTAAGGTCAATTTGACAAAAGTAGGGTCGTAGAGGACTTAAATTTCAAGGAAAACGCTGCAACTTTTACGGTTTTTGAGATATCAGCGTTTTAAGTGCGAAAATAAATCAAAATTAGATTTCTGCGAATTTAGGACTAAAAACGTCGATATCTCAAAAACCGTAAAAGTTACAGCGTTTTCCTTGAAATTTAAGTCCTCCAGAGCCCTACTTTGGTCAAACTGACCTTAGAAAATATTTTCAAAATTTTTCTGCAACATTGATTTTTACTGCTGTAAGGGGCAGTTATGCCCCATTCGGGTGCCCTGCGCGACCCCTTCCGGTGATCGAAAAAAATTTCGAAAGTCGCAAAGATCTTGTATTTTGTTATAGCATCCGAATTCGATCTCGCTCATTGACATTTTTGACTTCGCTCTTTTTTGCCCCTGTCTAATGTAGGTAGCATGCTGCTAGATCTTGGTAAGCATACCATTATCAATGTCCAGTCCAAGAAGCAGAAAAAGCACCACATCAGATTCATGGCAAGAAAAGCCCTCCAGTTGTAAAGACATCATTTAATTATGCCACAATAGAAGTATACACAAATTATTTCTGTAACATTCAATATCTCTCTATTTACAAGTAAAAAATAACACTACACTCATTTCTTTCTACATATACATTTTATGTACATAAATTTAAGAAATTTAATATCCAGTTTGATTGTTTGCTATGATACCAAGGTCATGTTTAGCAGAAGAGATGACACTCAGAAATTTAATGAAATATATTGTCAAACTGACTACTTTTTTTTTTTTTTTTTATGTTTTTTCCCCAACTATGGTTTGCATACAACTTGGCTCTAGAACAACTCTGAACATTTGTTATAACAACAAAGAAGCCAAAATGGGGAGCAGCATTGAATTCTCTTGAGACCCTGTGGTACATGCAGGCATAATACATGCTCAGACAACACATTTGCCATACTGTCATGTTTAAGTTGCAGAGAACATAACAGATACGACCTGCTAAAACACAGGCTACACCTCTATGTTCAAGACAATCACAGACTACGGGTGGACTCGGAATGGAGCTGAAATGGAACAAGTTGATATATCACTCAAGCATGAAAAGTGTTCATGACGGAAATAAACAGATCATCAATTTCCACCATATTAGCCTACATCACATGAAAAAATACATAAAATTATGCATGCTTCTCAAATCTGGGTAATACAAAAGCAAGACGATTTTTACTTATTCATGAGCAGATACTTGTGACATTCCTGAAAACATACAGCTACACAACATGCCACTATCAGCAAATATTAAAATAACAAATAAGCCTGGGTGCAAAACATGGCACAGTCCTGGCATCAATCTCTTGTGAAACATGACCAACCCTTACCATACATTTTGATAAAATATGTTTGTACTATCAGAAAAACACAGATGACATGACAGGTCATTAACAAAAAGACATGCACCAAACAAGATATTATTCAATACATAGAAACTATGACCAAAACAACAAGAATGTCAGAGAAATGAATGAAATGAAAAGCAGATCAAGTCCAGCACTTAAAATGCAACAGGAAGAGAAAACTCTGGATTGACCTGTCATTCATCAAATGAAAAGGCTATCAGAAACATTCACAGTCTAGAGGGTCACAAAATATGCAATTAAAAGAAGAAAATGCTTTACAGGTAGACAAGAACCATCAAAAAATTCACAACGCAGATATGAACAATTGGATAACCCTTGACAATAATCAAGGTTTTTCAGATAATTCAAAACATTTAAACTTGTGCGACCATTTTCAAGTTACAAAATCTTAAAATCAGTGACACATAACAGTTCATGGAAAATAACACAGAAGAATTTAAGGATGAATTACTTTGAGCCTGTTTATGAGAGAGATGGGAATGTCAAGTGGAACTGTGCGCTGTATTTGGGGAAATCACGTTTCCTTTGAAAGGGGCATACACAGAAGTTGATCCCTTGAATGCTGCGTATGTATGGCCTGCATACAATCCATGAAACTTTGAATTTCAGTTCCAGCTAAATAAATTCAAAACCAAAAGCTACAGAAACAAATTTATTAGACTGGGAGGGAAATGGCCAATTTACATAACACAACAGCTTTTACTGGGAGTTAAGTGGACTAAAATATGATGTAATTTGGGAGTCAGATTTGGATAAACATGAAGTTTTCAGAGTTTCAAGCTTTTCAAACAACAGGCAAACTAGTGACTCACTAGGAACAATCTTTAGTGAGCATGTTCTTAACTTCATGGTACTGTAGAAGGAGCACTATTGCAAGAGCCTTTTAAACTTGAATGACATGACAAGACACTACATGTCTGTCAACAATAAATTGCTACACATTTGCTAGCAAGTAATGGAAAAGTCACAGTAGTTAAACATGTAATGAAACAATGGCCTTAAAAACCATTCTATGAACAGATTATATTTTTATAATTTGATTCCCATTAGTACATAACCAAACGCTATTCTAAATGAGCATCACCAGATCTCTAGGGATCTGTGAACGTTTCAGCAACACCTTCCTGCTGCCAATGCATTTGAAGATCGGGCACAGGTCTACAGATACATTATTGTCATCTACTTGACATTGACAGCAACAGCAAATTCGTTCTCAACTCACTTCTACATCAGAGTACTCTCAGTAAATAACCTATTGAACACATTTAGCATACCTCTTAGAAACAAATGTAAATACCAAACATTACACATCAAAACCTTCATGTTATACAAAGTAAGGGAAAAAATCTCAACATTTAGAAAACATTTGATTTTACAAACTTTAACATACTCACACAATACACAATCATACTAAAATTAAACGCATAAGCTGAGTTGAGAGCAGTACTTACTGAAGCTATCAGAAATCACACATCTTAACATAATATTATAAATTATCTATTCACATGCATACAAGTAAAACATTTCATAACAAATCACTATCTATTTAACATTTTAACTTGAGATTATAAAAGGTAAAAATCTGTAACTAATCATACCACATTTATCAGTTCTACAAGACCATAGCTGCCGTGTGACCACGCACAAATGCTTATCTCACAATCATAATTATATCACCTCACAAATGGCCTGAGGAAGATTAATACTTCCAAAAAGAGTTCTCTACCATTTTACCAATAGCATACACTTCCTTGCACACTTCCAGTCTACCTATGTGAAACAAATCTGGTATGCTATATTTCATTGAGGTCGATTAGTAACATAATCTCAACACTGTTTCAACATTCCATACTGAATGTCACAAAGTTAATGAAAACAGTTTATAGTCATAAGGAAGATACACTGTGAGGACAATGATTCAGCCCCATTCACATATAATTAATATTATTTTTCCTCAAACCAGTAGCATTTGATTACTCAAAACACAAAGGAAGAATCATTCGTAATATCAAGAACTAGAGTCAAGCAGAGTAGAAAACCCCCATTTACTAACCAGCTAAAACTAGCTGCACATTGTGTAATATCCATGATATGAGGAAATTGTGATCTACGTATCCCTCACCTACACCCACCTTTTAAAAAAATTAGAAACTTTAAAAAAAAAAAAGTCCATGCTTGTGGTAGAGCAAATGTTTCAAGAAAGTTTCCCATTATCACAAAGCAATGAATGAATTTGTTGCATTTTGGGCATTGTCAACTACACACAAAAGCACAGCAGCTGAGGATACCATTAACAATTCAGTTCAAATCCTTCTGGTGCTGACACAGAATACAATGACATATGGCACTCAAAAATCTTATCAAGATTTGCTTGAACTCTTGTCACAGGCCTCCCCAGATCGATTTGGCAATGTCTTTTCGAATTCACACAAAGCTCTATGAATGAATTCATACTGTTCAGCCGTCTGCACCATTCCTCCTCTGTGGGAAAATGATTAAAATTAACGGACTGCAGAAATGGGTACTAACAATTAAGGCCACTCAAGATAACACTTACCTGTCATGACGGAGTCTACAAACAATGCCCAAAACATCAACATTATTCTCTTCCGCCAGCTGAATAGTTCCTATAGCAACAGCAAGGAAACAACCAGTACGTCCAATGCCAGCACTACAGTGAACGACTACTGGTGCTTTCCTTGGTATATTATCCCCATATCGCCTGCGTAGATCAGACAAGGACTTCTGTCGATATGCTTCCACTTCTCGCACAAGTTCCACAATACTCTTGGCTGTGTCTGGTGTTTTGTGGTCGGGCCATGTGTCGTACCAGTAGTGTTGAATCATTCGAGTCTCATCACCTCTCTGCAACCAAAAAAAACACACAGAAATTGAAATTAATAGGTCTACCAGATAACAGACTGCAAAATGAAAAATAGAAGGGAAATTCACCTGAACTTTCAGTTCTCTAACCACATAACCATCTCTAGGAGCAACTTTTTCCACTGTGACTGTGATGTCTCCATACTTCCCTGCAGAGCCAGGTCCACCTAATGACTGAGTCACAGACGGGGAGTCGGGTGGAGAATCTCCATCATTGAGCAGTGGGTCCATAGGAATATATGGCTCACATTTACACTTGCACGTCTCAACAAATCTTGTAATCATCACTATCACTGGTACTCCTTCACCCCACACCATTAACCAAAAGTCTGTAATTGTATTGGGCAAAGGACCTTGTGTAGCTATATAGGCTTTGTCCTCACCATCATAACCCTGAAAGAGATTAAAAACTGTATTCATCTCAGACTACACTACACTCCACATCGCAGCACATTGCTTGAAAGTTTACCTACCCTTATGTAATTGGCATTAATGTAACAAGCTAACTGGTCCTCAGCAGAGCCAGGGGTCATTCCAGAATTAGGTGGAGATATTTGAACACGTGTGCGTTCATTAGGAAGAATACTTTTATATCTATTCTTGAAACCTGCCCCAGCAACACCCACATGTTCACTGTGGTTGGAAGGTATTTCCCAAAATTCTCTGTGAAGGGCATGAACATCATCCAAACATTTGCGGAGCTGCTGCCGACTAAGCATGTTGCCAGCAGAAAGGAGATATTCATCAGTTGTGCTGTTGGGTAAAATACAGCAATAAATTAAGTTCACACACATTAATGCAAAGTCAAGGTAACAATTACAGCTACTACATATTTTCATCCAACCAACATTGGTCAAATAAAGAATCTCCTACCATTCTCGTGTAGGACCACATAGGGTAGAAATATTCTCCTGGCTGGGATGGAGATCAATTGTTAGCGATGCACTAGAGCCTCTCCTTTCTAAGAGGCCTTTGGCTTTAATTCGAATTGGTTCAGGTCGAATTTCAGATGCAAATCTGGTCAGACCCCCAGAGGTGGATGTGCTCGGACCAGCGACAACGGCACTTTGTCGTAGTGCCTCCGGCAACTGAGCTTCGACTGCATTAAGTTAAAAATAAACAAATTAGACAACTGAAAGTTTAGCACCGTAAATGATTGATATTTTGTGAAAACTCTGGGCTATATTGCTGTGATTGAACTTACCAACACATGTTTCCTGTGTTGTTGAAGATGAGGCCTGAAGTTTCCAACAGTGGCTGGAATCAACTTCTTCAGATACAACAGACACAACTGCTGTGTTTGTCGTCTGGGACACAATATCCTGAGCTTCTGTCATTGACTCTGGTTCCTCAATACTCTTTTTCTTCTTGGAAAGTAACATTTGGCTTTTAAACCATAAGAGCATCTGTAAAGCACAAGCCACTTATAACTGAAGTGCTGAATTTGCATTTTGGAAAAAGAATTTTCTTACTAACTCACCACAAAACCCACAGCAACAATTCCGAACGAGAAGAGAACTGGATATTGCCACTCTGTCCAGCCTGGGTGCTTAAATGAAGGCTTCTCATTCCAGACGGCATTTTCCGCAGAAGAACTTTCAGCGTTCTCTTGGGGCAGTTCAGATTCTGACACTGACCTGCGGGCTGATGCCATCGTCTTCTGGCCGGCAGTGCCTTTTCCTGGCCCGTTCTCCATGCTAAACTCTACCAGAGAGAGCAAGAAACAGCTAATCACAGGGGTCCAAGTACATGGATCACAGAAAACCAGAGACTGGGATCAAATATACCTTCATCCGTGTCATGGACTCTTCTAATGCCAAGTCTTGAAGAAATTAATTTTGATGTATCTAAGTTGAGTATATTATAATGAAGACTAATTGTTTGGTCCACAAGGCCATTAATCTGGACAAAACATATTGCTTGTCACCAGAATCTGCCTTGTTTACCAGATATTGTTTATGTCACACAGCCTGTAAACAGAACAGGAGAAAATTAAGACATGCTCCAACTGGCTCCAACATCACATCCACAGAAAATGTTGCACAATGAAAAATAAAAATTCAAAAACAGGATACGTTTTCCATATAAACTTTGAAAGATAAAATAGAAAAACAAACACAACACACTCCAAACAAACTAGGTTATAGAACTCAGGTTAGAGTAAAACGAGAATATTTTCGGGTTCCCTTCTTAAAAACAGTTTATCCCCTGGTCGTGACAGCCGGACAAACGTACGCAAGGCGTATCGA